>CAUYUJ010007027.1:20000-47500 GCA_963575745.1 Prorocentrum cordatum
TTTCTTGGCATGAGTTCCGGGAGTCTCTTGGAGGCAGTGTTGAAGCCTCTTGAGGTCTCTTGGAAGCTGTTTTTGGGGCCCTGGGGGCTCAAGAGGGAGGAGGGATGACGAGGAGGAGGGAGGAGGGAGGATGAGGAGGAGAAGGAGGAGGAGGAGGAGGATCACTGGCTGGTTGAGTGCTCGGGGGGCATTTGGGGTGCCTCCTGAGGGCGCTTGGGGGCCTTTAGGGGGCCTCTTGGGGACTTCCTGGAGCGTCTTGGGGGCGTCTTGGGGGCCTCTTGGGGCCTCTTGGGGGCCTCTCGGGGCTTCCTGGGGGCCTCTGAGGGCCGAGAGTTCGAGATGTTGTTTCGTGTTCCCTTTTCTGAGGCCCCTCTTGAGGTATTCTTGGGGCCCTCTTGGGCCGTCTTGGGGGCTTCTTGGGCCGTCTTGGAGCCGTCTTGGGTCGTCTTTGGCCGTCTTGGGGCCCTCTTGTGGCCCTCTTGTGGCGATCTTGGGGGCCTCTTGAGCCGTCTAGGGGCGTCGGCAAGCCGAAAAGGTGGAAACGTCTAAATCTGTCCATAACCTGAGGGAAAGCAATGACTTCTGCTTCTGTGGGTTCTCTTGGCAGTGCTCCTGGAGGCTTCTTGGGGCATCTTGGAGGCCTCTAGGGCCATTTTGGAAGCCTCTTGGGCTGTCTGGATGCCAGCTTGGGCGTCGTGGAGCGATCTTCGGGCGTCTCGGGCCTCTCTTGGACCGTGTTGGGTGTCTCTTGGGGCCCTCTTGGGGCGATCCTGAGAGCCTTGGGGGAGTCTCCTGGGCCGCGCCCGGGCCGCGTCCAGGCCGCGCCCGGGCCGCGCCCGGGGTACTTTTGGTCCGGGGACCCCCAGGGGCCGCCCCGCGCGCGCGGAGTAGAAATATTGTATAATGTTACCGGAGATCTTAGCACGCCTCTGGCCCGTTGGGCCAGCGAATTCGAAAGTTCTTTCATTTTGGGGGGGCCAAGATCTTTTCATTTCTAATTGTTCTATCCTGGGCCTCTTCCTGGCCACTAGGGGGCCAGGAACAATTAAAAGCAAACACAATTAGAAACGAGCACAATTAGAAGTGAACGACGAGTATGCGTCTCTCCGCCCCCGCCCGTGCAGTCGCCAAGAAGAGGAGGGCAGCGCGGGCTGCTGTCGCCAGAGGTTCGCCCGTGCGCTGGGTGAGAGTGCGACCGCTGCCTTGCCCCCGACTGGGGACCTCCCTCCCCTGAGATCCGACGCTCCCGAAAAAATGGAGCGGGCGGCTTTTGCCAGTCTTCGGCCTCCGGGGGCCCTCGCCGGGCCTCGGGAGCGTCAAAAGACGACTCTGGACGAAAAACCGGTCCCAGGGAAGTGGTCCTTTTTTTTCGGCGATGATTGGAGCAATCGGATCGTCGATAAAGTGCGTTACGTCATGTTGACTACAGGTCGCGAAACCAAAAAGATAAAACACGGCGGAAATGCAAGGGGCACGCGTGCCAAGGACCATGCAATCGCGGATGCGAGAGGTCCAGAGCTCCTGGGTCCGCGCCCCCCCAAAAAATTGGAGCAGCCAGATGTCTGGGTCGGGGGGCGCCTTAGGCCCGAGCGCGAGGTCCATGCCCGCGGCCGTTCGGCTTGAAGCTGCGCGGGCGGCATGCGGTGCGCGACCCGCGTGGACGGTGGCCCTTCACGCGGCCGGCTCGCCAAAGAAGCACCCAGTGATGGGCCTGTTTTCCACCACCACCACCATAAGTTGGAGGGGGGGAGGAGGTGGAGGATGAAGAGGAGAACGACGAAGAGGAGGAGGAGGAGGAGGAGGAGGAGGAGGACCCCCTCCCCCTCCTACTCATGGTGGTGGTGGTGGAAAACAAACCCACCAAACCAGCCTGGCCAGCAGGTGCCCCACGGAGGTGTGTTGTCCTCCCGCGACCCCGGGCACCCACTGGAGTCTATAGGTTCCCCGCGAAGTCCGACCTCGGCCGAACAGGGTGCCCAAACATGTCTGACTGCAAGATCTCGTGCCGCTGAAACCAGCCAAGAGCCCGAGCCTGGGCATCACTGGTTTCAGCCGCTAGGTTTTAGTCGGGAACCTTCAAAAATAACCTCAAATAGACTGGGGACGATTCTCCGATAGTTTTCCCCAACCAATGCTTGCACTGTAATGGTCCCAGCGGATGTTGCAAGATCTGGCGAAAGTTCGCTGGCCAATTTCGGTGGGCGGCCGGATTCCCGGGTTCCCGGTTCTGGGTTCCCGGGTTCCCGGTCCCGGGTTCCCCGCCGATTTTGGCTGGCACCTCTACCGATCTCACTATCGATCTCACAATCGATCCCACTATAGATCGCACCAGCGATCTCACGATCGATCTCAGTATCGATCTCTTTGAATCGACTTCACTATCGGTTCTTCTCAGGACTGTGTTGACGATGTGCCATCTTTCTTCCAGAATCCCTGTAGGAGGACAAACCACGCCCGACCCAACGCTAGATTGGGGGGACAGGCACCACCGCACACAGGTCTCGGTCCCCGTCCCCTCTGGAGGAAGAGGAGGAGGAGGAGGAGGAGGAGGAGGAGGAGGAGGAGGAGGAGGAGGAGGAGGAGGAGGGGGAGGAGGAGGAGGAGGGAGGAGGGGAGGAGGAGGGAGGGGAGGGGAGGAGGAGGAGGAGGAGGAGGAGGAGGAGGAGGAGGAGGAGGAGGAAGAGGAGGAGGACCCCCTTTCTCCAGATAGGCATTGGCTGCCGAGCTCGCCCCCTCGCCCCTCCCGACCGGCTTCTGCCGGCGCCCGGCCAGAGCAGGCGCCCCAGCCGCCTCCACTATCAGGAGGGGAGAACACACACAGACACACTGAATCGTCGACTCCCAGGAAAATTTAGGGAAGTACGGGAAGTGGGGGCAAGACGAATGCCCAGAACATATCGAAACAATAGAATATTGGGAATCCTGGGATTTGTGTGTATTCGTGTGTGTGTGTGTGCGTGTGCGTGCGTCCCAGAGGCCGGCAGGATCTTAATTTAAGATCGGGCATGTAGCTTCTTATTTTCTAACATGCCTGATTTAAGAGAATAAGACCCTTACGGGATAGCGTGCATATTGCCATGTTTTGCTATGTTTCTTCAGCGTTGAGCCCCCGTAATCCCGTCGATCCTTCGCGTCGGGAGGAGGAGTGATGGATGTGGAGGAGCAGCAGGAGGATCTGCAGCAGGGTCATCCCTCGTCTCCTAGTTCCTAGTACCTTGTTACTCCTCTTGCTCATCTTTCCCCCCCTCCCACCCCTCCCCCTTCGTCGGAGGGCCCCGGCTCGAGCCCCGCAGATGCAGGCCGAGCCGCGGTGGTCCGACATCCGCAGGTGGATGCATCGGGTGCCAATGGCGACCCACGGGTCTAACCCCCCCACCCCAGGATGATGATGATGATGATGATGATGATGGTGGTGGTGGTGGTGGTGATGATGATGATGATGATGATGATTATGATGATGATGATGATGACAATGGTCAGGACGAGGAGATGGAGGAGGAGGAGGAGGAGGAAATGATGATGAAGAGCAGGTGGACGGAGATGAGGAGGAATAATGATTAAGGATAGGCGAGGAATGAGAATGACACGGGGAGGAGGGAGGGCGATCAGGAGATGTCTATCATACCTAACCCTTTTCCTCCTTATCCTCATCAACCTCTTCCTCTTCTTTTTCCTCATCCTCATCCTTCCCCTCCTCCTCCTCCTCCTCCTCCTCCTCCTCCTCCTCCTCCTCCTCCTCCCCGTTCTCACCTTCCTCCTCCTGCTCCTCCTTCTACTCCTCCTCCTCCTCCTCCTCCTACGTCGCAGTCGTCGTCGTCGTCGTCGTCGTGGTGCGCTGGCCTCCTCCTCATCCTCCTGCTCCTCCTCCTCCACCTCCTGATGATCGCATTCCTTCTCTAAATCCTCTTCCTCCTTCAGTCTTGTCCCAGCAAGGCGATGGAGCTGACGGGCCTGGACGAGCTGGCCCGCGCGGCGGGCGCCGCGAGCCAGCCCGACAAGGCCAGCGGGCGAATATCTATATGTGTGTATATGTTCAGTTTTTCATGCATTCGTGTAATAATGTATGGGTTCATTTACGTGTGTGTTTATTATGTAGGTTTATAGGGTTCATGGCGTACCGTCATACATGCGTAGAGATGTTATATTGTGTTGTAAATGCACAAATCTGTGCGTGGATACGCGGGGTAGTTTGGATTAGTTGTTCCATTTCCATTCCGAAATCCGCCTGCAGGGGGGCAGGCCCGACTTGGGCCCGCCGAGGTTTCGCCTCCTGGACGTGCGCGGGCGCGTCGTGGGGCTCCGAGTGCTGGGTGGGTCTGCAGGGGTTTCGCCTGGTGGGCGCCCGTGGGCGCATGTGGCGGGTGCCACGCGCGCTGACTGGGCGTGCCGAGTTGAGCACGCGTGGGTGCAGTGCTGGGCCGATTTGGATCCGATTTGGGCGCGTCCAAATCGGGCCCAAATCGAGCCCAAGTCGGATCCAGGGGTACGAGGATGTGGATGATGAGGACGATGATGATGGTGCTGGTGATGATGATGATGAGGATGACCATCGTGACGGTGGTGATGATGATGATGATGATGAGGATGATGATCATGATGAACATGACCGTTACACCATACCTCCCCCCAGCGTTGCCCCGCCCCAGGCGGCTGTCGACACCGTCGAGGGCTCGGACACAGAGGTCGAGTCCTGCACCAAGGGCGCCGAGACCATGGTGCAGGAGGCCATGCAGGTGGCACGCGAGTGCTCCATGACGGAGCAGGAGATCCAAGAGGAGTTCGACCGCCTGGACTTGGACCAGACGCTGCCGTACATCGAGGGCGCGGCTGCAGCGGTGAACCACCTGCGCGCCAAGGCGTCGCCAGCCGAGGAGCAGCATGGGCAGCCCGCCGAGGAGCAGCGCGCAGAGAAGCAGCCAGCCGAGGAGCAGCCAGCAGAGAAGCAGCCAGCCGAGGAGCAGCGCGCAGACATGCAGCCAGCCGAGGAGCAGCGCGCAGCGAAGATGCAGTCAGCCGAGGAGCGGCGCGCATCGAAGATGCAGCCAGCCGAGGAGCAGCGCGCAGCGAGCATGCAGCCAGCCGAGGAGCAGCTGGCGCATGGACGGCCAGCCCCGCCCCCGGCCGCCCCGAGTCCTGCGACGCCCCCTGGCCCGCCTCCGCCCACGCCCTCGGTGGAGCAGATCGATTCGGACGAGGACAGGAGGGCCAAACGGACAGCAACATGACCTGGTCGGGTGGTGGGCTCCTCACCCGAGGAGCCCATGACCACAGTGATTGTTGCGTTCGCTTGGTCTCCTCAGGAGCCGCTGCAAGCCATTGCCACCACTTCGCCGAGGTCGCGCCCGAGGTCAGCGAGCTAGGTACCAGCGCCAGAGACGCCGCAGCTGGCGGACACGCCATCGCACAATCCAGCGGACTCGGGCTCGCAGCTGCCGCTCGGGCTCTCGCAGCAGACTTCGGACGAGCAGGAGACGCCAGTGCTGCCATCCTTCAAGCGGTCGCTGACAGACGATGTGCAAGTGGAGACCAAGAAGTCCAAAAGGTGGCAGAGTAATCGCCTCGTGAGCCCGCCACGCGTGGAGGAGCGCGTGCCAGCGCATCCGCGCTCGCAGCGGCCGCTCACGGCGCCGCCGCAGCTGGTGGGCCAGCGCCTGCAGCAGCCAATCGAGAGCAGCCACATCAACAAGCAGCAGGCGATGACAGCGCCGAGCATCGACCAGATGGCGCGGGCACCTCTCGATGGCAACTGCGGCATCAGCAAGGAGCAGCTGGTGGAGAAGCTCAAGCAGAAGTTCGACGAGCTGGTCGCATCCGACACGGGTGCGGACTTGGACGAGATGGGCAAGACTTTCCAGGACTTCTACAAGGGCTCCTTGATCGTGCAGCTGCGCGCGATGCGCCCTGAGACCGCGGAGAAGCCTCTGGATGACGACTTCGGCGCCGACCCGAAGGAGTCGGCTCCTGACAGGGAGGAGCGCCTCATGTGGGAGTCCATGGAGGAGAAGGCGTTCAAGTTCAGCACGGAGAAGAAGAAGGGCAACGCGATCGCGGGCAGATGGGCCAGAGTGATGGAGGCATCGAACGAATGGTCTGAGAAGTACCTGGCGGCGGAGGGCTACCCAGCCAAGAAGGCGGTCCGCGAGGAGTGGGCGAAGTGGTCGTTCCACAGGTGGCAGAAGAAGCGGGAGTTCAGCAAGACGCAGACGAACATCAAGAAGCAGACGATGAAGGGCGTCTACATGCCGCTGGCCAGGCTGGCGTGGAAGTTTGGCGGGGGGTCCACTGGTGCCAAGCTGGCATACACGTATGCTGGGAAGGCAGTGCTGATGGGGGGCATCTTCACGAAGTGGTGCAACATGACGGACTGCCTGTTCTACCTCTACGTGGGGCACTCGTTGGAGGACACGTGGCAGCAGAGCTGGACCAGCCACGAGGTCTGGATGGAGTCGGGCTGCGTCGGCGGCCAGCCACCTCCTGGCGCCGATGGCGTGGCCAGCGTGCCATGCACTCCGCTGCCGCGCCCTGGTGCCGAGGCGCCCAGCGAGGAGAAGCAGGCAGCCGCAGCAGCGACGGGCGGCCCTGGGAACGAGGCCACCAGCGGCAAAGGAGGCGACGGCGAGGGCAACGGCAACAAGAAGAAGCTCGCCGTGAAGGCGCCCGAGTGGATGAAGGACTTCCGCAAGCTGCGCACACTGTTCGCGCAGTACACGTCCCAGGCCCACGGGGGGTGCCGCTTTGATGGGGGAGAGCCAGGGCCGAGTGGCGACGGTGAGTTCGACGACGCCAGCGGCGCGATGATAACCGACGCAGCCGATGCGATGAGGATAGCGACGACAACGGGGAGTTGGGCCGAGAGGAGCGATGAGGCGGACGAGGGGAAGGTGGAGGAGGGAGATGAGGATCAGGATACGAATGAGAACAACGCGAAGTGCGGGGTGGGGGGGCAAATGAGAGGTGGACGATACGTCATGTCGGAGCGGGCGGGGTGAGACGCAGGAGCAGGACGGGATGGCAACGTGACTGGAGTTATAAGAGAGAGAGAGAGAGAGGGAGAGAGAGAGAGAGAGAGCGAGAGAGAGAGAGAGAGAGAGAGAGACAGAGAGCGAGAGAGAGAGAGGGCGAACAAGAGAGAGAGTGAGAGAACGAAAGAGAGAGAGAGAGAGAGAGAGAGAGAGAGAGAGAGAGAGAGAGAGAGAGAGATAGAGAGAAAGGTATGACCGATAATACAGAACGAGAGGGACGAGGAGGCGTGAATACGATGATGAGGAAGTGCATGGGCGAGGGCGGGGAGACGGGAAGCGGGCTGAGAGGGTGGGATGGGGCATATATTCATGGGGCGTGGTGGTCGAGCTTGGAGTCGGGAGCGATAGGCGTGCGATGGCGAGACGGAGAGTGATATGCGATAACAGCGAACATGTCGCGTGGAAGGGGAGGTGTCCACATTGGAGGCGCTGATCAAAGCGGACGCAGCTGAGGGCACGAACGAGTGGAAGTTCGCAGCAGGGAAGGAGACCAGGGGCGAGCTGGACAATGCTATCAAGCAGGTGCCCTGGGGGGATTGCGCACGTGCCCCGCCTCTCCTCGCCCCCTGCCATCCGGCCTCCCATCCATTCCCAGAGCAATAACGGCTAACCCCAACTATGTCCTCACCATTCCCGTTCATTTCCATCCAGGCATCAAACGGCGCCCCGAGAGGGTCTACAGTCAGCCTATACTGTTTCCGAGAGGTCCCCAAGAGCCCCCCAAGAGGCCCCCAAGACGCACAAAGAAGATATGACGCCCACCAGGAAGCCCCCACGCCCTTCGAGCATGGGCGCGCGTTCGACTCGGCGCTGGATGCGCGCCGCGCCGAACGCGCACGCTGGACGGGGCTTGGTCGCGCCCATGGTCGCGTCCATGGTCGCGTCCATGGACGCGACCATGGACGCGTCCAAGCCCCGTCCAAATCCAAGACGGTGCTGCCGTTCAAAATGGCGGGGTTGCAACGCGATCACGAATTATCTGCGAAATCTGCCCCCTCCCCCCCTCCCCGCCCACCGCCGCCGCCGCGCATGGACTGACCCCGTCGAAACAGCATTGTTAACGCCATCGGCGCACTATGTGGCACCATGACGACTACCAACCCCGAGGCCCTCGCCCCCCCCCCCCTGCCCTGCTCCACCCGTCTCACGTGCGTAGCCATTTTGGCTGTTTGCGGCTCGCCACTCCCGCGGAGCATGGCGCAGAAGCGCTCGCGGTGCAAGGGGTCCGATGAGCTGGAGGCCGCGCTGATCAATCACTTCAAGGAGGCGGATGAGCTGGACTGCCCGCATGGGCTCGCAGACGACTGCGACCCTGACGCGTTGAGCGAGTGGGAGGACATGCTCTTGGACGTCCGCAGAGCCATGTACCCTCACATGGCCATATCGCAGTCGAAGGCCATCCAACTCTTCGAGAAGGTCCTCGAGGAGAACGGTGCTGCGTGGGCCCTCGGTGACGAGGAGAAGGACTGGACGACGTCCATGGCGAAGATGCTTCGTGCCATGTTGAGGCACGTCCAACAAGCGGTGCTGAAGAACATGAAGCGCGAGGGGCGCTATCCCGACTCCTGCGCGTGGGTGCAGCCCTTCGTTGAGCAGATGAAGAAGCTCGACGCGGCGAAGGACGCACCAGCCGCCCATTTGCGTGGGCGATAGGGCGCGGACGGGCGCAATGCCCATGGTGGCGGGATATGGCCAGAAGGCGTGGAGACGGGAGAAACCCGCGGCCATGGTCATCGCACAGTCCGCGCAGCATCGCCCATGCAGCTGCGCTCGCCAGAGGAGCCGACGTACACGTACTCTGTTGACATGGTCACCAAGAGAGCGTACCGCCTGGACCAGAGCATTGCCAACCCAGCGCCAGAGTACGCCATGCCGCTCCAGGACGACCCCCTGGCCGCCGACCACGACGAGGTGATCGCCAAGTTCAGGGGCGGCGCCAGCGCGGTCATCGCGGGCCTTGTGTACAAGACCATCAGGGAGTGGAAGCAGTTGGACAATGGTGGCAAGTGCCAGAAAGGTAGCAACATTATCGTCGAGCTGGTCAGTGGCACGTCCAAGTTCCAGCTGAGCAAGTGGACGAGGAATGGCAGCCCCGAGATGGGGATCTGGGAGTTTCCGAAGCAGGGCAAGAAACGCATGATCGTCAACTTCGTGCCCCACGCGGGCATGGTTGGGCATGAGGAGATGCTGGAGAAGCAGGCAAGACTGCTGGCGGCTGGGAAGACCACCAAGGAGGAGATCGAGGTGATCAAGCGCGCATTCATCAAGAAATTCAAGGATGAGCAGAAGGAGACCGATACGGCGAACGCCTGCCCCATGAGACGACCAGCAGCGGCCGCGGCAAAGAAGACGAGCAGCGCCGCCAAGAAGCCCAAGCAGGTCGTTGATCAGGGCCTTGATGATTTCGACGGCGACGAAGATGCCGACGAACTTGCCGATGTGGAAGGCTCACAGGACGACGACCAAGAAGATGCATCCGAGCAGGCTGACGAGTCGGCGGGGATGTCCAACGATGAGAAGAGCGACCACGCGGACGGCAGGGGCGGCAAGGGCGACGAGGCCGGCACGGGCAGCAGGGGTGGCAAGCGTCACAAATTAGACTCGACCACCATCGCCGATGTCAAGGCTGGCATGCTGAAGCGACCTGCAGCATCAAGCCCCCGCTGCACAAAGACGGCGCCGAAGCGCGCGCCAGTTCCGCCCAGGGACATTGCTGGAGAGGAGGCGGCATCCCATGAGGCACGCGCAGATTTCGGTAGCCCGCGCCCGTCGCGTAGGCGGCGGATCAGCGCCAAATCACCTGACGTGCACGGCAGAGCTGAGTCGCCCAAGGCTGCGCCATCGGCCGATGCACCGACGCCGCCGCCACCGCCCCCGCCGCCTGCTGGCAAGACCTTGGACTCACCCCTGGCCGCGCTGGGCACCAGGGCCGCCGCGGGCGACCTGCCCCGCGGCGCCGCCGACGCTGGCCCAGGCGATGTTGAGATGGAGATCTTCGGGTCTGGTGGTGGGCTCTTCGGCGCCATGTCGAGCTTCAGGCACTAGTGCGCGGGCGCCGCAAGAGACGGGCCGCTCAGTCAAACTAGCCACTGCGCAGTGCAGTGCGACACTCTGGTGCAAGCTGGGGCGCACCTTGACCAAGAAGTCGTGACAGTCGGCCACGTTTGCCCATTGTTGGAATCCACATGTCGCTCCACCTTCCCTCTTCCCCCCCGCCCCCCCTTCCAGTCGCATCGTCTCTGGGGCTCACCGCCCCATCGGCAACATTCGCGCGTTCCCATCCTGAACTCCGAGGTTAGGTCATAGTTCCCTCCTCCACTCCATGGCCCATTCACACTTGCACCAACGCCAGCTGTCTTCATTTCTCGGAGACACCCTGAGGGCCGTCTGACGAGGCGGAGGAAGCACGCGGCGAGACGGCAACATGCGAGGGGGCGAGGACAATTGGTGGAGAGGCGGGCGGGAGCATGACGAGTAGCGACGAGGAAAAGGGGAAGGCGAGTCATGCGGTTGTGACACGGCGCACCCCCCCTTCCCTTGTTCATCTACCATTCCCCCTTACACCCGCTCGTCCCTGCATTGCCCCCGCCATCCCCTTATATCGCCATTCCGCCGTTCTCAAGATCACGCTGATCGAACTGTGACCCCCTGCCCCCCGTGGTCACCCTCCTCGTCGGGGCCCCACTGGTCAGGCCAATGGTTGTTCGCGCGAATCCCAACCAACCCATCCAGAAGCCCCGCCCACGAGAGCTGACGGGAAATGAAACGCATATACGCATATAGTGAACCAGCGCAGTCAACGAGAGGAAGGGGAATGCGTTGAGTCACGTCGGGGGGGCTTATCGTTGAGCATCGAAGGTCTTCTTGGGACGGTTGGACCTTTCGGGGGCGTCGCGGGGTCCTCTCGGGGCTCTGTGGGGGGTATACGAGTGCCCCTTTGAGGCTCGTTGGGCGGCGCGCGAATTCGCATGGCGCTTTTTTGTGTGCGCATGCGGGCCCTCGCCCGTCGTGGGGTTCCCGCGGTGCTCTCTCGGCGTTCTCTTCGGAGCTCTGGGGCGTCTCCTGGGGCCATCTTGGATGCCGTCGATCCACGGAGGGGGTGCCACATGTTCGCCGCCCTGCTGGGGTCATCTGAATAGTCTCTCGTGGGGGTCTTGTGCGCCCGCGGGACCGTCGCGGGGGCTCGCGGGCCCCTCTTCGAGCTCTCTTGAGCCATCTTGAGGCTGCCTTGAAGCTTCAAACTCGCATCGGAGGCGAGAAGGAGGCGACGCCAACATCGCTGTTCCCCCCTATGGTTTTCGAATGATGCTGGCTACTCGGGGAAATCCTGCGGGGTCTCCAAACACGGTTGGATCCGTCGCGTGGCCTTCATGGTGCCTCTTGGCGCCATGTTGGCTTTTTGAGCGATCTTGGAAGCCAAATTGGGCTCTTCCAGGCCCTCGTGGAACCGTCTTGAGCCATCTCGCACGCCCTGGCCGCTCGCGACCCTCCCCGCCCAGGTCTTTGGGCGGGCAACGGGGGCGGGGGTGCAAACGTCCCCCCAAAGGGGATGAGGGGTTTTCTTGGAAGGGGGGACGCTGGTTCGTTGGACCGCCTGTCGCGCATGAGGCTGGCGGGATATCTGCGGTCGCGCGCCCCCATGGCTGTGGACAGAGGGTGAGTGGCGGGGTCAGGCAGAACGGGTTTGGGCATCGCATAGAGGGGAGGTGGAGTTGGAGCTCAAAGTCTCCATCAACAGGGAGTGCATGACCACGAAGAACCTCAATGAGGTCAAGAAGCGGATGACCGACGCCGAGTTCGAGGTGCTCATCAAAAAGCTGAACCAGGATCGGGGGCGCCTCTTGCTTGCCTCCCCAGGTCGCCTCGTCCACTATCAGCCCTCCCCCCCGACCATTCGCTCGCGCGGCTCACCATTATCACGTGGCCCGCCGCTCTCGGTTCCCCGAACTCCATCCGACCCTCTCAAGAACCCGCGCACCATGGTCGCCCAACATTTTCTCGTGGCGGGCCAGTGCCGCGCCCCGGCCCCCCCCCCCCCAGGAAATCCTAGACGCTTCGCGCATCCCCGCCAGCCCACCCAGAAACGACGCCCATGCGAGTTGAGAGGCGATCAGAAACGTGCTGGAGCAACGAAGGGGACGGCTGGACCGCGCGGCGGAGAGAGGGGGCGAATGATACTATTAGATGGCCGGATGGATGGATGAGGGAGCATGGGGAAGGATGATGAATGTGATGAGGAGGAGGACGTGGGGGGCGAGGAGGATGGTAAGGGATGGGAGGAGGAAGGAGGATGAGGAGGAGGAGGGCGAGAGCAAGCAAAATGGCTAGATGTCTCTTGGATGCTTCTCGGAGCCTCGTGAGGTATCTTGGGGGCGCCTTGGGGCGTATTGGGGGTCTCTTGGCGGTCGTTGTGGGCTCTTCGGCGTTCTGGGTGCATCGGGGGGGGGTGGGGGTGGGGGCGCTTGGGGTCCTCTTGGGGGCCTCCTGAGGGCCTCCTGGGTGCCTCGTGGGGCAATCTTGGGACCTCTCGGTGCCTCCTGTGCGCTTCTGTGGGCCATCTCGGATGAGATCGATCAATAAGCGGGCGCATTAAATAGCGCTCCCCCCCCCCTCCCGACGCCAGACATGGGGCCAACGATGAAACACGTGATGTTGGCTTCCTCGCCGAAGCCGTTTTGGGCACTCCAGCGACTCGCGGACCCCCCCCCCCCGCCCAGGTCCTGGGGCGGGGGTGGGGTGGGGGGGCGCGCCCCTCACCGAAGGGTAAACATGGGGGGTGGAAGATGAGACTGCCTAAATCACATACGCGCAGAGGGTTGGTGGGATTCACGCGCAGAATCGCCTCTCAGAGCTACCTACACCGCAGTGTACGCATGGTTAGGATGATTGGGAGCGATGGGGGGCGCGCGAGGACGTCACCCCGACGGTGGAGAGGGCCATGGCAGAAGTCGCGTCGATCTACCGCCAGAAGGCTGCCCGTGCCCCGAAGGAGACGAAGAAGAGGAAGGCCCCTGCAGCTTGAGCCTAGGTTGTAGTAAGCAGTTTTTGCGGCTGGCGCAGGCAACGCCCCAACCGACCCTCACCGAACCGCAAAATCCATGAAACTGCCAGAAACCCCCCCCCCGAAACGTAAAATCTAGTAAAAATGACGCCAGAACGCCGACCAAGTACCGTCCAAGTACCGTCCAAAACGGCTACCGGCCAAGTACCGTCCAAAAAGGCGAAAACCATGTAAAAACACATGTAAAACCCATGGTCATGCCACCACCGCACCGACCAAGTACCGACCAAGTACCGTCCAAGTACCGTCCAAAAACGCCCCCCCCCCGTCCGAACCCAATTGTGGCGGCGTTCGAGCCCTCGCTGGTGGCCGAACCGTAATTTGAGCCCCGTCGCCGTGTAAAAACCATTGCCCGTGTGGGCAGGGGGGGTGCGAATCTATGGTTTCGGTTAGTTTTCTGCGGATTTGGCATCTGGAATGCGCGGGTGTAGGGCGGATGCCAGCGGTAGAGGGGGGGATGTCCGAGAATCTGGCAGTTGGGGGTTGCCGCGCCATCATGCGCAGATTCATGAGCGCGCTGTGTGCCTAGTCCCAGGCTCTGGGGTTATGCTGGCATGGCCTCAGCGTTCTCAGCTGGCGAGTGGGCGCGCAAGGCGCACTGCTAATCGCCGGGCGTTGTCTCGCACCGAGGCCACCGAGCGCAACGTGCGCGCGTGCTGTCAGCCAGCAGTTTTTTTCGTTCGGTTGCGATGCCTCCGTGACGCTGTGATGTTCGGGCGAAGGGGGGCGTGCACATCACGCGTGCATTGTTTGACGGCGTGCGAGGGCTTGCGCGCGCACGTATCACCACGTAGCCCATCGCGTGCACGTGCTCGCATCACTGGTAGCGTCGAACACCGATCGCACGCGCGCGCATCATCGACGGCGCGCACGACTGCACGCGCAACATTCGAGAGCCAGGGGGGTCGCACGCACTGTGCACGAATGTTACGGAGCAGGCCGCATCAGCAGCGTCACGGCATGGCAGAACGGGCGCTGGTTTGAAGAAGCTGTGCATTGCATCGCCGCGTCGCTAGCTTTTTCCCCGCCATGCAGTGGGAGTGAGATGTGCAATGCATCTGGGGAGGGGCACAGGGGCGTCGATGTGCAACCCGCAGCCCTGGCACAAAGGATACCACACAGCACCGTTTTTTCGGAACCTGCCGACACATGCCGCCCAAAAACCAGTTCAAGCGATCATGGCGTTCTTCTAGGCGTGATGTTGAGATGCGCACCGCAGGGGCTGCGCTGTTCGACCACCTGTTAGGGATCGATGTGTCTGGGAGGCATATGACGGCTAAAGACTTTGCCATCGGGTGCCACTACTGCGACATTGCAGGGGTTGGCGGTGCACATTGGAAGTGGTGGGGGATGTCTCCTGGGAAGCCGTCTGGTAGATACAAAGACCATGTGGATCGCAGACTGCCACCGATAGGGCCGATGATGAAAGTGCGTATCCCGATGGCTGTCCGTGGGCGCGCCCACTTAACTACAGCACACACGGACATCCAGCTTGTGTATGAATCGTTGTCCGAAGAGGTGCGAACCGATACCGAGTGCAAAACTATACTACAACATGGTACATACGATGCAGACTCAGTCATGATGACTCGCGCATACCAGAACCATGAACATGTACACGAATGTCTACACCAGACAGGGGATTGGCCCCTCCCCATTGCATTGTACGCCGATTCAGTTCGGTACTCACCACTTCATGCTGGGCGTACGGACAGCGTCTTGAATGTGAGCGTGGTTAACTTGCTAACGAAGCGTCGACATTACATTGGCTTTCTGCGCACACTTGACAAATGCGACTGCGGGTGTGCAGGGCACTGCACACTATATGCATTCATGCATGTTGTCTGGTGGCAGCTCAAAGCGCTGGTCAGAGGGTGTGCCCCAGATGTGCAATACGATGGGACTCCGTGGGCCGTCGCTGGTGCTGCGGGGAAAGATCTTGGGTGTAGGGCGGTGTTAATGTACGTCAAAGGGGACTGGGCGGAATTCTCGCATTCGTTCGGTCTGTCATCTTGGTCGAACCTGTATAACCCTTGTCCGTGCTGCACGTCGCCCTTGGATTCCATCAATGTTTGCTATCCTGGATTTGTTTGCCCCGACGGGATGGTTTTCCCACCTCGCACCCCGCAATCTTACCACGATGCATGTGATGCGTGTGAACGTATTATCAGCATTGATTCAGATACCAAACGAAATCAGATATTAAGCATGTTAACTTTCGTGGAACCAGCCGCAAAACAGATGGGGGGGCTTGTTGTGACACATGAAATCGACGGGGTGCCACTTCAGATGGGAGATACGTTACTTCCCTCGCCGTCGCTTCTAGACATCAGGGAAGTCTGGACCAAGCCAGTACCGTTTGACTGCGTGTTTTGGCGGGTGAGGCGGGACGGCGCAGGTGTTTCGATTGGCCCAGTGACCCACCGCAGCCCCGTATTCTCTGACGATTTGAAGTCGAGCCCTGCATCTACGCTGGCGCTAGACGTGCTCCACACAGTTCATTTAGGCGTGACGCAACGACTGGGATCAGTAATACTGTGGAGGATCATACTCGCAAACGTGTATTTCAAGCGTTCAGTACAGCAGAGAGTAAAGTGCGTCGAAGCAGATATGCATGCATGGTTCCAGGAACATCACATCCCACATGAGCAGAGGCTGGGGAGGCTCACGCCAGGCATGATCGGCGCGAGGTGCAAAGTCAAGCGGGCAAGAGGGGCCCCCTTCCCAGGATGCCCGATGAAAATTAACGGAGCAGAGATGTCGATGTTGATCGTTTTTTGCAAAGACCTGCTGGGGAGATATGTTGATCGCGTGCCGCACGGGGGGTCCCTCATGATGTCTGTTGGCGCTTTGCTGGAATGGACCCGTGTGACGAAAGATATGGGTGCGCAGCCTAGCCATGCCGACTACACATCTGCATTGGAGGCCGCATCGCGGGTTATGTACCACGCGCAGGTTGCGCTTGTGAGACTGACCCCCAAGTGGCACTTATTCTGTCACTTGACCCACAGGACCCATCCATCTTGTGTTTTCGGGGACGGGGGGGTCGCCCTCACAAACGCCAATTTTCAAAGCGCCCAAACATCTGAATTATTTATGGGCCCCTCCTAGCCCTCCACCTCGTCTCTGGGCGTCTGTCTTGGGTGCGCCCCCCCGTCTCGGAGTGAGTGTGATAGCGATACATGTACTTGTATATATATATATATATATATATCCAGCGTGTGAGAGAGAGAGGGAGAGCGAGAAACAAACAATATCTATAGACCTGTAAAATGTATATACTCAGAGAGTGAGAGAAACAATTTCGCAAATAACAAAATAACTGCGTTCGAAGGGACAAAAAGGATAGCGACGATCGGTTGCCCACGCCACCCCCCGATCCACTCGTCTAGCCAAACGCCCGCCTGGACTACCTGGGGGATTTTGGGGGTTGCGCGCGGGCGGGGTAGTGGGCGGGCGCAGTGGATCGGGGCACTCGCGCGAGCAGCTGATCATCGGAACGTCGATCGCTCTCCTAAGGATCAGCGAGTTCGGCCCGCCGCGTTTGCATTCTACCTTTACTGATGAGTCTCTGAACCTCACCGTCCGCAATCTGGCTCAGCGGTGCCACAGGTTGACTTTCTCTCGGACGCTGCACCACCACATCAGAGTTCTAGGCAGTCTTGGCCATTCTAAATATATTTACGCGTCCCCCATCAAGAAGCATGGCCGAGGTTCTGGGTTTGGGCCACGGCGTGCCAGACTGGCTAGCAGCTAGAGTGAGACAGGGATGGCCGGACGCAAACGATCACGTTCTTGCATACGATAATTCTGATATCCTGATGGAAGCAGCATCGGGTGAGGTTGCTCGATGGATCACGGGGGATATGCCAGTTACCTTGGTTCGCTACCTAGATTGTTTCGAATTGTTCTGCGGCGCTGGTGGGGTCACCAACAAGTTGATCACCAAAGGATTGAAAACTCGTGGTTTCGACAGGCCGCGAAGGGTTCAAAATGCACCACATTCATCAGTTCGCACACCCCCGAAGCCGGTTCGTTTTTGCAACGTCACCGCGCCGTATCTCGAATCATACAGAGTTGCATGATCGTGACTTGGGCGCCACATGTTTACGTGTCTGAAATCCGCGCCAACCCACGCAGAAGCCCTGCCCACGAGAGCTGACGGAAAATGGAACGCATAACGCTGATGGTAAGACATACCAGTCAAAGAGAGGAGGGGGAGGAAGGCGCTGGGTCATTTTGAGGGCTATCTTTGAGCATCAGATGCCTTATTGGAGCTAGGCAGCGTCGTGGGGTCCTCTTGGAGCTCTTTGGGGGCGCAGTGGAGCCCGCGCGGAGCCTTCGATCTGGGGGCTCTATTGGAGCTCTCGCGGGGCCCTCTTGGAAGTTATTGAGCGCCTCCTGAGGCCATCTTGGGGACCATCGATCAAAGGAGGGGGGGGTTTAGAGTTTCGTCGCCCCTCCTGGGCCATCGAAATATTGGGGCCATCTCGGGGCGATCTTGGGCGCTCTTGGGGTTGTTTCGGGCGGCGCCTCGTGCCCTTCTCGGGGCTCTCTGGGGCCCTCGCGGGGCCATCTTGAGACCTCAAACAGTGAGTGCATCGGAAGCGAAACTGCGACAATGCCAACCCATGTGTTTGCGTTGAAAGACGCTGGCTTCTCGGGGGGGGCCTGAGAGGTCACTGGAAGCAGCTTCATCCGCATCGCTGCTTTCTCTGGGTCTCTTTTGCTAGCTATGTTGGGAATTGAGCGATTTGGGGTGCCATCTTGGGCTCTCTGATGCCCTCTTGGAGCCATCTCGGGCCATCTTGAACGAGCTGGCCGCTCGCGCCCGCCCCCGTCCAGGTCCAGGGGAGGGGTGATGGAGTATATCCACTCGAAAGTGAAGATTTGCTGTTGCGGAAAAGGACGCGACTACACCGTCAGACCGCATGGCACCCATAGGGCTGGCGCGATTTGGACGCAATTTGGACGCGTCCAAATTGCGACCAAGTCGGTTTGGATGCGACTTGGACGCGTCCAAGTCGCGTCCAAGTGGCGCCCAAATCGCGACCAAGTCGGTTTGGATGCGACTTGGACGCGTCCAAGTCGCGTCCAAGTCGCGTCCAATTAGGTATGGCGCAAGTGACGTTGTAAATGTGATGGCCTAGTGCAGGCGTACATCGCATGTGTCTGAGGACGTGTGTACGCTGCAGGGGCTCCTCACATGTGCGATGTGCGTGCTGCAGATCAAGCCTGGTGGCACGCTCATGATCGAGCCCGAGTGCAGCACGTGGGTGGGCGTTGCGATGGGCCGCGCGATGAGGGACAGGGGCGCAAATATTCTCGGCGACGAGAGCAGGAGGGGCGTTCTCGAAGCGAATTTCGTGGCAGAGATAATGCCACAGCCTTAATACACGACCGACAATCCTGGCTGTAGGGGTCGGGTGGATGATCGGGCGAGCGATTGTTGACGGACTTAGTTATGTCAGGCAGTGCGACCTCACGCAGTGTTTTGACCACGCAGGGCAGCTATTGCTCGATCGGTCGCCTCGGCAACGCGTCGATCGCGGCGAATGGTAGACTCTCGCCCCCCCCCCCCCGCCACGCCATTCTGCAATGTCAACCCCGCCCCTGCAATATCACCCCCCCTGCCTCCACCGCCAGCGCGTGTCTCCCCTTCGCCGCCGCTCCCTTTCACCCGTTCGCCCCAAACGCCACCTGTCCACATCTCCCGCCCCACATCGGCGGAACTGGCATCGACGATCGCCCGCCCCGCGCCAACCCGCCCTCCGATGGCTACCCAGGTCGCGGTTGATGGTTTTGGCTGACGCTCGCGGCGTCAAGGTTATATTGGAGAACCCTTCGTGTTCCATCTTGTGGCACGTTAGCTCCATCAAGGCCAATCGCCCGTACTGCCGCTTCTCTCTCTCTCTCTCTCTATATATATATAGATCTCTCTCTCTCTCTCTCTCTCTCTCTCTCTCTCTCTCTCTCTCTCTCCCCCTCCCTCTCCTATATCGGTCTCCCTCTCTCTCGTTCGCTCGTCCGATCACCCGCCGTGTTTCGGTGTCCGTATTCCGCCTTTGTTCGCTCGTTTTCTCCGTCGCTTGCCGTCTCTCTCCTTATCTCGCCCCCCCGCATCCCCACGAGAACGCTATTGTGCGCCCCCGGTTGCTTTACAGAATCGCCCCCCCCCTCCGCGGTTGGCCCCGCTCCACCGCCACCTGGGGCGCCGAGAGTTGTTTTGTTTTTTCGGGGGCGGGGGGCGGCGGAGCGCCAGGGGGGGGGGGCGACGAGCAGAAAATACAACGCATTGAGAGAACACTGACAGCTGGGGGCATACCACATCATCCTCATCACCCGCCCTCATCGCCAACCGACATCGAAATCGATTCCCCAGCCTACTCGCCCCCCTGCCACCGACTAGAGAAACGAAACCAGGTAGACCCAGGCTAGTATTATCAATCAATCCTCGGGCACACTGGCAGTTCGCCAAGGTGAATTAAATGTATGCAAAAAGAATGTCGCGAAGAATGTCGCGGAGGTGCGCCCGGAAGATGACAAACCATAAAGAATGCAAAAATAATGTCGCGGAGTTGCGCCCAGAAGATGACAAACCATAAAGAATGCAAAAAGAATGTCGCGGAGATGCGCCCAGAAAATGACACATCATAAATAATGCAAAAATAATGTAGCGGAGCTTGCGCCCAGAAGATAACAAACCATAAATATTGCAAACAACATTCGCGGAGTTTGCGACCAGAAGATTACAAACCATAATGGATGCAAAACAAAGTTCTCCAAGTTGCGCCTGGAAGACGTCGCACGTTGTAAGCGGGGAAAAAGGGCAACTAGCGTGCGCCCGAAAGACGACGCAGTCTGTTTGCATATAAGCAGACAAAAAAAAACGAAACATGGCCCAGAAGACGTCGCATTCGTTTTGCTTCGTACATAAAACAAAAGGCAGCGCTCTGTGCGCTGCCTCATTACACTCTCTCTCTTTTTGTTTACCCTCTCTTTCTCATCCAGAAACGATAATTTCGGCACGCATTCACGCGCTTCGTGGCCCCATAGGGCAGGGAGCTTCGCCGAAGGGGGGGGCGATCACCAGATCAGTCGAATGACGTTTCTATGTTTGTTTTTTTGCATGTTTGGGACTCCTTCTGAACTTCCATGGGTGCCCTCGCGGCCACAGCTGGGCCCGCCTTGAAAAGCTGGTCAGAAAAAAAAAAAAAAAAAAAAAAAAAAAAAAAGGAGGAGAGGAGGTCGAAGGTCGGAGGTCGGGGGTTGTCGTCGTCGTCGTCGTCGTCGCCGCCGCCGTCGTCGTCGTCGTCGTCGTCGTGGGCCATTTTGGCTGGCCCCCTGGCCTCCGCGCCCGCCGCCGCCACCACCGTTGATGGGCCCATTGTCCCCTACCCTACCTCCTACCTGGAGGGGACAATGAGGGGGAGGAGGGGGAGGAGGAGGAGGAGGAGGAGGAGGAGGAGGAGGAGGAGGAGGAGGAGGAGGAGGAGGAGGAGCTCCCCTCCCCCGCGTCCCCCCCCCTATCCACCTTGCCTGCGGCAACCCCCGCCGCCGTGCCTGTGCAACAGCGCGGCACGAAGAAGGCTGAGTGTAGAAACATCGCAATCCCGACGAGTGGTCTGAACTCGAACGGGTCGTGGACTCGGCTTCGTTTTCGTCCGCGCGGTAGGAGGTCGAGTTCACGCCCCGCAACATTTCAGCGAGTAGTTTGCACTGGGGGGGGTCGTGATCTCGCGCTCGGAAGCCCAGTTTTTTTGCTTCTTAGTCCTAAGGGTGAGGGCCTCTTGGGGGCCTCTTTGGGGCCTCTTGGGGCTTCTTGGGCCGTCTTAGGTCTTGGGGGCTATCAGCCCGTCTGGCGCTTTCGGAGGCAATCTTGGGGGCCTGTTGGGGCAATTTTGGTGCCCTATTGGCGCGCTTTGGGGCCGTCTCGGGAGCCTCTCGGGCGATCTTAGGTCTTAGGGCCTAGGGTCTTCTTGGGCCGACTTGGGGCACTCTTGGGGGCCAGTTCGGATGTCTTGGAGCTATTTTGGACGCCTCTTGGGCCGTTTTGGGCGCTCGGAAGCCCGGGCGCACGAGAACCTCAAAATCCTTCAAAAGCAAATGAAGAATCAATGATTTTGGCCTGGTCACGCTCTCTTGGAGGTCTCTTGGGGCCCTAGGGCCCTAGGGCCGCCCAGGGACGTCTCGGGATCTTCTCGAGCCGTCTTGAAGCCGTCTTGGTAGGCTCTTGAGCCCTCTTGGGCCATCTTGGGCCGTTTTGGTGTGGCCTCGTCTGTCTTGGATGCCCTCTTGGAGGCCATTTTGGCCGTCTGGAAGCCGAAAAGAGCGCCAGGGAGAATTTCAGGGGGGCGGTCTAAGAGGGACGCGCGCTGGTAGAGGGGGTCGGACCTAGAAACCATTAGAAAACCCTCCCTGAGGGACAACAGGGGCATTCTAACACGCCACGTCCGTGCAGGCACGGCGGCGGATTTATGGTAGCGCAGTGTAGGGCTAGGGACAACGGGCCCATCAACCGGCGCGGCCTCATGGCGTCCGCCGCCCCCGCCGCCCCCGCCGCCCCCGCCGGCCCCGCCGCCCCCGCCGTCGCCCCCAACGCGCTGGTCGCCCCGCCCTCGCGGGCTGCAACAATTCCACGCCGTCGTCGTCGTCGTCGTTGTCGTCGTCGTCGACGACGTCGACGTCGACTTCGTCGTCGGCGTCGGGCGTCGTCGTCGTCGGTCGTCGTCGGCGTCGGCGACGTCGACGTCGACGTCGACGTCGACGTCGTCGTCGTTGTCTTCGTCGTCGTCGTCATTGTCGTCGTCGCCGTCGCCGTCGCCGTCGCCGTCGACGTCGACGTCGACGTCGTCGTCGTCTTCGTCGGTGTCGTCGTCGTTGTCGTCGTCGTCGTCGACGTCGCTGTCGCCCGCCCCCGCCTCCTAGAGAGCATAATGGGCCAGCCCAAGTAGGTTCGAAGGAGATGGGGTCGGTGACATCGCGTCGTCGTCGTCGTCGTCGTCGCCGTCGCCCGCCCCCACCTCCTAGGCCGCCCAAGTGGGTTCGAAGTAGATGGGGTCGGTGGGCCGCGGCGAATCGCCGATGCATCGGCGATGCACGGCGCCGGCGATGCATCGACGACGTCGACGTGGAACAAATGGTTCCACATCGAGCCGCGTCGCCCATGCATCGGCGATGTTGCGTTCAATGACCTCATCTACTTCGACCCCATTTAGGCGGCCTGGGGATCCTTTGACTCAAGGCCGACGAGTTCGCGAAGGCCATGGAGCAGGCCTTCGAAGCTGGGCAGCAGGCTGGCTTCATCGAGGCCGCTTGGTGGCTGCGATTGGGGGAGCTTCAGATCCGACCCCCGAGGGAACTCAGGGAACCCACAGTTCGATTGATGGGTTGATGGGTTCCTTGCGTTCACTGGGGGTTGGATCCGCAGCCCCCTCAATAGCAGGCCGCCGTCAAGGGCTACAAGAAGGGGAGGATCCACGCAACCGCCGAGGTCCTTCTCTCATCCTCCTCCTCCTCCTCTACCCGCTCCTCCTCCTCCTCCTCCTCCTCCCCCACCCACTTCTCCTCCTGCTCCACCCGCTCCTCCTCCCCCCCCTCCTCGCCCTCCTCCGCCGCCTCCTCATGTGAACGAGAAGTGGCGCCTCCACATCAGCCGCCTGGGCGACATCCAGGCGGAGGCCGCCCGCTTCAAGCAGGACCGCCACCAGAAGACATCCTCATCCAAAGCTCGCGGGGTCGCGAGGGGATCTCGAGGGTTTGCGGTGCGATATGGACATATCCCCGCCCCTGACGGCGGGCATGTGTCCATGTCCACCCTTCCCGAAGGGCCCCGGTTGCGACCCCGCGAGCTTTGGATGTTGATGTCTCCTGATGGCCACAAGGGCGACATCGCTGACGCCTATGACGAGGCCCCATCCTTCTTCTCCACCAAGGGGCAACGGGGGGGGCTGGCTCAGGGAGGGCGAGGGGAACGTCGCCCCCCTCCCTATCCCTACCTGCCCGGCCTTACCTCTCCCCACCAGTCCCTATCTTATCTCTTCCTATCCCCGATCCATGCCGATCCTCCCCTATCCCCCCCGATCCCTCCGTATCCCTCTGTATCCGCCCCGATCCCTCCCGATCTGCTCCGATCCTTCCCCCTCTTGCGTTCATCCACCCTGCACAGGAACGCGCGTTTTTTTCAGTTGGGGGCCTATCGCCAATCTAATCGTCTCCCCTATAAGCCAGTCCCCCCTATTGTTTCCAATCGCCCCCCCTTCTCGTCCAAGGTCTACGGCCCGGGCCGCGGCCAACACCTCGGCCTCGACCCGCAGGCGCCGGGCGACGAGGAGCCCGCGGGAGGAGGAGGGGCGGACGGAGGCCACCTCTATTTCTCCTTTGTCGTTCATCTCTCATCTCCCCTCCCTCCTCCCTTCCCCACCGTCCCCGCCCGACTCTTCTCTCTGGCGCTCTCCCCCTCCTCATCCTCATCCTAATCCTCCTCTTCCTCCTCCCTCGGCGCGGCGGGGTGGGGGATGGGCCGACGGAGATGACGACGATGACGATGATGATTGACGATGGCGATGGCGACGATGACGCTGATTCATTGATGGCGTTGCTGATGATGATGATGATGATGATGAAGAAGAAGAAGGATGAGGAGGAAGAGTAGGAATAGTGAGGGGAGCGAGGAGGCGCCGTTGTGCCGATGAAGCCAGTTGGAGGAGGAGGAGGAGGAGGAGGAGGAGGAGGAGGAAGATGAGGAGGAGCCATCTCAAATCAATCGGACGCATGGGCAGCATTGCCCACAAGGGCGCGAAGATAAGCACGCTTCGTCTGGGCGCGGGAGAGCCGCCTTTCTCCAGTGCGCGAAGGCGCGAAGGCAATTCTTGACGCTTC
This sequence comes from Prorocentrum cordatum, assembly GCA_963575745.1. Taxonomy (NCBI): domain Eukaryota; class Dinophyceae; order Prorocentrales; family Prorocentraceae; genus Prorocentrum; species Prorocentrum cordatum. The sequence goes on from CAUYUJ010007027.1 coordinate 43,965, forward strand.
GCGCAACCCCACCATCAGAGCGTGAATTACCTCCCCCGCTTTCGCTTCCAGGCAAAACCAAGTCATACCACGCGCCTCCTCGTCAAGCGGCCTGACCAGTACAGGGTGCAATTTGGCATCGTTTGGTATCCCTTGGAAGCGAGGGTGGTCAAAAGCGAGGGAGGTTTGTTTTCCCCCGACACCAGACCATCCAGCAACGATGCCCTGACGAGTTCACTGATCAGGGAAGTGGGACAGCCCACAGGGCCTACAGAGGAAGGAAGGGCTGGGGAAGTCGCCACGGCCCGATGGGCGGGAGGATGGAGGAGGAGGAGGAGGAGGAGGAGGAGGAGGAGGGGTCGGAGGAGGAGGAGGAGGAAGAGTGGGAGGTGGAGGCGAAGGAGGAGGAAGAGGAGGAGGAAGAGAAGGAGGAGGAGAAGGAGGAAGAGGAGGGGAAGGAGGAGGAGGAGGAAGAGAAGTGGAGGAAAAGGAAGAGGATGAGGTAGAGGATGAGGGGGAGGGGGAGGAGGGAGGAGGGAGGAGGGACGAGGAGGAATACGCGGGTGAGGAGGAGGAGGAGGAGGAGGAGGAGGAGGAGGAGGAGGAGGAGGAGAATAGGAGGAGAAGAGGAGGAGGAGAAGAGGAGGCCGAGGAGGAACATCTTGAACTTGAAGGCCTCTTGGGGCGTCTTGGGGTCCTCTTGGCGGTCCCGGAAGCCTCTTGGGCGCCTCGGGGAGCCTCTTGAAGCCTCTTGGGGGTCTCTTGGGAGCCTCTTGGAGGGATCTTAGGCGCCTCTTGTGGCCTCCTGGGCGCCTCTTGGGGCCCTCTTGGGGGCGCTCTTGGGAGCTTTAGGGGCGCTCTTGGGACTATCTTGGAGGACATCGATCAAACAAGAGGGGAGCTTTAATTAGCGTCGCACCTCTAGAGCTTCTAAAATCACCTTTTGGGGCCTTCTTGGGCCGCTCTTGGAGCGCTCTTGGGCGCTCTTGGGGCCGTCTTGGAGCCTTCTTGGGCCCCTCATGGGGCCCTCTCGGGCCCTGGAGCAATCTCGAGGCCTCGGATGGCCATCGGGAGCGAAAAGGCGAGAATGCACAAATCATTGTTTTTCCTTAGGTTGTTGAAAGATTCTGGCCTCTTGGAGGCCTCCTTGGGAAGCTATTTGGCCTTTTGGAGCCGTCTTGGGGCGCTCTTGGGGCCTCTTGGAGCATCTTCGGAGCCATATTGAGGCATCTTAGGTCTTAGGGGTATCTTGAGCCATCTTGGAGCTCATCTTGGGCTCTCCGAGGCGCTCTTGGAGCCGTCTTGAGCGCCAAAGTACCCTCTGACACCTCGCCGCGCCCCCCGCCCAGGTCCAGGGGAGGGGGCGGGGGGAGGGGTAAACCCCTTCCCGAAGGGGAAGAAAGGGGGTTGGAAGAGGAAACTCCTTAAGCCTTAAGCCTTAAGCTAAACCACCTACGCCCAGAGGGCTGGTGGGATTTTGCGTAGACGTCGTCGTCGCTCGTCGGTCCGTACTTATTTTGGCTCCATCGGCCAGCTCGGGCGACGCCCAGCCAGGGCGACGCCCAGCCCGCGCGACGCCCAGCCCGGGCGATGGCGGACCGGCGGTGGCGGCCACCCCGCACGCCGGCGGAGTTCAAGCGGCTGGGCCGCTTCCCGCACGCCCCAATGCTGGGAGGAGGAAACCAGCACAGATCCAGCTCTCTCGGCCCTCCTTCTCCCGCCTCCTTCCTCGCCTCCGCTCGAGGAGCGGGGAGGGGGGCGGCCGAGAGAGATGCATCTGTGTTGTTTTCCTCCTCGCAGATCTACTGGGAGCCCGGCCCGATGGTGCCCTGCGTCCGGCCGCCCACGCCCAGCTCCGACGCCGAGCCCGACGCTGAGCCCGCGTCCAGCTCCGACGCCCAGCCCGCCAGGCGGAAGCAGCTGAAGCGGAAGAAGCACGACGCCGAGGGCGACGACAAGCCCGACGCCGTGGGCGACGCCCAGCTCAGCGCCAAGCGCGACGCCAAGCCCGACGCCGACGGGGGCGCCCAGCTCAGCGCCAAGCCCGACGCCAAGCCCGACGCCGAGGGTGACGCCCAGACCAGCGCCAAGCCCGACGCCAAGCCCGACGCCGAGCCCGACGCCGAGCTCAGCCTGGACGAGCAGCTGGCGCGCTTGAAGGCCGAGCTGGACCAGGGCGCCGAGGAGGCGGAGAGGGAGGCGGAGAGGGGGGCGGGCTCGATTGGATGGTTCTAAGTTCTAAGTGGCGGCGGAGATCGCGAACGGTCACCCGGCCATGATGGCGACCATCGGCATGTTCTTCGCCTGGCCATGATGGCCATCATCGGAATGCTCTTCCAAGGCGTCGTGGCGATCATCGGAGTGTTTCCAAGATGGTTTGACTGATTCCTTGCTTGCGAGCTGGCAAGTTGATTAAAATATCCCTTGGTGCTGTCCTCCTCGATCATTGTTTATTTTCATTGATGCTCAGTCCAGGGGGGAGGCGATGGTGGAGCAGGAGGAGGAGGAGGAGGAGGAGGAGGAAGAGGCAACAGCAGCGGGGGGGGGAGCATTCGAGTGCCTCCCTCAACCTCCTCTTCCCGCCCTTTCTGCCCTTTCCTTCCCTCGACCTCCCCTCGACCCCCCCTCGACCTCCCCTCGACCTCGCCTCGACCTCGCCTCGACATCGCCTCGACCTCGCCTTTCCCGCCCTTCCTCCTCTTCCCGCCCTTGCTGCCCTTTCCGCCTATCCCCCCTTCCCTCCCTTCCTCCCCTCTTACCCTTCATGAAAACCTTGGACCGAATCTTCCCTCCCGTTCCCGCCCTACTTCCCCTCGACCTCCCCTTCCCGCCAATTCCCCCCCCCTTCCCGCCCTTCCTCCACCCCCGACCCCCCCTCCCCCTCCGCGCCGAGCTCAGGAGCCGCCGTCGTCGCTGGGGGCGCTGCGCGGCCGCCCGCCGACGGAGGCGCACGAGGTCGAGGGGGGGGAGGTGGTATGCGGGAGAAGGAGGAGCAGGAGTAGGACGAGGACGAAAAGGAGGACGACGAGAAGATGGGAGGAGGGATGGGGGGAGGAGGGAGGATGGAGGAGGGATGAAGGAGGAGGGAGGAGGGAGGGAGGAGGAGGAGGAGGAGGAGGAGGAGGAGGAGGATGCAGGATGAGGGGGAGGGGGAGGGAGGAATGAGGGAGGGATCTCGTCGAGGTCGCGCAGGACCCGACCTCAATCCGATTCCGCGCCGATTCAGGCGCGACCCGATCCGTCCCTGATCTGATTCGATTTCGCCATAACCCCTCCCGCCGACCCTGCGGCCAGGGCCCACTACTCCCCTCCTCGTTGCGAACATGCGCTTGGCAACCGCCGCTTCGGACCAGGTGACCTCGGACATCTGACTTGGGGCGGCGCCGGGTCAAGCGCGGCCGGCGCCTCGCTCAACCCAGCGCCGCCGCAAGTCAGACATCCTGGTCCGAAGCGGCGGTTGCGATGCGCGTGCCCACAACCTGTTCCCCTATCAAAACAAAGAATGACGGCCCCAGATGGTTCGTGTAGGTTCGGTCCTGGATAACGTCGGAGTGGCC
>CAUYUJ010007028.1:0-20000 GCA_963575745.1 Prorocentrum cordatum
GGGGGATAGCAAAGGGTAGGGTAGAGAATCAGCTCACGTAACTGATTTTCCCAGCGCCTCCCGTCGCCGGGAAGCGCCCATGTCTCGAGGAATGGGCCCGGCGCCAGGGCCGAAACCGGCCGCATGCAGCAGCTTTCGTAACCCCTCCTTTCCCTATCCCCCCCTTGTCTCGTTCGGCCCGATCCGAGGGCGGCGGAGGAGGAGGAGGAGGAGGAGGCGGAGGAGGAGGAGGAGGAGTAGAGGAGGAGGAGCAGCAGGAGGAGGAGGAGGAGGAGCAGCAGGAGGAGGAGGAGGAGCAGCAGCAGCAGGAGGAGGAGCAGCAGGGAGGAGGAGGAGGAGGAGCAGCAGCAGCAGGAGGAGGAAGAGGAGGAAAAGGGAGGCGGAGGAGGAGGAGGAGGAGCGCACAGGCTGACCGACGAGAAGAGGGCAGGCGGACAAGAAAGAGACGAGACGAGGGCAAACCGCAGACCAGGTCCGACTGGGGCGGCAGCAGGCGGCGGCAGCTGGGGGTCGGGCCTCGATCACCGTCCTCTGGACGTGAGAGCAGCCCGCGCTCCCGCATGTCTGCGGGCAATGACACGAACCCTAGACCTAAATAGAGACAGGAGACAGTCGGGCCCGAAACGGTCCTGGGACCTCAGGGTATTGTACGCAGACAGTAAAACGTCATGGACCAGGAGGGCCGATAAAAGCTCATTACTATTTATGGGGGGGGTCTCGTGGATAAAGAAATGTTGAACCCTAGACCATGCTCTGTACGAAGAGGGGAGAGAGGGAAGGGCGTCCTTCAGCACTTCAAGAGCAGCAGGGCAGTGGAGATAGTGGTCGACCGCATCCCCGAACATCGCCATACAACCGAACCTGCAGCACATAGTTCCATTTCGAAATCGTCTCGTGGTCGGCCACGCGTTACACACACTCTTGATCAGGGAGGTGGAAGCGAACGGGCCCACCTTCTTCGTTAGCATATTGATCAGCAAGAACATCCGATCGGCCACCTTCTCCGGAGCATCTGGCCAAAAATACAGGATACGACGGTGCAGCAGGGGAGGGACAGGCTGGCCAGGGGAACGTGATCTCAACAAGGACGACATCTTTTTCTGCACATCATCACAATCTGGGTCCGCCAGTCGGGGTGCAATCGCAGACAACTGGGTGAAATTCACAATCCAGGTCATGGTAACCGAGCCGTTCAACCAATTCTTCATTCGTGTCACAGCCAAGACATCGCAATCATATTCAGAGATACTGTGAAATCTGGCAGCTATACTAGGGAAAACGGAACTTCTCAAAGCGGCACGGAACAACGCGGCCCTATTTTCACATGAAATGTCTCGAGGTACCGAATCGAATCCCAAAGAGCCCAGGTTCTTTAGTAATGCCGTCGATATCGAATGCCGCGGAGCAGCAGTCAGTCGCTGAAGGGCAACGTGTTCAGTGTCATACACTCTGGTGTCGGCCATGTAGAACTGGCAGATATGGGACAAGACAGGGTGCGCCAGCATGTTGTACGCGCGAATATTCTGCGCCAGGGATAATTTCAGCTCTCTGATATGGGCTACTCGTTCCAGGAGCTTACGACAGGGGGCACGCCATGATTCAGCACAACCCTCTGGGCCAAGAAATACGCCCAAGTACTTAGCGTGGGGGCCAATCCGTACCGAGTCCACGGGGATGTCAAGGTCGCGCAACCGCTGCTTGGCCATCTCAATGTCCATGTCGAGCGCGATGACCACCCAACATTTCCCCGTGTGGAGCTTCAGGCCTGTGACGATGCCAGTGTCGCCCATCCAGGTCAGAACCATAGGTATAGTAAGGCGAAGGTTTCCCGTCGCAATGCCGATGTCGTCAGCACACGCAAGAGGGAGCCCAGGGTGCGGGCGGAGTCGCCGTTGTAGGCCTCGAACGACTGGATCGAAGATTATCACGAATATCAAAGCTGAGAGTGGGCATCCTTGCTTCATTCCTCGGGTGACAGTGAAGCCAGAGAATCTTGAGCCAGCGAACAAAATGTCAACATATATGTCGTCGTACAATGATCTGACCGCACGAACGATGTGCCTGGGAACGCCCATGGCTTCCAAGACCTCGAAGATCCAGGAGTGCAACACACTCGGGAACGCAGCGGCGATGTCCAGGAGCATGAACCCTGGGAACTCGAGGCCCCGATGGCAGGCCCACTCCAGAACCCAGGACTCCAACTCAATCACGTTATCAAGCATATTACGTTTCTTGATGAACCCGCGCTGGCACTCCGCCACGGAGAACCTGGCCTGGATCTGGAACGGGTCGGCTAGGGCAGCGGAGACGAGCTTGTTGTCTGTGTTGCTCAGAGTGAGGGTCCTAGTCTGACGGGCCTCGAGAACAGTCCTAGGACCAGAATCGCTCACTTCAACCTTGGGAGGGAACACGAGCTGACCGAAGTTGAATCCAGAAGGTGGGCGGGCTCCACGAAGTAGAGCACGATAGGCCGCATACAGGGCCGACAAAACGGTTTCTCCCCCGTTTTTCCACCCGCTATATGGCACCCCGTCAGGTCCTGCAGCAGAGTCTTTACGGTGAACAACGATAGAGCGAAACTCATGTTCCATGAGTTCCCATTGGATACCAGGAGAGACCGATTGAATCTCACTCCGAAGGGCAGCAAGCACCGCAGGATCAGGCTCAGGGAGAACACCAGGACACCGATGAACTTCACCCCAAAAGTTAGCTAGGTTGCGGGCACTCTGTTCGATACTGGCGGGGGCCTCGTCCACTGGGTCAGCCACCGAGAAAATCGCAAGCTTCCGACGTTTTACCGACCACGACCGACATATAGCTTGGAGCCTGGCACGACGAGCCTCATCGATTCTCCCAAGAGAGTCCGTACACTCAGTGTGGATCATATCATTAATCATCGTAGAGTTCAGCTCCCGAATATATTCATGAAACCCGAGATAATCAGTATACCCAAGATTCTCGAAGCAATAAAACCGACTAAGTTCAGGCAGAGCGTGTTGGCAGCGGATGATCATAGCGTGGTGACCAGTACGGGCAGCGCGCAGAAGCCTGAGACATACCGCTATTTTTTCTCGACCTGTACGGGGACCTGCACGAAACATCCGACGAGTCAGCTCATCCTTCGCAGCGAACATGGCGGCCTTGCACTCCAGCAAGGCCTCAAACGGGTCAGAACTGACCCCACACTCCTGCAGGATCGTTTCCACAGTCTCCCCGAAGTCAGGATGTTCGGTAATCCACCGCGGCAAGGTAGGAGTAGAGGGGGCCCCAGGAGACGTCTGCACGAAAATCGGGATGTGGTCCGAGCACTCAGAACGATTGTGGGCCATACCGATCACATTCGAACGAGGTTTCCAATCCAGGATTTCAGCCGTGGGAGCAGACCAGTAGACTCGATCCAATCTACAGACACTGAGAACAATATCTCCTGCAACAGCCCTATGAGTGGCCTCTAGCTGCGGAACTTCCACGAAGTCGCCGAACAGGCTGGCAAAACGGGAGCGCAGAAGGTCATCCTCCCGCGGCAAGGAAACTGACCCGTCCGTGGCCTGTCGGAACTCGTCGGCTTCAGGGAAATTCCAATCCCCTGCCAAACACGAGAGCCCAGCACCCAAAGCTGGAAGAGATCGGCGAAGCCGTCCTAGAACACTATGGACAGCACGAACAGAAATACCAGGATCAATATGAACGTTTGCTATATTCAGGTTCCCGAACTCCCCGAAGAGCTTCACCACCAGAATCCTGCCTCTAGCGACCTCTGAGACCCGAGCAGCTCTGAAATTCTTCAGGAAGGCCTTCGAGATGGAAGTAATGACACCGCCAGCAGAATGAGAACTACAGAAGGGAAGAAAAAAAAAAAATAGAAACAAAAAAATAAAACAAAAATAACAAAGAAAAAATAAGAAAGAAAACATAGAGAAAAAAAGAAAAAAAAAAAAAAAAAAAAAAAAAAAGAAAAAAGAAAAACAAAAAACAAAAATAAAAAGAAATAAACAAAAGAAACATGCCCTACCCCCACCCCCCACCTGCCCCCCTCACCTCCACCCCCCCCCGCCCCGCCCCCCACCCTGCCCCCACGGCCACCGTTGCTATGACGACAACGGCCCTCGCGTCGGAGAGCATTCAGGTCTTGGGGCGTCCCATGAGTCTCCTGCGTGTTTACTATATCAAACCTCTCAATCAAAGATCGGAACTTGCTATACTTCTGACTCTGACGCCTATGATTGGCCCAAATACTACCTAACAGAGCTTGCGTATTCCACGAGACCACCCCGAACGAATTCAGAACTCTAAATGGCGAGCGATCAGAACGAATTAAGGGGGCTCCAAAAATGGGATACACAGCCTCCAGCCGATCGGGGCCCACAGAGGAAGAGGAGGAGGAGGAGGAGGAGGAGGAGGGGGAAGACGGCGGCAGAGGCGGCACACAGCGCCTGCGCTTCACTGCACGACACCCACTAGCTGCACCCGCAGCTCGTCGCCCAGTAACGTAGATGCTGGTGGTGTTCCCACGGTTGCCCCGGTTGCCCGGCGCGTCGCTCATGACTACGTCCTAGCGCCGCTTGGCCACTAGCGCAGACACACGCTCCGCTAGGCTGTCGATGAACTCCTTCGAGAGGCCGACGACGTGGCAGTCTTCCAGCGGCACAATGATGAACGTGCCCTGGGCATCCTCCGAGATCTTCACCAGGTCCCACACCTCCTCGTTAGCCGAATTGTAAAGGTGCAAGTGTCCAGTGAACGGGTTCGACCCTAACTTCATCGACTCGAGCCAGAGGCACTGCTCCTTCAGGGCGTCGAGCATGATCTGCCAGCACTGCCCCAGCGCATACGAGCGATGCCGAATCGGCTGAGGCTGATCCCAGCCCACACGAAGCTGCACCACCTCGGCGCTGCGCGGGTCCGTCCAGGTCAAGAAAGAGGGGTCCGCTCGACATCTGGTGTGGAAGAGCAGAGCGTCATCCTCCTCGTCGAACTGAATATTGTAACTGAACTTATAGTTCTGGGCCTGAACTCGGCACTTCTCAGAGTACTGCGCGGGCATCTTGGACTTGACAATGGCAAAGTGCGACTTGAACGTCGTCTGCATCAGTTTGCGAGGGAAGCCGCGGATCCAGATCTTCTTCTTGTTGCGCTCACCGTGGTCGTGACCAGTAGGGGGGGCAGCAAGTGGCTGAGCTGGAGCAGCTCCGCGGCGCCGCGCGTAGTCGGACCACGGGTCGCTGTTCACCGATGGCGAGCTGGAGGCCACCGTGGAAGCGAGCTTCTCCTCCAGCTGCAGCACCCGCGCGGTGAGCTCCGCATCCACGACAGGGGAAGCCGAAACAGGAGGCCGGCCGCGATGGGCAGAGTCTGACATCAGCTCATCCTCGCTATCGATAGTGATGGCCTGGCCAAGCTGTAAGGCCGAGATGGCAGCCGCCTGCCGCTCCAGCTCCGCACGTTGCTCCGCCATGGCTTGCTGCTGTTCGTCCAGACGCTTATTTAGTTCTTGATCCAGGCGTTTGACTGTCTCCATGTTGCTAGTGATCGCGTTCGACAGGATGTTGATCTGCTCGTTGATGGGATCAACGTGGGACTTCAACTGACCCGCAAGCAACTCCTTCATACTCTCGAGAGTAAGAGCCATCGCGCCGATGAAAACAGAACGACTTGGTAGGTACTGTACCTGACTGCAGAGGCAAAATGCGTGCTCAGTGTGAAACAAAGCAGGGGTCCTTGTCCGTGGGCACTCTCCAGGACCCCAAGCGCGCGGCGGGCGCTGGCCACTCGAGGCGGGGGGTAGAGTTCCCGAAATGGCCACTTGAGCCAAAATGGCTTGAGCCAAAATGGCTACGGAGGAGGAGGAGGAGGAGGAGGAGGAGGAGGAGGAGGAGGAGGAGGAGGAGGAGGAGGAGCAGCAGGAGGAGGAGCAGCAGGAGGAGGAGGAGGGTACCGACCTTGGCGCGGGCCCGAGGAGAGCGGCCGCGCCGCGCTGCGCGCCCCGCCTCTCTTCCGCCGCCGCCGCGCCCTGCCGGGACGCCTCGCACAGCCAGCCGCCGAGCCTCTCGGCCTCGGGGCGCGGCCCCCGCGCACGGGGCGCGGGGCGGCCGCTGGGCTTCAGCCGGGCCTGTCCCTCTACAGGAGGAGCATTCAAGACTGGTTAAAAAATGGTCGGGGGCGAACTCTTCTAGTATTTGTTTGACCATTTGGTGGCTTGTTTTGGTATTGATGTTATTCGTCGAAGATCGGCCTGCACGGGGACGGCACGCCCGACCCTAGGCTGGGTGAGCCATCGCTCGGACGTCCATTCCCTGTGTTTTTTTGTCGGTTTCGTGTGTGGTTTTTTAAATGATAGGGATGCTCCTCGAGGGTCCTCGCCTTAGGAACAATGCACACGTCCGAGCGATGCCAAGTCTACGGGAGGAGCGTTCAAGAATGGCAAAGAGTGGTAGGTGGACGAAATCCCTAGTATTTTTGACAATTTGGTGGCTTTCTGGGGTATTGATGTTATTTGTCGACGATCGGCCTGCACGGGGACGGCACGCCCGACCTAGGGCTGGGTGAGCATTGCGGTGGGAGCCTCTACGGACCTCCGCGGCCGCAGCATAGACGTGATCTCGACCGGAACTTGCCCAGATTCCGACCACCTGGAGCGCGCTTCTGCATGTTCGGCGATAGTGGGCATTACAGGGGGGAGGAGGGGCCAGGGGGGGGGGGTATAATGTAACGCCTCCCCCCCGCCGTGCGCACGGCGGCAGTGCCCGAGCGCACGGGGGGGGAGGCGTTACGTTATAGGGGGGGAGGGGGGCAGGGGGCCTATGATGCCCATTATGCCCCAAGCAATGATTAAAGAAACACGCTCCATCGTAGACGTGATTTCGACCGGAACTTGTCCAGATTCCGACCACCTATGCTCACCCTTTCGTTCAGATGTCGTCCAACGGTCGTCCAGCTGTCGTCCACACGTCGACCAACTCCCAATGATTTCTGGGACTCGTTGAAACTTCCATGACGGACCCCACAACAGCGGGGGGGCAACATTGGAGGCCTGGGAATGAGATCAAAACAGGGGGGGGAGACCACCGTGGGAAGATGATGCTAGAGCTCGGTGTCGGTGGTGATATTCCGGCCACATGGGAAGCCCGAGTATGACCACCATCACCGAATTCGGGATCATCTCGTTCATGGTACTTGGCGTTGGTGTCAACCTCTAGGCTTCCAAGGGCCTGGGGCGGACGGACGGACGCCGTGGTGGGGTCGCTGAGATCGAACGCGCTTAAAATGACAGCACGGAAATGTTTCGCTGCGTTCGGCCTCTGGGGACCCCCGCCGGGCCCCAGGACCGCCAAACAAATGTGGGATTAAAGCGCTCGACGCGGAGATCCCAAGATGTGCATATCATACTCCTGTCAAGTACCGCTGAGGAGCTCTGTTTATGAACATCTGGGCGTGACACCGAACATCGGATCCGCGTAGACGACAGTCGCGGTAACGACGACGGGGGCAGCGACGACTTCAGTGACGTCCTCCTCCTCTGGAGATCTTTCAAGCGAGACGAAGGAACACACAAGTGGAAGAGCGAGGGGGGGGTCCTCTTGCCATTCTCCCCAAGGCAACTCAGGCAAGCGCACATGCCGTTGCTATGCCCGCTCTCTGGCGTGCTGCTCGCGGCGCCTGCTGGCATTTAGGCCCCCAGGAGCCACGCTGGCTAAATCGTGGTAGCCACTTGTGTGTATCAGTTTTAGCGCGAGTGAATTTGAGCGTGGATGATGTGAGTGTGAGCGAGTCGGGGTGTGAGTGGATCCGGGTATCGTTGTGCCTGCTTGTGGTCGAATCTGGATATAGCCTATGCGGACACGGGGGGGTGTGAGTATGAATGGGTCTGAGTGCGAATGAGACTACATGCCGGCGTGTCTGGTGCGAGTGGGTCTGGGTATGAGTAAAGATGAATTCGACTGTGATGCATACAAGTCAGAATATGAGCGAGTCTGGGTGCGATGTGGTCTGACTACCAGGAGGGTGAGTCTGAGTGCGTGTGTCAGGATGTGCGTTGGGCTGGGCTGGACTGCGACTGAATCTCAGGTTGAGTCACTCTAAGAGTGAGTAAATACGATTGGGTCTGAGTGAGTTAAAAGTGCCGATGAGTAGATCCGAATGCGAATGAATGCGTCTGAGTAGAAATAAACGGGAAGGAGGTCAGTGAGTGAGGAGCACGCAAGTCCACAGAAACACCTGCCAAGCAGAAGCTGGCAAACCGCGCGAAACATCCCCACAATCTGAGCGTGAATCCTGAAGTGTCCTTTCCCCTGGCGGTTCCGCCTTAGGATGCCCAATGCCACGCCTGGTATGAACATTGGACCACGCAGTAAGACAAGTCTGGGGGGCAGAAGCTGGCAAACCGCCTGAGACACCCACACAATCTAGGCGCGAATATTGAAGAGCCCCACCCACCCCTGGCGGTTCCCCCTTGGGGTGCCCAAGTGGCGGCTCCCCACGCGGGGTGCCCAAGGGCGACGCCTGTAAGCACAACAAAAATATGAAGGGGGCGGATTTTGGCAAATCGCTTGAAACATCCTTCAGTCTGAGTGTCTTCACCCCTGGCGGTTCCCCCTTGGGTGTCCAAATCCCACGGATCAGCAAAAAACAAAAAAAACTGAAACATCCTCACATGTTGGACGTTTTCAGTCATGGGGGTTCCCTTCTGGGTTTCCTGATTGCCACGCCTGCTATATCGCGGTCAAGGTCTGTGTGGCAAGATTCGGCAAACCGCCTGAAACGTCCCCACAATCTAAGCGCGGATTCCTGAATATGCTCAGTCCTGGTGGCCTCCCACTGGAGCTCCCAAGTGCCACGCCTGCTATCTCGCGGTGAGCAGTGGACCACCAAAAGAGTCTGAATGAGCCGGAGCGGGAAACAGTGTTTCATAAGGATGGATCTCAATTATGTACGAGTGAAAGCGCGCCTGGGAATAACCCCCCGAGTAGGTATGAGGGGGTCTGGGTGGCTCTAAAATCGACTGTGTCTGAGTCGGGACATGATGTGGTTGAGTCTGCGTGAGGGAAATGAGTCTGCGATGGAACCCGTGGAAAAAAACGGAAAATATGTGATGGGCCCCGTGATGGGAGTGAACGACATGGGTTTCTGAATGGTATGCGAATGAAGCGAAGGAAAAAGAAGAGGAAGAGGAGGAGGAGAAGGAAAGAGGTCTGGAGGAGTCCACCAAATAACAACCACCATCTTAGGACATAGGGCCAACTGCCCATGGGAAATATCAGGCCTTCCGGGGACTCCGTACTGAAAACGTCGAGACGTCGGATCTCCAGGGACGGAGGACGCAGGAAACTTTCCGCGGGACGGCCCTGAAGTGTTCTAAGGGCTTCGGGTCGCGCACCGACGCAGACCCCCCAGGCAGCCCCCACTGGCCCCGACATGCTCCCCCCAACTGTCCCCGTCGGCCTCAACAGACCCCCCAAGCAGTCCGAGACAGTCTCGCCATCCCGGCGCCACTGGGCGCTCCGTCCCCCGGGGCCAGGGTGCGGAGACGAGACCGCCCTGGCCCACTGGGGAGGCCCGTGGAGACCAGCAGGGGGGACATTTTCACGTCGGCGGCGGGGCAAACCTGCTGCACCAGAGAGCGGCGATCCGGGGCAACCGGTGCGCGACGAGTTGGCCGGCGTGCAGCAGGGGGGGGGAACTGGACAGACAGGGCGGCCGCGAAGGAGAGGAGAGGGCGGAGGACACTCAGGAGGCGGAAGGATTCCATGCTGAGTGCGCCGGCGCGGCCAGCAGCGGCAGCGGGGGCCGTGGCAGCAGCCAGGCCGACCAGCCAGGAACACGTGGGCATCCAGAGCTCCAGGCTGGGGCTCGGAGGGGGCGTGGTCGCAACAGCGTGCTCTTGCCCTTCAGCGTGACATTCTGGGGCGCCGCCGCCACACGGGGGGGAGGATGAGAAAAGGATAGGCTTCAAAGCCTCGAGGCTGGGGGCGCTGTGTCCACCACGATTACTTACCGTACGATGAAAGACGGGAGAGAGGTACATCCGGATTCAGGACCCGCCTACCCCGCCGAGAGCCGAGCAAGAATACCAAAACATGCAACTCGTTTCTGTGCGCGCCGCCAGACTTGCAACTTCGCTCCACCCTCTCTGGGGAGTCAAAAAGTACCGATACTGCTGTTCCCCAGACCTCCCCCAGGGTGCGCTCTGACCAGGAGTTCGAGGCGAATCCAGCGGTGTCGAAGAGGGCCTCCCAGGGGGCCCAAACAGGGGAAAACGGTTGAAGGGTGGCAGTATGGGTACAGTGCGGGCGCGGCCGCAAGAAACCAAACACTGAAAACCCGCGCGCGAGGTGCGCCTGAGGGGAATCTGGGAACGCCCTTAACGCAGCAGCTTCTTCAACGGCTGCGGGAAGTCACCGCGCAGCGGGCGGAGCGAAGAAACCCAGGATACCCTGACGATAAGCACATGGTTTCTTGATGCGCGCCCCCACTGTACCTGTTCCTCCTCTGACTCCCCCCCCCCGAGAGGGGGAGGACGGAGGGAGTGGCGCTCCCTGCGGCGAGCGCGGCGGGGTGACGTGCGGGGGCGGCCTTCTGCGAGGGCGGGGCCGGCCTCGCAGAAGGCTGGGGCCATCCTGGAGTGGCCCAGGGGGCTTTGAGCTCCTAGGCCATGCACCTGGGCCACTCTTACCCCCCAGCCCCCAAGTTGGGGCCAAGAAACCCTCGTGGAACTCCATGCAGGCTCCTGGGAGGCCAGGAGGGATTCTCAGAGGGCCCCCGCCATCTCAGAGGGCATCCCCCCTTTCGCCGCCACCCTGCGCGGGTCGCCGCCAGCTAGAAACAGAAGACAGCTCAACTTGGGCCTCGCGTATGGGGGGGGGCGATCAATGGGGGGGACGAAAGATGCACTTTTCGGGCCCTGCACACACCCCTTTGGGGCCCAACGGGCGCCCTTTCCGGGACCTGAAAGAGGGCTCCTTTTTCTGGAGCCCTTGCTGCCATCCTCATTCCCCTTCTCCTGGTACCCTTGCTCACCCACTTGCCTCTAACCTCACACCTCCTCCTCCTCCTCCTCCTCCTCCTGCTCCTCCTGCTCCTCCTCCTCTTCCTCCTCCCCCTCGTCCTCCTCCCTTCCTCCTCCTCCTCCTCCTCCTCCTCCTCCTCCTCCTCCTCCTCCCCCTCCCCCTCCTCCTCCTCCTGCTCCTGCTCCTCCTCCTCCTGCTCCTCCTCCTCCTCCGAGGGGTGCCGAAAGGGAGGGGCTGGCTCAGGGGGGACGCAAATGACCCGAGATCGGAGGCGCGGGCATCGCCGAGAGATCGGCGATAGGCCCCCGCTACCAAAACCTCACGCTCTCGGGCAGCGTGGGGCTCCCAGGCTTTAAGTGGGCCCTGGAAACGACAGGGCCGCTTTCTGTCAACGTTTTCGTTTTGCCGTTCTCGTTTTGCCGTTTTGGTCAACGTTTTCGTTTTCGGTTTGCCGTTTTCGTTTTTCCGTTTTGGTCAACGTTTTCGTTTTGCCGTTTTGCCGTTTTGTCGTTTTGTCAACGGCTCCGACGCCGTTTTGGTTATCGGTTCCGCCGCCGTCGGTTTACCGGTTCTCCGGCTCCGGCTCCCATCCCGGAGCCGCGTTTTGCCGCTTCCGGTCGCCCTTTTTGTTGCTGCTTCCATGTTCACAGGACGTTTTTTCGGAAACCACTGAGTCCCAGGCCCCGATCGGCGATGAATGGGCGATTGGGGTTCGATGCAGCCCCTCCCCCCCTCCTCCTCCTCCTCCTCCTCCTCCTCCTCCTCCTCCTCCTCCTCCTCCTCCTCCTCCTCCTCCTCCTCCGCCCCCCCGAGTCCATCCCCCGTCCCCGGTACGCTCTCGGCAGGGCACCGCCGCGGGGAGAGCAGACCCGAGCCTCGCTGCCCCCCTGTGTAAGCCGAGAGTCATCATCGAAGCCTGCCGCACAGTCCGTCCGCAGCTTCACCGCCACTCCTCCGCGCAGCCGCACACGAGATGTTCAAGAACTCCGCGCGGACCTCCGGTAGTGAATGCTTGCATGTGACGACGCCGTGGACACCAACAGGTGCCGATACCGCTGCTCCCCAGGCCCCTCCCAGGGCGGCAAAAATTCTGACCAGATCTCCTATGAGAAAGCAGCCGTGGCGACGAAGACTCTCCAGGACAAGCAGCAATATCGCTATCTCAGATGCCTCCAAAATAGAGTCGGAGTAGATGTGGTCGGAGCATCGCGCCGCATCGCCGATGCATCACCGATGCATCGACATCGACGTCGAGAACATCGGGCTCCCCATCGAGCCGCATCGCCAATGCATCGGCGAGGAGGTCTGGATATATTTTCCTCCCCTGAGACGCTTTCTCTTGAGCAGGGACTGAACGTCCCAGCATTCCCACAGGCCTACCACGAAATGTCCCAAGAACCACATAATGTTCTAAGAGCCAAGTCAATGTTCTTGGAACGTAAGCCGATGGGCGAAAACAAGAGGCTCCCAGCCAGACCTGTTCTAATTACATTACTCACAGAAGGCTCTCAGCAAACATGTCGGCCAAAACACAAACGGCTCTCGGAACATGACTTGGTGGGACTGTAAGCAGGCCAGGACGCTTCGCCGCTGCTTGAGATCCTCTTCGAACGCCTGCCGGGCACGAACCCCTTCCGCAGCTCCGCCGCCACTCCTCCGCGCAGGCTCAGGTCGGGCATGTCCTCCCACAGGGGGAATTTGAGCGAAACATGAACAAATAATAACAAACGAATTGAACTAATAGCCAAACAAAACGTCCCCTGACGATTGTTTGATTATGTTTGAGCTCTCCCCCCTATAGAGGGACAGGCCCGACTGGAGCGCAGGCCGCGCGGACACACCCGAGGCGGCCGCGCGAGGCCCGGCAGAAGACCGCCCGAGGCCGCGGCCACGTCCGCCATGCGCAGGCACGTCTCCTGCGGCGCAGGGCCGCGGCCGAGGTCGCCAGGAGGGGGCACCACATACTTGGTTTTGCTCCGTCGGCGGCGAGGCAGAATGGCTGCACTCGCTGCACTCCTCCTCCTCCATCTCCTCCTCCTCATTGTCCTCCTCCTCCATTTCCTCCTCCTCCTCCTCCTCCTCCTCATCCCTCCTCGTCCTCCTCTTCCCTCCTCCTCCTCCTCCTCCTCCTCCCCCCTCCTCCCCCCTCCCCCTCCCCTCCTCCTCCTCCTCCCTCCTCCTCCTCCTCCTCCTCATCATCATCCTTCTCCTCCTCCCTGCCTCCTCCTCCGCCCTCCTCCTCCTGCTCCTTCTCAGGATCCTCCCCCCCTCCTCCTCCTCCTCCTCCTCCTCCTCCTCCTCCTCCTCCTCCTCCTCCTCCTCCTCCTCCTCCTCCTCCTCCTCCTCCTCCTCCTCCTCCTCCTCCTCTCGCCGAAATGCGAATTGGCCAGCATGCAGGGGGAGGAAGAGGACGCGCAGGGCGGCCGCGAAGGGGGGGGGGAAGTGGCGGGGCCGCCCAGAGGCGGAAGACTTCAGGGGGCCCCAGACATGCAGGAGAGGCCTTCCAGATGTGGTCGGGGCAGATGTGGTCGGAGGATCGCGCCGCATCGCCGATGTATCGGCGATGCATGGGCGACATCAGCGTGGAGAAGTTCAGGCGTTGGAGTTGTTGGTGGTTGCTCTAGTCTGTACTCGGAGCACAGTTGTGGGTTGCGCGATTCTGGCTACAAACCTGTTCCGAGGAAGGCAGTTTTGCGGTGTGATGTTTGTGCTCGGAGTTTCAGTCTCAAAGGTAAGTTGGCCAATATGTTGGCCTCGCACTGCAAGCCCGAGAGTGTAGTTCAACAGCGTGCAGTCCGTTCACCCAGAGTTGAGGGAGGGCCCTGGGCCAAACGTGGTGGGGGACCCGACGACCTCGTGGGGCCATCCGAGCTCCGTCGGACCACACCCTAGCTGGCTTTTGCCACCACTCACATCACCTTGCGACTTTGGGTGGAGTTTTGTACTGTGAGGTCTCTGGGCAGCACTGCAACACTGCTCCACCTCGCAGACTAAAGGCCGAATGCGCTCCGCCCACACAAGCGGGGTGTAATATGATGTCTCGCCTCCACAGCGGGCTACATCCCACGCCGGGTGCAACGTTTCCTGTGCTGGGATTGGGTGTTGCATGATTCAGTGGCCTGCCCAGCTAAAACGACCCACATTCAACCAACGAGCGAGTGAATGAATGAATGAATGAATGAACTCCGTCCTCCATCCTCTTCTCTCCGCTCTCCTGTATCTTCTCTCCTCCTTCCTCCCTCATGCTCCCTCTTCTTCCTCCTCCTCCTCCTCCTCCCCAGACCTCCGACGTCATGATTTTCTCGCAACGTTGATCCCTGGAGGACTCCACCACCGGCTTTTCATCCCGAGTCGTCTTTTGACGAACACAGGCCCGTGCCAGAGCCACCAGAAACCGAAAATAGCAAAAACCCTTTTCCGCCGTGATCGGTGTCACGATGCGATCCTCCTCACACCTTCCCGTGTAAACAACTCCTCCCCGTCGGACCGCCAAACGTGACGGTACAGTCGGGGCATTGACCTAAGGAACCCTAAAAAGGAACGAGGCCCCTCTTTCCCAAAAGTTAAACTTCCATTTCCCATGGAAATCCCCAGGACAACCTGAGGCAAACTGTTAAACAATCAAGGAACACCGAGCCCCTCCCCAACGAAAAAGGGTTCCTTCTTCAGCGCCCCGACGGCAGGGCAGGCCGTGCGTTCCGCCAGAGACTTCGATGACCCGGAAGATTGAACTTTGCAACCACTTCATGGCTGGAGGGAGCGTGGTTTTCGACATGTGGCTCTCGCCTTGGCGCCGCGCATACAGTCGGGGCGTTGACCTAAGGAACCCTAAATAAGGAACAAGGCCCCTTTTTCCCACAAGTTAAACTTCGATTTCCCATCGAAGCCCTAAGCAAAACCAAAGGCGAACAGCAAAAAAACTAAGGAGCACCGAGCCCCTCCCCAACGAGAAGGTTCCTTCCTCAGCGCCCCGACTGTATTCCTCTTGAAATCTTGCAACAGCTTCGTGGTGTTCAACATGTGTCTCTCACCGTATCCGCGCGCATGTGCCTTATAAAAGTTCGACTTCCAGGGACCTAGATGAAACACCAGAAGCGGCTTTCTGGCACGATGTTGAACTCTCAGAGCGCAGCAGTCGCGTGTATTCACGATGGAGTCCCAGGAATGGTGTTCTGGCACGGTCCAAGGCAGTCAGGACGCAACAGACACTTTGATTCACGGTGTGTAGTCCCAGACATGGTTTCCTGGCGCGGTTGAGGATGATCAATATGTTGTTTCCCGACCTGGCACTTCCCGCCATGAACATAAATTCTTGTAAGGACCGACGAAGAGTGAACTTGGAGGGAGGGGTTATTGCACCATCATTGATGCGTCTACGGCCTGCAATGGTCTTCCGCCTCCACCTCCCTTTCTCCTCCCTCCCCTTCCTCCCGCAGCAGCAGCAGCATCAGCATCATCATCATCATCATCATCATCATCATCATCATCAGCAGCATCATCATCATCAGCAGTATTATCATCAGCATCATCATCATCAGCATCATCGTCATCAGCATCAACATTATCATCATGATCATCATCATCATCCTCATCATCATCATCATCATCATCATCAGCAGCATCAGCATCATCATCATCATCAGCATCATCATCATCATCAACAACATCATCGTCCTCATCGTCGTCCTCGTCCTCGTCCTCCTCCTCCTCCTCCTCCCACTCCTCCTTCCCCTCCTCCTCCTCCTCCTCCTCCTCCTCCTCCTCCTCCTCATCCTCCCGCTCCTCCTCCTCCTCCTCCTCCTCCTCCTCCGTCCTCCTCCTCCTCCCTTCCTCCTCCTCCTCCTCCTCCTCCTCCTCCTCCTCCTCCTCTCCTCCTCCTCCTCCTCCTCCTCCTCCTCCTCCTCCTCTTCCTCCTCCTCCGCCGCCCTTCTTCCCCTCGCCCCGCAGGGCACGGCAACGTCCTCGCTCCTCCGCACTCCTCCTTCCCCTCCTCCTCCTCCTCCCTCCTCCTCCTCACCTCCCGGCTCCTCCCTCCTTCTCCTCCTCCTCCTTCTCTTCCTCCTCCTCCTCCTCCTCCTCCTCCTCCTCTCCTCCTGGTGCTGATGGCGCTGGTGCCGTGTACGACCACGCCTCCCTCATCCTCCCAGCCTTGCTCTTCCTTCCTCCTCCTCCTCCTCCTCCTCCTCCTCCTCCTCCTCCTCCTCCTCCTCCTCCTCCTCCTCCTCCTCCCTCCTCCCTCCTCCTCCTCCTCCTCCTCCTCCTCCTCCCCCTCCTCCTCCTCCTCCCTCCTCCCTCCCTCCACCCTACCCCCCTCCTCCCCGCGCGACAGGGCCGCCGGGGCGCCCCGCTACAGGCGGGAGCCCACGGCGCCCATCCTCGCGCAGCGGCGCAAAGGCGGCCACGAGGTCGCGCTGCTGCTCCTCGGGAGGGCTCCCTTCCTGCTCCCTCCTTCCCTCCTTCCACACCTTCCCCTCCCTCTTCCTCCCCTCTCGCCCTTCTTCCCCCTTCCCCTTCCCTCCTTCCCCCCTTCCTGCCTCCCCCTCCTTTCTCCTCACTCGCTCCCTCTCCCCCCTCCCAACCACTCGCCCCCCCCCCCCCCCCTCTCCCGCACTCCTCGTCCCCGCCCCCTTCCCCCTGCCCTCCCTCCCCCCTGGGGAAGGGCGGCTTCGAGGAGGTGGGCAACGACTGCAGAACCGTCTGCTGGCACAGACAACGCCAGGCATAACCAGGGCGGGTCTTTCATGCCGCCCCCCCTCCAAGCTCTCGGCTGGCAGTTGAACTTGTCCTTCCCCTCCTCGTCAATCCCCTCCTCGTCCTCCTCAATCCCCTGCTCGTGCGTGCACGGGGAAGGAGGAGGATGCAGAAGAGTAGGATGAAGGAGTAAGTGTGCGAGTAGATGACGACGACGGCGGCGGCGGAGGACTGAGCAGTGGCCGCCGCCTTGGAATTGTTAGGTTCAACAAAATATAGCTGGGGGATCCGAACGCGTTAATAAGCAGCCCGTGCAAGACCAATGTTTCCGATATCATGGGGTATTGAAGACCCTTCGCGGGTATACGAGAGGGCAGAGAATCCAGGGTGTGACGGCGGCAGACTTTGACAAACAATCGGACACCCATAATCGCATTAAACGTCAAAAGGAGCTCGTGTGGACGGGAGCTGGCCACGGCGAGCTTCGTCGGGCTTCCTCAGCCACGCATCTCTGGCGGATGCGCACCCGCACCAACGAAGGGGGTTACCTCCACTGGGATCATGGATGTTGGTGCTGATGGCGATCCTTCGGCCACCCAGGGGGCCTGAATGCTATGATCACCAGCGGAATCGGGATCATTCTCCATCGAGGTGGAGGCACACCGCCGATGTTGGTGTTTGCGTCAGCCTCTAGGGCTCCTGGAGAAGGGAGGATGGCGAGGATGGAGGGTAGATGGTGGAGGAAAGGGAGGAATATGGGGGAGAGTGGGGAGGAGGAAAGAGGATGGAGGATGATGAAACTGAAGGGTGGGTGGTGGAGGAAAGGGAGGAGCAGGTTTTGGCAGGTGGCGCCTATACCGCCCCAGGTCCCTCGTCCCGAAGGGCTTGCTGGTAGTTCCAGCGGGGCCTGCTAAACCCAACAGCACTTAGTAGCCAGCTTAGTAGCCAATCATCGAGGATAATGATGATGGAGGGTGGATGGATGAGGAGATGGAGGAAAAGAGGAAGAGGGGGGAGGACGAGGACGGAGGGTGGACAGAGGATGAGGATGAAGGGTGGATGGTGGAGAGAGGGGAGAAGTAGGGGGAGGGGCTGAATGCAGCTGGTAGCCAGCCCACCGCTACCACCCGACTGCTGAACAGTGGGCTGTATCCGAGCCAAGCTGGAGGTGAAAGCCTCGAGCACAGCATAACCGGAATCATCTGCGGCTCCACCGTGCTGTCCTGGTGTGCGTTGGAGAAGCCGCTCAATCTGTTCCAGCTGAAGCTGGAGGCGAGCCTTCTGCTTCTCCTCAAGCTGCTGCTTAAGCTCGATGACCGTCTGCTGCTTAGTATCGATCGTTTCCTCCTCGGCCTGCACCGAAGCCTTGAGCTTAGCAATTTGCTGGTCAAACCTCTGGAGTCTGGAGCTCGTTACCGATGCAATGCGCCTGCGTGCCCAAGGGCTTGGACGGATGAGTCTCCTGCCGAAGCTGGCGCGCGGTGGTCTTGGCAGTGACGTCCCCCTCGACCGTCTTGGGATCAACGCCTTTGACCTTCGCCGCCAAAGCCAACGCCTCAACAACACCCTCGCAGGCCTCCGGCTCCTTCTATTCAGAGTCTCTAGCATCAACCGCAAGGGCCTCGGCGCGAGCTTCCTCGGCATCAGGTGGCTTCGGGCGAGACTGCAACTGCTGTACCTGCTTGCGAAGGGCCGCAAACTCCTTGCCCTGGGCAGCAACGACGGCGTCCGCCGGGCCTCCTCCAGCGGCAGAGAGCGCACGGAAACTGGGAGCAGCAGCCTCGAGGCCGCACCTGTACACTCTTCCCTTGGCACCACCACACTGAAAGCAAGAAGCAGCATCAGGATGATTGTGCCACGGCGCCCCTGTCTTGGCGTGGGTGCAAAAGCGGCAGACCCACCGTTTTGCTCTCTCGGTCCGCGCCCTGGCAACCCGACTCTTCGGCGGCATGACGCAAGAGAGAAGAACAGCAAGACTATGGGCACACTGTACAAAGTGAGGTTAAATGATGTGATCGCGATGGTCGCATTGTGGGGGGAAACCCCAATGGCGTATCGGAAGCTGGTTGGGAACGGCAGGGGCCGCTACCCTGTCCTAAACGCTCCCGCCCGCTGCTGGCCCCTGAGCCACGCGACATACTTGAGCCCAAACGGCTACAAAGGAGGAGGAGGAAGAGAGAGAGGAGGAGGAGAAGGAGGAGGAGGAGGAGGAGGAGAACGAGGTCGCCGGAGGAGGAGGAGGAGGAGGAGGAGGAGGAGGAGGAGGAGGAGGAGGAGAACGAGGTCGCCCCTCCCGTTTTGGCTGATGTGCCGCCATCGTTAACACCGCGCCCACTCCATCGCCCCTCACCAGGGCGACTTGTAGCGCCACTATCGTCACAGCAAACAACATGATCAAGAACCTCGTCACTTACGAAATCGGGGCCAGCTCCCCAGAAGTCTCTGAAAGCAGACCTGAGCCAGCTTCTGCTGTTGACGTAACGCTGGAGGGGTGAGAGCGTGCTAGAGGAACTGGGCCAGCTATCCTGCAGTTGCTTGCGAAACGACGGCCAAGCTTCTCGGAAGGATGTGTTTTTCATCCTATGCTCGGCTGCAGTGGGACAGCTGCACGCGCGCTGGTGGCGAGAGGATGGGAGACGGGGCGCGACGAGGGCTTCGACCGTTCGTTGTGACACAGTCCGCAGCTTCGAGCTTCGAGGAGGAGGTATTCCTCCTCCTCCTCCTCCTCCTCCTTCACAAAGTAATGAAGGATGCCATTAAGGAGCTGAACACCGAAGACAACATGGACCCAGAGGAAGTGAATAGGCCGAATGAGCGCCAGAAGGTAAGAGACAGCACCCAAACCATGCTGGATGGCACACCAAGGTCTTCGCGGAAAAGTTCGGCTACCCCAAGTCGGAGGAGACGACTACGGCCAGCTCATCCAGCGGCCACCAGTGAACGCACCGACTGGAGCCTGCTGGTATGCCAAGAGGAAGCATTAACGAGGTTTCTCGGATTGCTACTCTAGGCAAGCTGCGAGCTGACCGTGCCCGCAGACAGTCAGGAGGAGCATTAGCGAGGTCTCTCGGAGTGCAACTCATGACAGACAGTGCGGGCTCAACAGAGCGCCTGCACCGCCATCGCAACGGGAAGTATTTGTTGGAGTGCCGACAGGTACACTACTGCAGGGTGTCGAAGGAAGAACAAATGATCATCAAAGAACCCACCAATGTGCTCCCTATTGGCCTTACCTTATACCGTGACTGCCAGTATGGTCTACGTCACATACACTCCGAGGGGGAACGATTGGTTACTTCAACAGGG
>CAUYUJ010007028.1:25000-32500 GCA_963575745.1 Prorocentrum cordatum
CACACCCATTTCGGCACACCCCTGACAGGTTCCGTGGCCCCATCATCCATCGGCACACCCCTTCGGCACACCCCTCACACGTTTCGTGGCCCCATAGGGAGCTCCACCGAAGGCCCCAGCGGCCGCGCTCACATGCGTCCCCGCCACGCATCCCGGCACGCCCCTCACAACAACATGCTTCGTGGCCCCATAGGGAGCTCCACCGAAGGCCCCAGTGGCACCGCCCGCATGCGTCACCACCCACACCCAATTCGGCACACCCCTCACACGTTTCCTAGCCCCATAGGGAGCTGCACCGAAGGCCCCGGTGGCGGCGTTCACATGCGTCCCCGCCACACATCCCAGTACACCCCTCACGCGCTTCGTGGCCCCATAGGGAGCTCCACCGAAGGCCCCAGTAGCGGCGCTTACATGCGTCTCCGCCATGCATCCCGCCCCCCCCCCCCCCGCAGCATCATCATGTTTCGGGACACATAGGGAGCCCACTGGAGGCCCCAGTGGCGGCCCTCACATGCGTTTCCGCCACCCATGTCGGCACGCCCCGCGCGTGTGTCATGTCCCCATAGGGAGCTTCGCCGAATGCCCCAGTGGCACCCATCTCGGCACACCCCTCACACGTTCCGTAGTCCTATGGGGAGTTCCACTGAAGATGAAACCCGCAGCTGCGGTACTGACAACTGCATATGGTTGGGTTCTTCGCCAGGCTAATTTGAATAGTGCTTCAATTGTTTCGCAACGTCGGACCTTAGGGCCCGGGACCGTCGAGAAACGGATCGGGGCGGAAAGCCATTCCCGGGGAGTGGGTCGAGACAGTCGGGGGTCAATCACCCCAGATCTCCGACGATGCCTTTTTTCGAAAAACGATTGTTCCTCGATTTCGGCCATCGGGCGCCTGTTTCACGCCCCAGCCATCACAATTGATCTGGGGTGAAACTATGAAGCCTCGGGGTGAAACTATAGAGCCTCGCATTGAAACCTGATCTTGCCACGAACCACGACCTGTGGGACAAGAAGAGGATGCCTTTAAGGCGCATAGTGTTGATTCCACTGATGTCCGTTTGACGCTGTGCCGCATTAAGGCGCATTCTGCTTGTTCCCGTGTTGTCCGTTTGACGCTGTGCCAATTTGTCGGGGCGTCTCCGACTATCTTGGAGCCCTGTTGGGCAGTCTTCGGGCCCTGGGGCGTCTCCGGTCATCTCGTGGCCATCTTGGGCAGTCCTGGGGTCGTCTTGGGGGCCTCTGGGGACTTCCTGGAAACCTCTTGGAGGCCTCTTGGGGCCCACATGGGGGGTTCTTTAGGCGGAGAGCTCACAATGTCGGTCCCTGCCCCCCTTCTGGAGCCCCTCTTGGGGTGTTCCTAGGGTCTTCTTAAGCCGCATTGGAGGCTTCTTGGGCCGTCTTGAGGGTGTTTTGGGCCGTTTGGGCGCTCTCTTGGGGGCCTCCCGGGCCGTTTTGGGGCCATCTTTGGGGCCTCTTGGGCCGTCTTGAAGCGTCGGGAGGCCGATCAGGCGAAAACGCGAAACACCTGCAAAAACCTAGAGGAAATCAATGAGTTGTGCCACTCGGAACCCTCTTGGAACCTGGGCCGCGCAGTCTTGGGGGCGTCTTGGGGGTACCCTCCCAGACCCCCCCCCCAGGGGAACACGCGACGGGAGCCCCCTCCGCAAGGCCGGGGAACAAAGACATGGCCACGGACGTCGAACCTCCTCTTGCACAAGCCAGGAACGGCCCACAGCGGGCCCGATTTTGATGAGGGGGACGGCAGGGACAGCCACCTCCGGGCTGGGAGGCATCGACCTGGAATGGGGCGCACGGGGACGTACTCATACTACATGTCCGCCTTGGAAGCGCGCGTCCGAACCGGACGCGCAGTATACTCATGTTGTGGTATATCGTTGCCCGAGCGGTGGCCAGAATGCGCCAGCCACGACGCATGTACTATGAGATGTCTCGATGCGCGCGTCGCCCATGGGGAGGCGACGCACATATAATATAGATATGTCGGGGTGACGCCGATGGAATCCGTGATACATTGCCAACTGAGCGGCGACAAGCCGTGGATAGCGAAGACGCGCGTTCCTGGCCGGGGTGGGCTATCAGATAAATCAGGCCCCTACCCGCGGTGGATTGGCGACTGGGGGTCGACTCCCCCCTGAGCGAAGCCCCTCAGTGATCCTCGTCCTATGGCTTTCAAGTCATGGCTCGGCTCTCTGGCGGCCCTTCGGAACGGCCCAGGCACCCACAGAACGCTCTCGGCGAGGCGCAGCCGCTGGAAGGCACCCGAGGCTGGACAACCGCTGAGAATAGACGAAAACGTACGAAGACCTTGAACCTCGAAAACCTCGAAGCCGCTGAGCCTTTTCCCTCCTTTTCGTTGACCTTGACTCGTGTTGTTTCTTCGGACGGGGCTCGAAGTTGGTCGATGGCACCACTGCGCGCACGGAGCCTCTGACATCCTTCCTGGACTATTCTGGATCCTCCTCCTCCTCCTCCGCCTCGTCCTCGTCCTCGTTCCTCCTCCTGTTGCTCTCGGACCCCATCTACGGTGGCCTCCTCGATGGGGTCGGAGCAGATGGGGCCAGAGGATCGCGTCGCATCGCCAATACATCGGCGGTGTATCGGCGATGCATCGGCGATGCATCGGCGATGCGCCGGCGATGCATCTTCGACGTCGGCGACGCATGGGCGACGTCGACGTGAAGCAGACCAGGCTGCACATCGAGCCCCATCGGCAATGCGGCGCGATGCCCCCGACCTCCCCAGACATTGGGCGCCTCGAAAAAACCGAGGCGGGAGCTTCTCAGCGTTTTCGGCCTCTCGGGGCCCTCGCCGGGCCTCGGGGCCGTCCCAAAACGACTCGGGGCGAAAAACCGGCCCTGGGGAAGTGGTCGGGAGGTCGGGGGCCCGTGTCTCGAAACAAAAATCGAGACGTCGGATGTCTGTTGAGCAGAGACCGACCGTCCCGGCATTCCTATAGTCCTACCACGACATGTTCTTAGAACCCAAAAATGTTCTAAGAACAAAAACAATGCTCTTAGACCATAAGCCCGATGTGTTAAACCAAGACAGCCCCAACCAAGAATGTTCTAAGAAAACTTCGTGGGAACCACAAAAGGTTCTTAGAACACTGCTTGGCAGGACGATAGGCACGCCAGGACGCTTCGCCACTGCTTGAGTCTGGGTCCCGACCGCTTCCCCCGGGACCGGCTTCTCATCCCTCGTCGTTTTGCTGACGGCCCCGAGGCCCCGGACCTTGAGGCGGATTTGGCCATGGCGACGAAGCTTCTTCAAGACGAGCAGCGGTATCGGTATCTCCTCCTCGTCCTCCTCCTCCTCCTCGTCCTCCTCCTCCTACTCCTCGTCCTCCTCCTCCTCCTCCTCCTCCTCCTCCTCCTCCTCCTCCTCCGAATGTTCACCGCCCGCCCCTGCGCCGATCCGGCTGCTGTCAGTCCGCGGCACCAGAAAGGTCCGGACCGCTTCTGCCGGAGTAGTTCTCCGCCCCCAGGTCCCCGTTTGAGCATCCTGGGGCCCGGGAGTGGTCCCCAGGGGCCGAGCGTCCAAGTGGCAAAACGACCAGATTAAAAAGGTCCAGATAATCGGAGAGCTTGGTCGTTGCCTCTTCCGAGTGTACGTCGCTCTCCCCCTAAGCAGTATCATAGTATTACGAGTTGCTATTATCAATATTATCATTAGTAGCAGCATGATCATGTAGGCCTACCACGGAATGTTCTCAGAGCAAAAGAACGTTCTAAGCCAGTTCGGAGAAAGTTCTTAGAACGTGGACCCGACGTGTAAAAAACGAGGGTCTCAGCCAGACGTGGTCTACGAACATGTCGAGCAAACCACGAGAGGCGCTGAGCACATCCTGCGGTGGGCCTGCAGGCAAGCCAGGACGCCTCGCCACTGTAGTTTGCAGGGTCTCTTCCTCTGCCGAGTTTGCGCCGTTCCTCTCCTTTCGGACGATATAAACGTAAACTTTTGGCGCTCCGCGCGGATTCCTTGGATCTGCGTTGGAGCCCTCTCCCTGGCGCGCGGAGAGCGCCAAGGGCGGCGCCGGAAGAGCCGCCAGGGGGGCCATAGCGCAGATCCAAGACATCCGCGCGGACCGTCGAAAGTGTATATGTATTCATGTTCGTTCTTGGTCCTCCGGCTGTCGGCAAGCCAAGACGGTTCGCCACTGTGGTTGGCAGGGTCTCTTCCTCTGCCGCGTTTGCGCCGCTCTTCTCCCTCAGCGCACCGCGCCAGCCGCCCAGCGCGGAGCCCAGCACGCCCGACAGGCCGCGGTCCCCGCGGGGGAGTCCCCGCGGCGGGTCCCCGCGGCGCCGGTGGCGGGCCACCGGGGCCCCAGAGCTCAAAGGTTTTTTGTCGGCGGCCACTCGGATCCGATGAGCGGTAGGGCAACTTACAGTAGGGGCCCGACCACAGGAAACCTTCCACAAGACACCCAACCCTGAGACCCCAGGACGTCCATGGATTTTTGGTGTGGGAACGCTGCTCCTTCCATAGCAAAACCACCGATACCTCAGAACCCCAGGGCACCCAGGAGGCAAGCAGGGTGTTTCTTGGCATGGGTCTCAACTGTAGAGCAACTGAGTTGACCGCGGAAGCGGCAGCTCCGTGTCTTCACCGTTTCCGAAGAAGAAGTGCCTATTGACCACTGAAGCGGTTTACATAACATCGGTGACCAGAAACGGCAGAAACAAATGCTCTGGAAAACAAACTCCAGAACGGAACTAGTAACAGAAACTGCCTTGTCTTGTCCAGGGCCCATTAGGGTCGGCGGCCACTTGGACCCAAGCCGCGATAGGGCAGCTGTGGGACGCAACGAAGCAGATGATGAGTCGCGGACAGACGCGGGGGAGAGCGAGGGGACGAAACGCAGGGGAAGGGGGGGAGACCCCAGAACCGAGCAAGTGGTGCTGCAGAGAGGATCGAGACTTTGCGCTGGGCTCGGGGCGCGTGGGATACAGAAGAAACATACCGGCAGTATGCTGCGAGGCGGGGATTTATCCATATCCACCGCCTGGGAACCGACGTCCTGGTGCCCCAGCGGGCGGTGGATATGGATATATGTTGGCCCACCGGGGGCCCGAAAATCTCCGTATCCACCGCCTGCCGAGGTACCCGAACATTGATCCTCCAGGCGGTGGTCATGTATAAATTCCAGCCTCGGATGTGTGGTGTCGCGAGCGGCGCGCGTCTGGCAGGAGCAGGTAGCACACAGAAGTCGCATGGTGTACAGGGTTCCCGAGCGGCATGGCCGGATTGCGCACGCCGTGGAGCTTCCACTATCCATAAGGGCTCGACGTGCACGCCGCCCCCTCGCGGGATCGACACACACACACACATTGACACAACCCGCGTTTCTTAGGGAGCGTCGGGGGGGCGTCACCCCCGCCGACAGCCTCGCGGCGCGACGACGAGACAGGTTGACCCCCGTCGGGGGGGTACCCCCCCACGCTCATTGAGAAACCCAACTTGCCATCGCTCGGATCTCCATTTCCCGTGCATTTGTCGGTGTCGTGCGTGTTTTTTTCGGTGTCGTGCGTGGTTTTCTCGCCAAATGATCCAGGATGCTCCTCGATGGTCCTCGCCGAAGGAAAAATGCACACGTCCGAGCGATGCAAAGTCATTCAGAAACTCAGAGCAGGCCTGGCCGTTCTCGGAGCTCAGGCCCTGGCCCGGCTGGGAGCGCAGGCTCCCAGCACGGGCTGCCGGCACCCCACAAGGCTCCTGGCGCACGGCCTGGGCTCCCGGCCTCGTCGGGCTGCCTCGGGCCCTGGTGCCCTTCGTCCTGCGATGCCAGGAGCCTCGGGCCCCGGCGACCTGCTCTGCGCGGAGCTCGAGCCGAACTTGCGGACGGCAGGTCGCAGCCTTGCAGGCCCTGGGGTTCGGGGTTCTACCAAGCCGGGAGCCTCTGGCCTGGCTGCGAGCGTCGTGCGAAGCCTTGGCCTAACAGGCTACGGAAAGTCTGCAGCAACTGCAGCAGCAGCAGCAGCAATGGCGGGTCCTCGGCGCTTGTGGCGGGCCACTGCGGCCCCAGCTCAAGGAGCTCACGGTACACCTGGCCGAGCTTCTCCAAGCCGTGCTCGGACCCGAAGTCCTGCCAGGATCAGTCGGGTCAGTCCACATCACACACCCCCTGCTTAGAGCTAAGACAAGTCTAAGCCAAGAATATGGACTTCTCTGCAGACGTGCTCTTAAACAGTAGTCCAGGTCCAGATACACGGAAGTTCTACGAACAAGAAGCTCCAAGAAAACGCCCAGGGTCAAGCCAAGATCATTGATTTTCCTTGAGCGGAGTCTGGATGGTATGAACGCTGCTGCTTTTGTATGGAGACTTCGGATGAGTGCATCGCATTGGGGATCGGAATCGGAAAGGGTGCATCGTATTGGGGATCGGAATCGGAATGCTGAGGGCCCAGGTCATGGGGGGGGGGGGGGGGGGGGGCAGCTCAGGGGGGGAGCATCGGCCCGGACTCGGCGATACATCGCCGATGGATCGGCGAGGAGCCCTCGATGGCGCAGCCGAGCGCTCCTGGGGGGGAGCGCCCCCCGGACGCGCTCGGGCCCACGGCCCTGCCAGGACCCCAGACCTCCGACGCAGGCGCGGATTGGACGAAGCAGCCCGAGAGGAGGAGGAGGAGGAGGAGGAGGAGGAGGAGGAGGAGGAGGAGGAGGAGGAGGAGGAGGAGGAGGAGAGAGGAGGGGGGAGTAGGAGGAGGAGGAGGGGGAGGAGGGAGGAGGAGAGGAGGGGAGGAGAGGAGGAGGAGGAGGAGGAAGGGGGAGGAGGGGGGGGAAGAGGAGGGGAAGACGGGGGTACCTCCGACGCACTGAACAGAGAGCAGGGCCGAACAGGGCAGGGTCTGCGGCCTCCTGGGGCCCTCGCGGACAGTCCACAACGGATCTGGGACGAGAGGCCCGTCCCCGGCAAGGTGTCCAGGGCTCCGGGGGCCCCGCACCCAACAAAAAGTTGTCCGGGGCTCCAGGGGGCCCCGCACCCAAAACAAAGGCCAGACGTCGGAGGTGTGGGAGCAGGGCCACGGGCGACACTGGAGTCTGCAGCCTCCCAGGGGACCCCCCCCAACAAAAAGATGGACGGCAGGATTGGGATCCCAGGCAGACGCAGCCCATCCCCCGTCCCATCCCTCAGGGCCTGCCGCACTGGGGGCGACCGTGGAGGTGGCCAGACGGGGAAAGGGGGAGGAGGAGGAGGAGGAGGAGGAGGAGGAGGAGGAAGCGGAGGGAGTGAGGAGGAGGAGGAGGAGGAGGAGGAGGAGGAGGAGGAGGAGGAGGAGGAGGAGGAGGAGGAGGGGGAGGAGGAGGAGGAGGAGGAGGAGGAGGGGGAGAAGGAGGAGGAGGAGGACCAGAGTACACTCAAGACTCATCGGGGGGAACGTCGACCTGGAGTCGGCGATGCATCGCGAAACAGAGCGGAGACAGCCCCTCCAACAGCGGATCTGCACGCTCCTGGGCGGGGTGGGCTATCTGGCCCCTACT
>CAUYUJ010007028.1:37500-49511 GCA_963575745.1 Prorocentrum cordatum
GCCGCAGGTTGATCCCGAGGGCGCATACTGGGGGCACCTTCTAGGGCCACGCCCGAATGATCCGAATCCTCGATCTTTCCACGCTGCTCCCTGGCTCCCCGGAGCGGGGGAGCAGAAACAGTCTCAGACATGCGACGTCCTGATTTTGTCAGGACGGCGTCCCCAGGAGTTCCCACCCTTTCCCCAGGACCTGTTTTCGTCCTGAGTCGTTTTTAACTGTCCCGAGGTCCGGCGAAGGCCCCCCGGGGCCGAAAATGGCGAACAACCTCCCGTCCCGATTTTCTCACGACGCGATCATGTCTGGGGTTTCAATGGCACGACGCAGCGGGGAACCCGTCTGCATACTACGGTTGCGAAGAAACGCCAGGCCTTCCGGGCAGAAGCAGAGGAACAACGCGTCAACGGGTTCCTAACGGCAGCGTGCCGTGCTTGCTCCTCCCAAGGACGCCCGACAACGCGACCGCTTCACAGCGTTGATCCCAGGAGGTCTCGACCAGTTCCCAGGATCCCAGGGCCAGCTCTTCATCCTGAGTCGTCCCTTGACGTTCCTGGGTCCTGGCGAGGGCCCCCAGACGCTGAAAATACATTGGACGCCGGACCACGAGAAACCTTCCACACAAAAAAAACAGCCCTGAGACCCCAGAGCGTCCATTAGTGTTTGGTGTGGGAACGTCACGCTTCCTATAGCAGCACCATCGAAACCCAAAAAACTCAGGGCACCTTGGAGGCAAGCATGGGATTTCTTTGCATGGGCCTCCACTGAAGCCAGCAACATCCGTCGTGATTGCTGTCACGACGCAGAAGGGGTCGTTGTTTCTCGCCCTCCCGACGGAAGGGAAGGGGAGGAGCAGGAGGAGGAGGAGGAGGAGGAGGAGGAGGAGGAGGAGGAGGAGGAGGGGGAGGAATAGGAGGAGGAGGACGAGGAGGAATATAGTTAGAAGGAGGAGGAGGAGGAGGAGGAGGAGGAGGAGAAGGAGAAGAAGGATACGACGCTGGCTGGCGGACGCCGCGCGCCAGAGGGCGCATAGCGTGCACAGGAGAAGGAGGCAGGGCCCGTGCCCGCCTCGGAGATCTGTCAGCGACGCGCCCCCCCCCCCCAAGGGACCCAAGGGATCGCGGGGAGAGCGCCCAGACCCAAAGACAAAGGAAAAGAAAAAGGAACTGGGAGGAGGCCCAGCGCAGGACCAGCCCAGTGCTCCAATCAGGTTCGCGGCATCACCTGGGACAGCGCTCTGCGCTATCCTCCAGGCTGTGCCCCCGTCGAAGCGAGAGGAGTCCACCGAAGTCACTCCCTGGGAGCGGAGGTGCGTGGCATCACCTGGGACGGCACAGCCCGTGCCACCCCCCAGGCCGTGCCTCCCGCAAAGCGCAGGAAGTTCACCAAAGCCACTCCCTCGAGAGGCCAACCCGTGGACTAGGTGTGCGGCATCACCTGGGGCAGCGCGGCTCGTGCTATACGCCAGACTGCGCCCCCCTCCAGGCGAGGGGGGCCCACCGAAGCCGTTCCCTGGTCGCTGGGGCTGACTGCCGTGGCCAAGTGTGCTCGTGCGGCCAAGCGAAGCCCTTCTGACGGCTACTGGGGACGGCGTCCCAGCTCGCCAAGAAATTCATTTGAAGCGGTACCAAGGCTCACTGTCGGAATCGGCTCAGACGACCCAATCGCTGAAGAGGTGTCCGTCGCTCCTGGGCTCTGCCGCGGCACCATCAAGCAGGGCAGCTCTGTCGGCCGCCACAGGGGAAGCAATGTCGTCGTCAGTCCCGCTGAATTGCGGCCCAGCCTTGAATGCGACCCCTCGAAGCCCGACGAGCTGTCGAGGAGCACCATTCCACTGCCGAGCGCCGAAGAGACGCCCACGAGGCCCAGGAACAGGTCGAGGACGAACGACTTCTTCAGCAAACCAAACTATTGAGGCCCAGCCTTGGAAATGCGGCCAGGTTGCTCAGGAAGCGGGCGAAAAGGGCCACCCCAGGGTCGGGCACCGAAGACTCGCCCACGCGGCCCAGGAACTGGACGAGGGAGGGCGACATTGGTAGGCTCGAGAATACGTGGACTATCAGCGTGCACGTCCACACAAAGTCCAGCGACCCCAGGCCGATCGCCACAAGCTCGAGCGGCATTTCGTGGACTCCCACCACGCCAAACACGATGAGGTCCAGCAGGCGGAGGCTGCGACGGCGGCAGGGCGCCACCTGCGGGGCAAGACACATGCGCAATCACCAGTGAGTCCACCAGGTCCACCGTCTCCACGCCGTTCTCCAGCACCAGGAGGACTCCAGCACCCAAGCGCCAGCGGCACGGCGAGCCCAGGCCAGCCGGCGCTGGCCGGGCAGGAACGCAGCAGCCAGCACCCGGGAGCGCCGACCGGGCCAAGGGGGTCGATCAGCACCGCGCCCTCGGAACCTCCGCCGAGAAGCCCTGGCACGAAGGGCGGTGGGCCTTCGGCCACGCATGGTGCCTCGCCCTCCGCGACCGTGTCGGGTGAGTCCCGCGGCCGCAGCAGCGCAGCGATCGCGCCAGCCGCAGCCTGTGCGCGGCGAGCCGCCGTGCAGCGCCCCCTGGCGCGGCGTCGGGTGGCACGGGACACCGCGCCAGGCGAGCGCCTGGGGCTGGGGGCACCCATCAGCGGGCCCCCGCGCCCCCGCGGGCAAGATGGCCGCGGAAAGGCGAAGGGGTGCCGCGCAGGGAGCCACCGAGGAGGAGAAGGAGGAGGAGGAGGAGAGGGAGGAGGAGGCTGAGGAAGAGGCGGAGGCGGAGGAGGAGGAGGAGGAGGAGGAGGGAGGGGGCAGGCGACTCTGACGCCCGCCCTCGCGCGTCGTGCGGCATCTCCGGGGTCGCGGGCAAGCCCGACCGAGGCCGCAGCGCTCTTCCGCGCGCGCGGGGCTGCCCACGGGCAGCCGCAGCCCGCCCCGCGCGAGAGACGGCAGCTAAGCAGATCGAACACGGTCGGCAGCGCGCAGCCGCCGCCTGATGGGCAAAATTTCCACCACCACTACCACATGCAGGTCGGGGAAGCGGGGAGGATGAGGAGGTCCTCTTCGTCCGCCTCCCCCTCCTCCTCCTCCTCTTCATCTCCTCCTCTTCCTCCTCTTGTTCCTCCTCCTCCTCCTCCTCCTCCTCCTCCTCCTCCTCCTCTTGTTCCTTCTGTTCCTCCTCGTCCTCCTTTTCCTCCTTTTCCTCCTTTCCCTCCTTTTCCTCCTCCTTCTCCTCCTCCTCCTCCTCCTCCTCACCCCTCCCCTACATGTGGTAGTGGTGGTGGAACATGGACCCATCAGCTGACATCATCGCGTCGCGACAGCAACAGAAGAAGGAAGCAATCAATGCACGCAAACTTTCAACACTTTCGTGGATCTGCGCTGGACCCCCCCTGCCGGCGCCTCCGGCGCCGCCCTATGGGGTCAAGCGCAAAGACATCCACGCGGCGAATCGAACATTTATGTTTGTGCCGTGTTTCTTCTTATATGTATATATATATATGTACATATGTCTATTATATATATATATATATATGTGCGCAAAGACGACGGAAGGCTTTGGGCCACTTTGGGCCTCCGAAGGCCCTCACTGGGCCCCTGGACCATGAGAAAACTGGCCCTGGAGGAACCACTGGCCCGCGGAGGTGGTCCACGCAGACCTCCAGCAGTGAAGGGAAACTGGGACACAGAAATAAATACACACAAATAAAAAGATGCCCCATATTTTCCTATATTTTCTGGGTTTTTGTCTTCCCCCCCACTTCCTATATTTTCCCATATTTTCTCGGGGATCGACGATTAATTGTGTCTGTGTGTTTCTTTCCCTCCTGAAGCAGGCCGGCCACGACGTGAAACCCACAAGTCCCGACGCCGAATGTCTGGGCAACGGGGGCGGCGCGCGAGGAGCGGTCTTCTAGGACGGCTGGGGGGGGGGGGCTCTTGCTTGCAGCCCAGACCCCCGACGTCATATTTGTTCCTGGCGTCGACCCCCAGCGGTCTGGGCCTGGTGCCTGGGACCAGTTTTTCATCTTGGGTCGATCTCTTATGGTCCCGAGGCCCGGTGAGGACCCTGGGCATTGCCAA
Source organism: Prorocentrum cordatum (assembly GCA_963575745.1). Lineage (NCBI taxonomy): Eukaryota > Dinophyceae > Prorocentrales > Prorocentraceae > Prorocentrum > Prorocentrum cordatum. Next base: position 41,557 of record CAUYUJ010007028.1, read on the forward strand.
TCCTCTGGCATTGCCAATCCTCTGGCATTGCAATCCTCTGGGATCGCCAACCCCGTATGGTTTCCAGGGCAGTGGGACTGCCAATCGTCTGGGATGTATCCCCCTCCTCGGAAAATGCCGAAGCCTCCCCGGTCGTGGTCTTGTCATGCCTCGAGGGGGTCTGGGAGGGAAGGTGGGGAGGGGTCTTGCAAGGCGGGTTTCTGAAAGGCCCCACCTGCCTCAATTGGAGCCCACCTGGCTTCTTACTGGCCGCCCCCGTCGCCCTTCGCTGCCAACCCCTCGCGCGTGCCGCCGACACGCGGGGGGGGCAACCTGACAACTACAGCTAAAGCTAAACCTCCACGCGGAGGAGAAAGGAAGCGCACTACCGCCGTCGCACGATATAGAGGCCTCCTAGATGGGGTCCGAGTACATGGGGTCGGGGGATCGCGCCGCATCGCGGATGCATCACCGATGCATCGGCGATGCATCCGCGACACCGGCGATGCATCGGTGACGTCGGCGTGGAGAAGAGCGCGCTCCACATCGAGCCGCATGGTCGATGCAGGGGCGATGCGGCGCGCTCCTCCGACCCCATCTGCTCGCACCCCCTTTCTAGGAGGCCTCGAGAAGCGGAGGCCTGCGCAGCCGAGAGCGCTCGCGGGCACCCCGCCCCAGGGGCGTGCCCCGCGGCGGGCCCGGCCGAGCGTCGCCCCTGCGGCGGGGCGCCACGAGGCCCGGGAGGCGTCACGAGGCCCCGAGCGGCGTGGGCGCCGGCCCGCTGCCGGGCGCGGGGCTCGCGGCGGCGCCGCCGCCCTCCTCGACCGGCGCCCGTCGTCCGTCGTCCGTCGGCGGCGGCGGGCGGCTGCGGGCGGCGGCGGCGGACGACGGCGGCGTGACGGCACAAGCTGGCTGCCGTCACGACGCCGTCGTCCGTCGTCACGACGGCGCCGTGACGCCTTCGAGCCGGGCGTTTTCGTTTTCTTTTCAGTCCCCGGGACCCTCACAGATCGATCCGGCTCGAAAAAGGACGCAGGAAGATGGGGTCCAGGGTTCTGGGCGTGATTTTTTGCGACGTTGCCTCATTTTTCTGGCATCGTCGGATCTCAAGGGACGACGATGACGGACGACGGCGTTATGACGGCATAGCCAGCTGAACGACGGCTGCTGCCGCCGTCACGACGACGACGGCGGCGGTGGACGACGGTCACGACGACAGTCACGGGGACCAGCTGGCGGGCGCGGGGCCCGCGGCGGCGGCAGCACCCTCCTCTTGTCGGCCCCCCGCGAACAATTTACGATAGGACGGCAGGGAAGCCACCGTCATAGAATAAACACCCCGACGAGCGAAGCCGTCCAGTGAACGCGTCCCAAAGAAAGGAATCGAACAGGGCAGGGCTGCGTAGGGAACGCCCGCGGCGGCGGCGCCCCCCGCCCCTCCCCCGAAAGGCACCGCCGTGGCACTGCCAGAAGGAACGCTGGCCGAGGGGCGAGGCCTCTCTTCTCAAGATGAAGCCATCAACCTCTAAGGGGCGGCTGAGCCCCTTCTTGCAGGGCGGCGGCGGCGGCGGCGCCCTCCTCGTGTCAGCCCCCCAAAAAATCCCACGGGCCCTCTGGGCGTGAGTGGTTTACTGAGCTTCCTCTCCAACCCCCCTGTTTCCCATTTCGGGGATGGGTTTACCCCGCACCCTGCCCCCTCGCCCTCGACCTGGGCGGGGGCATCCTCGACCCATTGGCGCGCCCAAGATGGGCCTTGGGGAAAGCAAAAATCAATAGCTCCTCAGGGAGGGGGGGCTAACATGGGACCCCCTTCTTTGATCGAGCTCTTTCGAGATGGCCCCAAGATGGCCCCTGAGGCCCCCAAGAGGACTCCAAGAAGGCCCTAAGAGGAATCCAGGAGGCCCCACGAGGCCCCCAACAGGCCCCTGAGAGGTCCCCTAGGATGGCGTTTCCCTCCCTCAGAGGCCCCGCTGGGTTCCAGCAGAGGCCCCCCGCGCCGCGTCAACAACTCCCACGCGCGAACCGCCCTCTCCACGACCTCAGCGACGTGCTCCACATCCGCGCCGAACTGGCTCGAGAACAGCGGGGAGCGGCTCGCTCACCCGTTTGTGGGTGCTGTCCACGCAGGAGCCGATCCCGTCGCTTCCGCTTCGGTTCAGCCCCTGAGCTCACCTTCCTCTTGGGCAGGGGGCCCGCGCACCCCCTGCTCAGCACGTCGCGCCGCTGAACAGCATGCGCACCGCGCACTCGGCAGACCACATGTGGCCCACAGGCCTGCACGATGTGCTGCCTCCTCTCATCAGGCTGCTCGGGGCGGCGACGCAGCCGGCACTGGCGCCTCCTCACCACCACCGCCCCTAGCCCTTGGCGAGCGGGACCTCCCCCCGATGTCGTCCTCCACGCTCGCGCCCCCGCTGCTGCTGCAGCCCGCCGCCGCTGCCGCTGCAGCAGCCGCCGCAGCCGCCGCTGCGCCAGCCGAAGGCGCCCTGCGCGAAGCCGCCGACCTGGCGGCGCGGGCCTGCGCCTGCTGCGCAGCTCCTCGCGCCTGGCTCGCTCCAACCTCCAGCGAACCCACCTGGCCTCCTGGCGCCGTCGGTCCCACCGCGCACCACGGCGGTGGTCTGCGCGCGGCCTCCCACGGCCTCTCGCGCATGCGCGCCGTGGCCGCGCGCTCGCCACACCGCGCGCGCACCTGCCAGCGGCCGCGCCACTCCACCATCGTGCATGGTCAGGGAGACCTGCGGCTTGGGCAAAAACCCTCGCCGCGTGCCCGGCGGCCGCGGCGGGGCATCTGGCCACTCGCCGTTCACGTCCTGGTGCCGCCAGCCCGCGTGCTGGAGGGCCCACCGCGCGCGCTCCCCCGGCGACGAGAGCGCTTCCGGCTTGCCGAGGCCGCAGTCCTCCGCGGCATCTCGCTCGGCAAGCAAGCCCACGGCCTCGTTGCCCCGCACAGTCTGCCTCTCCTGCCCCCCTGGCTGTCCCATCGCCTGCTTGGCGCGGTGCGCCTTGAGCTCCTTGGCGTGCTGCACCTCGTCGAGCCCCAGGCCGATGTCCGCCTGCCTCCTCCCTCCCTCCACCCCCTCCTCCTCCTAATCATCATCCTCCGTTCCTTGCTCCTCCTCCTCCTCCTCCTCCTCCTCCTCCTCCTCCTCCTCCTCCTCCTCCTCCTCCTCCTCATCCTCCTCATCCTCCTCTACTTCTACCTCCTCCTCCTACCTCCCCTCCATCCTCCACCTCCTCCTCCTCCACCGCCTCCACCTCCTCCTCCTCCTCATCCTCCTCGTCCTCCTCGTCCTCCTCCTCCTCGGCCTCCCATTTTTCGGAGCAGGGCAAACAACGACAACTCGCCATCGGTCCATGCGACCTCTCCCGGAACCCATGGCGACGACGGGGGCGACGACGGGGGCCCCCCGAAGGCCAACTCCCGTAGTCTGAACTCGCCACCGATGATCCTCCTTTCGATGATCCTCCTCCTCCTCCTCCTCCTTCCTTCTCACCACCTTTCCTCCTCCTCCTCCTTCTCCCTCATCCCCTTCCCCCTCCCCCTCCCCCACCTCCTCCTTCCTCCTCCTCACTCCTCCTCCACCCTTTTCTTTATGGGGTGTTCCCTCCTTCGAATATCCCTATCCAGTGTGTCTTGGAACCCAGCGAGTTTGTCCATCGAGGCCACATCGACACGACCCAGGCGAACGGTTGATCTCTGGTTGGGCTGAAGGGGCAAAAAAAAAAACAACAAAAAAAAAAACGAAAAAAAAATAAACAAGAAAAAAAACAAAAAAAAAGACAAACAATACAGGTAGAGAAAGAGAAAAATCACACATTGGGGCACACACACCTCCTGAGGAATCAACGATCCATTGAGCAGGGACCGACTGTCCCGGTATTCCTATAGTCCTACCACGAAAGGCTCTTAGAACCCAACAATGTTCTAAGAACAAAAACAATGTTCGTAGAACTTAAGCCTTATGTGTTAAAACGAGACAGCCCCAGCCAGAAATGTGTGTAAGAGCATTTCGTGGAAACCACCAAAAAGGTTCTTAGAACATTGTTTGGTAGGACTATAGGCGAGCCAAGACGCTTCGCCACTGCTTGAATCTCAGGAGAGGCCAAGACCCCTGTATGCCGGCCGCCGATCCTTCTCGGGCGGCGGCGCAGGCTGCAGCCACCGGCACATGCAGCACAGGAGCCTGGGCTGCTGCACCTGTGCCGAAGGGGAGCGGCGGCGGGGGGCTGGCTCAGGAGGAGGAGGAGGGAGGAGGAGGAGGAGGAGGAGGAGCACGAGGACGAGGACGAGGAGGAGGAGGAGGAGGAGGCGGGCACTGGGACGGGCGGGAGGGCCGGGACACAGCCAGTCGGGTTGGCCCTGGCCGGCCCGCTGGCGCGCGCTGGGGTGGGGGCCGCCTGAGGTACCTTCGCCGCACCTCACCGCGGTGCCCGCAGCCAGGGCAGTCAGTCTGAGACTGCGAGCCCAGGGGGGGGGGGGGCGGGGGCCGCGGCGCCCGGGGGGGCCGTCGCCATTTCGCCGGTACTCTGCTCGTTCTGGTCGTCAGCAAATTGTACGCTGCACACCATAAGCTGATCGGTCTATAACTGTCGCAGAGATGCACTGGTCCTCTGTACAAATAAATCGTGTTGGCTAAAAAATGTCGCAGGACGTCTGGAGCCGATTACTCTAAGCAGAACTCGCTGCATATGACTTCGTGAACCGCTGTAGCCCCACACACACACACACACACACACACACACACACGGGTTTTCGCCACTGCTTTCCCATACTCGACTGGGATACGATCATACCCGCCTGCTTCGCCCCGATTCAATGTTGTACTGTCCCCCCCACTTCCTCCATAAAGACTTCTTCGTCGTTCACTGGCAACGTCGGTCCCAAGGGCTCTGGTGAAGATCTATCCGCCGGCCGTACTCTCCACTGCACCTGTTCCGAGAAATCAACCATGGTGTCTGATCTCAAGATGCTCTGCGCCTACTGCCCGGCCATGTTCTGCAGTCTCCCTTGTTAGGCGGTGGCGCCCTCGGCCAAAGGGTTGGGATAGCATCCCAATGTCCATTCGCAATGTGCCATTCGGTCCAGGCTGTTTTGTCGAGTGTGCATGACTTTCAGTAATCGTGTTTCCTGATGCTTCTGGTTGTCCGCCTGCTGGGCGAGAGCCCGCTATTTCCTTATCAAGCCAAGTAAGTGCATTGACTAATCCACGGCCCTTGTCTTCCGCAGGGGCTGGTGGAAGCAGGGCGGTCGCAGAAAAGAGCTGCTTGTAGACCTCCCTCCCACAAGATCTCCATGGCTTCTGGGTCGTCGGGGAACTCTTCCAACGCCTCCATGCATGATTCCGCGCATAGTGCTCGCAGCGCTTGGCCCCAGAGAGCTTCCCCCTGAGCCTGCTATCCCCCCCCAACGTTGCCCCTGGGTGTCGATGCATCCCCCCCGTTAGCATATTCCCCCCCTAACGTTGGGTCGGGCCTGTCCCCCTACAGGGGGACTTTGGACGAAAAACAAAAAACACCCCAAAAATGCTCAAAAGATGCCCAATCATACAACCAAAATAGTCCCCAGGCTATTTTTTGTCTATTTTTGAATATTCCCCCTGTAGAGGGACATGCCCGACTTCACTCTAACGCTGCCTCTCCTGCGGGCCCTCTCCGAGAGCTCCTGCAACGAGCACGGCGGGCTCACGCCGCCACGGCCTGCCTGCGCCGGCTCCGCCGACACCGCGCGGACCCAGAACCCCAACGCTGCGACAACTCGGGGCGGGTCTTCTAACCGGCCTCGAACGTGTCCCTATCGCTAAGGTGGGCGAACAGAAAGCGAGGACAATCTTAGGGAGAGGCCCTCGGAAACGGAGGGAATCCTTAGGATCGGCATCGAGGTGAGGTGATGTCAAACATAGGGATATAGGGATATGTTCCAGGCTGGTAATTTTCGTCGCCATCTTCGGCGCCTGGACGGACTGGAGCACGTCAGGACCCCGCCGGCGTCTCGAGGCCCCCGCCGGCCCTGGGGCCGCCAGGATGCGACCCGAGGCGAAAGGTCGGCCTGTCCCCCTACAGGGGGATTTTGGACGAAAAATAAAAAAACGGTCAAAACACACCCCAAAATAATCCACAATGGTCAAAAAATCGTCCCCGCATTATCTTTTGACTATTCTCGGACCCCACATTGGAAGAATGTCCCAGACATCGGCGGTCCGGGTTGGAACGATCGTGGCTCCACGACGGCGCCGATCGCTCAGCTATCGGACGGCTCCGGGCCGCTGGCGGCGCCCAGCCTTGAAAGCCCGCGCTTGGGTCACCGCCGCGTCGCGTCGACGCGACGCGAACCTGCCTGCTGTACAGCTGTGTTGCGAGGCAGGGATGTTGCCCACGTCCACCACCTGGAAAACCGACGACCTGGGGCCCCACAGAGCGGTGGACATTCCCGAGGCAGTGGTCATGGATGGTTCCCCGCCTCGGGTGTCTGGGCGTCTCTGCCGTCTTTTGAGCCGACCTCCAGGATCTCCTGGGGCCTCCGAAGACCGCTGCCTGCAGGGACCGCTGGTGAACCTTCATGACAGCAACCGCAAGTGAAACCCCACTCTGCGGGCCGGGAATCCCAACACGCCAGCGGGGCGTGGGCGTCAGATGCTCGTGCGTCGACGGGATCCCCCAGGGGTAGGGTACGTAAGTGGTCGCAGACTCCATCCGAGGAGCGCCAGTCGAGACGACGGCGGCTGTCCCGCCTGGCCCGGGTCCGCTCAAAGTCGGTCCCCCGATCCCTCCCAAGGCCCAAGGTCCATCCTGACCTGCTCGTCGAGGCGGCCCAAGCCGTGGCGACGCACAGCTCCCATACCGTCGAGGTACTACCAGAAGGAACGCCAAATAAGGAACAAGGGGGCTTTTCTGGCCACGGTGGGCCTAGGCCACAAGCAAATCCCGCAACATAAATCTAAGAAACGACCCAAATCCCCGAGCCCCTTCCGAACCCAAAGCGGTCCTTGTTTTAGCGTCTTGGCTGTAGGACGAAGCCTGGACGTAGATGAATGCGGGTGATGGTGAATCGAGAATCTCTGAGATCTGGCGGATCTGGAAGAGGTCTCGGGCGCCGCGGCCTTCTCAGAGCGTTCAAGAACGCCCTGAGAGCGTTCCGGAACGCCCGGAACGGAACCCTCCTCGTCTCAGCTTGCGTTGTTCCCGCCGCACTTGAGGACCACATCCCAGACATAATTCCGAGCACCCAGGAAAGTATCGAAACGGTGTCTGCCCCACACGCTCGCAGAGTGTCGGACGAGCATCGCCTCCCAGGGAGCCCGACGCGTGAGAACCCTCCAGGCTCCAACTTCGGCTTACTTCCCTGGTGCTCGACATTCTGTCGGGCGATGGAGGCGGAAGTAGGTTGGGACATCACAAGTCTCAGCCTCGTCCGATCCCAGTTGGCGGCGCGCAACAGGGGGCAGGGGGAGGGGGAAGGCTTCTTAGAAATACCCCCCGCTTCTTAGAAGGCCCCGGCCTTACGTCTATAGAGAAGGCCCACGCCTTCTAAGAAGCAGGGGTGCTTCTAAGAAGGCGTCCCCCCTCCTCCTCCCTCCTCCTCCCTCCTCCTCCTGCTCCTCCTCCCTCCTCCTCCTGCTTTCCTCCACTCCTCCTCCTGCTCCTCCATCCTACCTTTCTCCCTCTCCCTTCCCACCTCCTCCTCCTCCTCCTCCTCCTCCTCCTCCTCCTCCTGTCCCTCATACCCCTTCCCCCTCCCCCCTCCCTCCTTCTCCTCCTCCCTCCCTCCCTCCCTCCCTCCCTCCCTCCCTCCCTCCCTCCTTTCGATGATCCTCGGAACGTGTGTTAGCCCCAGCGTGTTTGTCCATCGAGGCCCTTCGACACGACCCAGGCGACGGATTGATCTGCTGGTTGGGCTGAAGGGGGCAAGCACACATTGGGCTAACACACGTCCTGAGGATCATCAATCAATCTCAGGAGAGGCCTCCCCTCCTCCT
>CAUYUJ010007029.1:0-7500 GCA_963575745.1 Prorocentrum cordatum
GTGACGCTAGTGGCCAGTCACTCAGGTCGCGGACGCCAGGCTCGCCTCCGCCTTTGGGACGGGACCGCCATCGGGGAGGAGGCGTTCTCGTGTAAGCTTATCCCAAGAGGACTCCTGGGTTTCTTCTACTCGGGCGACTCGGTGTGGCACGAACGCCTGTTGGTCTACCTGAGTGTGGGCGGGAACTGGTACATACAGAGTCCCGATGGCGATCTTTACGTGGACGATGCGCTCTGTCGAGACAGCGAGACGGGCCCTGCTCAGGCGGTACTTCTGGACGATCTCGGGAATGACAAGGTGATCCCTACAGGCGTGTTCTATCGGTTTCGAGACTTCCCGAACGATGCCCGCTTCCGAGGGATGATGAGTGAGTGCCAGGCGCTCGTGGTGGAAGCTGGTCACGACTTGGTGGTCAGCCATCCAACGGACTACGTGGGCCCGAGCGGTGATCGTCGGAAGTTGTTACAGCGTCGGGTTACCGGCAAACGCCCTCCCGTGGCCTCGGACGTTGGTCTGGGGGCCGCCTCGCCCGAGCGCGCCCTGGAGAGGGCTGGCGCTCGGGGCCCCGCCTGCGACCCAGATGAGCTAGCAGCTGGCGATGCGGCTGATGACCGGGAGGTAGACGCGCTGGTCGATGAAGATGATCCTTTGGACATGTGGGTGGCGGTCGAGACTGTAGGTGGCGTGCCAAAGGGGACAAAAGTATTCTGGAAGGGTACCGACGTGGCTGGAGGTGACCGTGCTCTCGTTCGTTCGTGTTCGCCAGGAAGTACAGGGAAGGCACCGAGTTTCCTCGCATGACCCCATCCACGCCACGTGATGACAAAGCCGAGGCCCGTGATCGTAACCTGCCGTTGAGGCGAGCAACCTGGACGCTCGTGTGCTCGCACCTGTGAAGTATGACGGGGGCGGACGGCGCTGGGATGACTTATCGAGTTCGGTTGGGCGCATGCATGCTGAGCCGATGGGGGACTTCCCGCTCGAGGGTGATCGTTCCACCATGTGGTTGATGCGGTATGTGCGGGATCATGGCGGCACTTTCGACGGGAGGCAGACCAAGTGGGCGCTCGAGCACAAGGTGGAGCGCAACAGCACGGCCCATCTGATGCATGACTTGTGGGTTCTCGCGCTTGATCTAGGTGTGTGCTATGATCAGCTGGATGTGTCCAACATCGGCTCCTTCGAGGTGATCAGTCGGATATGCCAACTGTGCGAGGAGACGACGGGGTCGTGGCAGGTGGAGGGCTTAGAGCGCTAGCTGGGCAGAGACCGCGCAGGTGGTCTCAAGCGCGGGGTGGCCTTGTGCCCGACGCTGGCGAAGCACGCCGCATTCATGCACTGCAAGGGGGCAGAGGTGCTGAAGCAGCGTCGCATGGCGCGAGACGAGGCTGCCGCTCTGAAGGCCGCAGGAGGAGGCCGGAAGGAGGGGCGAGCCGCAGCGCGGGGGAGCGCCTCGGCCCCCGTGCTGCTCACAGAGGCGGAGTCCACTGGCGCGAGGCGGCGCCCGAGTCAGGTGATGGATTGTTCCCGCTGTCCGTTCCTAAGCTGTTGCCGCGACGAGATGGACCCTTTTCGCGGGGCACCTGCCGTCGGCTTGGGAGGCGCCTCGCTTGTCGCGACATGACTCGTCAGTCAATGAGTGCGCGCAATTTGTTGGCCAGTTATAGTGGCCCATCTGGGGGGCCTGCTGGCCAGCGGGGACTGTCTGAATTTGTTTTCAGAGATGCTTTGTGCCTGCGCCGAGGCCATGCCCCTGTCCCTCTTAAATTTGTTCCCCAGGAAGCCTTGCGAGAGCATCTGGGGTGCACCTTGTCGGGTTACTCGCTGGGAGCCCGGCGGCAGCGCGGTCCGCCCCTGCGCCCGGGAGGCCGTGAGTTGGCCCGCTTGCGGGAACAAGCCAGTGAATGTCTTGACCGCGGCCCCCCCGGATACCAGGGGACTTTTTAACGCGGGGCCTGGCTCTCGCTGGGCGCTGCAGAACAATGAATCGCGCGATTTCAGAGAAGCAGATGGGGCCCCAGTCTTCACAGAGATGTTTTTTTTGCTCGCGAACCTATGAGGCATGTAGAGTTGTTGCAGGACGGTCTCAAATGTGACATCTTTAAGCTTAGTCTCAGACGGACTGAGATGGTCCTCCCGTTCACTGTAAAAAAGGAAGACGATAATATTCGTACCATTCTAGATCGCAGGATCCCGAATCAACATTTCAAAGACACCCCTGATGTACATCTGTTCTCTGGGGCTAGCTTTTGTGAAGTAGGTGTCGAGCCAGGGGGGAACTGTTCCTTTCGGGCGTTGATGTGCAGAATGCTTTCTCTCCTTCGGGTTGGGCCCTGTCCTGGCAGAGGACCTAGGTGTGACTGACTTAGGGGGCGCCCCCGTGGATCCAAATGCGAAGTTGTTCCCGTTGCTTAAGGTTATCCCGATGGGGTGGAAGTGGGCCCGGTATATTGTGCAGCGTGTTCATGAGCGCGTTCTCGAACAGGATCCAGCTTTCAACGAGAGTCGGCGAGCATGCGACTTCCAACCTCTTCCTTCTGCGTTGATGATGATGTGTTGTTGTTGTTGTTGGTGGTGGTGGTGAGTGGTGTGGGGTGGGGTGGGGTGGGGGGGCGGGGCGGGGTGGGGTGTGGGGGTGGGGTAGGGTTGTGGTGGTTTGTGGTGTGGTGTGTGGCGGTGGTGGTGGTGTGGGTGGTGGTGGTGGTGTGTGTGGTGTGGTGGTGGTGGTGTGTGTGTTGTGTGTGTGTGTGTGTGTGCGTGTGTGTGTGTGTGTGTGTGTGTGTGCGTGGGGGGCATGATGCAGAGGGGGCGGGGGAGGGGGGGGGGGCGTGCTGCCGAGCTCTTGGAGGGGGCAGAGTGCGCCACGCGCGACTTTAGCGAGGCGGAGTCCCACGTGGGCACCCTCGGTGTAGAACGAGATGGCAAGCGTCAGACGGTGCGCATTTCTGGCTCGCTGAAGCTCTGGTGTGCTATCCAGGTGTTGTTGAGAAACCGAGTGGCGATTGCTTGCAAGCAGAGGGGGCGGCTCCTGGGACGTTTCGCGTTTATCGCTTTACTTCGTCGGGAGTTCTTGCGTGCGTTGAGGGCGCGTTACGATCTCGTGTCCGCAAAATTTTCGGGCCCCCAGGTGGTCTGGTCGAGCGTGGGGCGCGAGTTGAAGATGGTGCAAGGCCTGTTGATTTTGAATCGGAAGCGTCTGGGGTCTGCTTGGGACCCGCGAGTTGCAATCTTCGACGCCCGCGAGAGCGGGCGCGCCATGGTCGAGAGCACGGCCAGGCTAGACGAGATGAAGAAGATCGGACGCTGGCATGCAAGATGGCGTCGCAAAGGAGGACATCGAGTAGAGGGCCCCCTGGTGTGCCAGCCTCGTCGACGACCCCGAGCCTGGTGGCGGAGGAAACGAATGTGGACCCCGAGGTAGGCGGCCTAGATGTGAACTCCGCGTTCCCAGAGGTTCCCCGCGAGTTCGTGAGTGAGCTCGCGTTGGGGGCCGCTAATTTCCAGCCCATCTTGAATCCAGGGGCCATCCATATTTCGGAGATGCGTGGCTTTCTTGGGCCTTTACGTAAACGGCTCTTGGGTGATCGGTCTGGCTGGCGCAAAATTCACTTCGTTATTGGCGATAATCTTGGGCTTCTGTTATCCCTTGGCTAAGGGGCGGTGTCGTGGCCCAACGTTGCTGATGTTGCATCGTCGAGCTGCCGCTTGAATGTTTGCCACTGGCTCGAGATTTCTCGGCAGGTGGTTGCCGTCGGAGTCAAAGCCGGCGGATGAACCATCTCGGCGGCGTGAAACGCCATGCAGCCGCGGCGTCCGAGGGAAGTCAACGCCCCCTGATTCCCTGGACACACATGCGCAACCAGAAGGCTCAGGTGGCGGTAGCGACCCAGAGACGCATTCGACGAGGGAACCAAAGTGCCACTTGTGTTCGCGAGGAACCACGAAGGCCTCCTCGAGCGAAGCGGAGTCGGGTCTTGGAGCGGTCCTGTCACCGAGGATCTCAAGGTGTTGGTGTCAGGGTTGACCAGAGGTCTGGGGCATGCGCGAGGCCGTCCGATCTTCGGGCGCCTGGAGGCAGCAGCCGACTTGTCGGCCAACGAGCTGGGCAGCATCCAGCTCACAACGGCCGCCAACCGTTTGAATGAGTACGGGGAGCTGAGGGGTGCCAGCCAGCAGCGCGGGATCCTGGAGCAGGCGTCGCTGCTGCCCAAGACCAGGGCCTAGTGCTCGGACTGCACCGAGAAGATCATGCGCGCGGAGGGCCTGACCAACCTCGAGGGCCCACCTCCAGTGCTGGACGCAAGGATGGTGCACCACATGGACAGGATGTTCCTGGAGGGGGAGGCGGCAGGCTCGGGCGAGAAGTTGCAGGCGGCGGTGCAGTCCCACGTGCCGGCGTGCGGCAATCGGGGAGAGGCAGTCCTGCCTCGCGCACTGTGGGCGCTTCGCGGGTGGCGACGGCTGGTGCTTGGTCTCGCGCGACGGCCGCCCCCGTGGTGCGTGGTGGCGGGGATCGCGACGGCGCTGATGCGGCGATGCGGCGTGGGCTGCGCGCTGTGCTGGCTGGTGATGGTGAGCGCGTACCTGCGACCAGGGGAATGCCTAGCTCTTCGCCCGAACTAGCTGGTCAAGCTGACCCTGCAGGAGCACGTGGCCAGCCTGGCCATCATCCTGCACCCCGCCGAAGATGGAGTGCCGAGCAAGACGGGCGCCGTCGACGAGAGCCTGCTGATCAACCGCGATTGGCTTGCGGACGCTTTGATCCAGTTCACCCGCGCAAGGCCGCCAGCAGGCCCGTTGTGGATCTTCGACTTGGCCGAGTTGCGCGAGAGATCTCTGGGCGCCTGCCTCGAGTTGGGGCTGCGACAGTGGAGCCCAGTGTTGCGCGTGGGCCGCCGCGCAGGCGCTTCGCTCGAAAGGCTCGAGGGCCGTGCGAGCCTTTCCGAGGTGCAGAAGCGAGGGCGCTGGCGTTCGACAGCCAGCGTGAGGCGATGCGAGAAGAGGGCGCTGGTGCAGGAGGTCTAAGCAGCCTCGGTCCAGGCGCCCGCCGCTTTTGCCGTGCCGGCGAGAGAACGTGGCATGCCGAGCTGAGCCGACGGGTCGGCCGGCTCCAGCCCGATAGTGCATGGCAGAAGTTGAGTCATTTCTGTATCGAGACTTTCAGTGGGCAAGGTGAATTTACCGAGGCCGTGCGTCGACGCGGTTGCACATGTTTCAGTTTCGATGTCCATCAAGGTCCAGGGGGAGATCTCACAAGAAAGCTGTCCAGACGCGTATCCGAGGGCTTCTGAAGAGCCCGTTGTGTTTCGGACTTCTCCTTGCACCGCCGTGTGCGACCTTTCTTTTTGCTAGACTGCTCGCTATTCGAAATCGTGAGCATGTCTACGGCCTTCCCAACTGCAGTAAACTTGATCAAGAAAATCTAGACCAAGCCAACCACCTCATATACCATACCTACCTCCTATATCTCCTATCCATGCACTTTGGTGTGCCTTTCACTGTGGAGAAACCCGCAGACCAGTCTCCTCTGGCAGGTGCCCGAGTTCAAGCGTCTTCTGTCGAAGCCAGAGGTCGACTTCCGTGCCTTTCATATGTGTGGGTACGGCGCGAGTTGGCGAAAGGCGACCTCGGTGATGTCGTTTGGGATTTCAACAATATCTTGGATCGTTAGAACGTGTATGAGTTGCCCCCCCGCGCCGTGCAGTTTCACGAAACAGCCCCATATCATCCTGTCCGGCGCGGACCCGTCAGGCGTGAAGTGGGCCCGACGGGCCGCAGCATATCTTAAGCAGCTGGCTACGAAGATGGCCCTCTTGTTCGTTGACACAGCCTTCATGCATGAGCTTGAAAGGCGCAAAAGCATGTATTGTCTTCGGCCAGGTGTGTTGCGCTCGTGATTTCTGAGTGTTGTGTTCCTGATGTTCTTCTTTCCCGACCCGCCCTCCCTGAACCACTTCGTTGCCTAAGTAAGCATTGAGCATTGTATTCTGTATAATCAGTTGCGCTACGCGCAGGGCTTTCACGAGCTGCTTGGACTGCCGTCGCACCGTGTGAACAGAGATGGGTACACAAACGATCGAGACGGGCGGGATAGGTCTGTTGGCATGGGCTACGTCCGAAGTGACAAGGTTTGCTGTCCTCCGTAGTTATCTTTTCTCTCCCATCCTACAGTTCCTGTTCCCTCCCTAACTTGAAGGCTCGCGAAATTGCATACGTCTGGCACTCAGCGTCCTTTCGAACATGTGGATCGTTCTCTGTGGAGCATTGTATTATATATAATCAATTGCGCTTCGCGCAGGACTTTCGCAAGCTGCTTGGATTGCTGTCGCACAGTAAAAACAATCGAGACGGGGGTGAAGAGGATTCTGGATTTTGGATTCTGGATATGCCGCTGCACGAACCTGGCGCTTCCTACAGTGGTGAGGGCAGGAGAAAACGGCACGACGACAACATCACGATCGGCGAACGAGCGGCCAACAGCGCAACGCATGCGGATGAGGATGAGGATGCGGATGAGGATGAGGGTGAGGATGAGGATGAGGATGATGATGATGACAATGATGATGATGCTGATGATGATGAGGAGGAGGATCAGGATGGGGAGGAGGAGGAGGAGGAGGAGGAGGAGGAGGAGGAGGAGGAGGAGGAGGAGGAGGATGAGGAGGAACAGGACCAGTGTAACGTGTAAACCAAACATGCATCAACGATTTTGCAATAATGCCTCCTTCCATTTTTCTTCTTCTTTCATTGGAGCCGCCCGACAGCCTTAAACCGTTCCAAATCACAGCTCCTGGGATTTTAACGCCACGAAGCAACGTGACTGTTGCGTCTTGGCAATCCGACATCGTGCCAGAACTCAGTCCTGGGACTTCAACGCCGCAACTCAACGCCTGAACGTTGCGAGCCCTCTGGGCATCCCCACAGTCGGCAACGGGCGGCAACTCGCTGGAACGTGACGGATTCCTGGGACACCCTCACAGGCGGCAAAGGCTGGCATTGGGTGGCAACGGGCGGGAACGTGACGAATCCCTGGGGCACCCCCGCAGGCGGCAATTGGCGGCAACGGAGCGGCAACAAGCCGGAATGTGGATCGTCGGGACCCATTCAATTCATCAGACACGCAATTAAGAACCCCTAAGTGCACGCATTGTTTGGGGAATGGTGGAATGATGAGGAAGTCTCAGGCGAAATGCCCGGCCCGCTCACAGACACGTCGGTGGGTGCGACAGGGAGGACTAATTCTTGACGCTTCGCGTATCTCCATCATCCCATCCAGAAGCGATGCCCATGAGAGCTGACGGGGGGAGAGAGGACGAGGCATGCATAGTCAAACAGCGAGGGAGACTTGGGAGGCTCCGTGGCCATCTCGAGCCGTCTTGGAGCGGTCTTGAGGCCGTTTGGAGCATTTTGGAAGCCATCTTCAGCTAGATTGGGCTATCTGAGCCATCTTGGCGGTCATCTTGGGCTCTCTGAGGCCGCTCGGGGGCCTCTTGGGGGCTT
>CAUYUJ010007029.1:10000-30000 GCA_963575745.1 Prorocentrum cordatum
TCAAACAGTCTCTAAGCCAAAACCTGGGAAAATCTCAACCCGGAAAACACTTGAAACCGAAGCTCCAGAAAAAATTGAAGCAGAGAGATTGGACAACAGATGCTTGATGCTTGGGCGGCCAGATTGTTCTTAGATTTTTGAAGTTTGTTTAAAGTTTCCTAGGCCGCCGGGGTTTGCATTTAGAGCTTTGAAGTTTTCCCAAAGTTTTTTGTTGAATTAGTCAGGCGGTCAGAAATATGTTTAGAGTTTTTTTGTCAGAGTTTTTTTATAAACAGTTTTCCATTTTCTTTGTGAGTCTTTAGGCGTTTGGAGAGTCTAAAGAGTTTCTTTTGAGTTCCGGTTTCAAGTTTTTGTAAGTTTGAGATTTTCCCAGGCTTCGGCTTAGAGTTTTTTTTGGGGGGGAGATTTCTGTTGGTTTTGGTTTAAATAATTTTGGAAGTTTTTTTAGAGTTGAGATTTGCGCAGGTTTTGGCTTAGAGTTTTTTGGAAGCTATTCTAGAGTTTGAGACTTTCGCAGGTTTTGGCTTAGAGTTTTTGGACGTCTTTTATACTTTGAGTTTCTTCGCGCGATATGGCGGTGGACCGCCTGCAGTCGCTATTGCCGATCCTAACCCATGGATGCAGGGCGGCGCTGGGGCGGATGTCCCGCGCAGACCGCATCCGCGGGATCGGGCGCCCCTGGGGTCGCGCCTCGGTGCCCAGAACGTGAGGGCATGGGCTTACATGTGCTCGTCGTTGCTCGTGAGCCTGCTCCCAGGCGCATCATGAACGGGTCGACGCCATCTGAGGATTCTCTGGCCGTCTCCTCGCCCCTCGCCCGCCTGCGCACCTGTGCCTACACTCGCAACGGATGCGTCCTGCCGTTTGCTTGAGCGCTTGTTGGACCCAACTCGCCGCAGTCCAAAAGTGTGCTCGTTGCCCGTGAAGGTCGGGGAACAGCCCGCCGTCGATGTCGTCGTCCTCGTTCTCGTCCTCGTCGTCGTCGCCGTCGTCGTCGCCGTCGTCGTCGCTGTCGTCGTCGTCGTCGTCGTCGTCGTCGTCGTCGTCGTCGTCGTCGTCGCCCCTCGCCGTCGGCGTCGTCGTCGTCGCCCTCGCCGTCGCCGTCGCCGTCGGCGTCGTCGTCGTCGTCGTCGTCCTCGTCGTCGTCGTCGTCGGCTGCGGTGGCGGCGGCGACGACGGCGAGGGCGCTTCAGGACGCCGCCCAAGCGGCCAGCCCGCCGCCGCCGCGGGGCCCCACGCGGCCGGGCCCCGCGCCTTCCCCGGCCGGGAGGTCCGCCGCCCCGCGGCGTCGCGCCTCCGCCGCCGCTGCCGCCGTCGCTGTTGTGCATCCTGGCGCTCGCACGGCGGCGCCGACGACGGCGCCGACGACGCCGACGACGCCGACGACGACGACGACGACGCTGCCGCCGCCGCCGCCGTCGCCACAGCCGCCGCCGTCGCCGCGATCGGGTTGGAGTCGCTGAACGTCGGCCACGCGCAGAGGGGGATAAGGGGGAGGGGGGAAGGCTTCTTGTAAGCATCCCTGCTTCTCAGGAGGCGCGGGCCTTGTCTGTAGATGTAGGGCCGGCGCCTTCTAAGAAGCAGCCTCCTTCTAAGAAGCCTTCCCCCTTCCCCCCTACCCCTTGTGGGCGCCGCCAAGAATGATTGGTTCACGAAGTTCAAGACGGTCTCCAGTCGGCCATAAACGCGCCCAAGACGCACCAAGCGGATTCCAAAACCACCCGCAAGAAGGCCCCAAGAGGCAAACATCGCCCCATTCCGTCAAGAAAATGCATATTTGTTGCATGCTCTCGCAGTGTCCAAGACGGCCCACGACAAGCGGCAACGATAAGGATTCGAGGTTCGAGGTATTCGAGCGTTTTCTCGTGGGTTCTCGGCGGCTTTCCCGCCTCGGATTGGTCTCCATCGGCTGTGTCTCGCTCAGGGCGTTCCAGGGGTGCCCGGATCGGCCCGAACGCCCGCTGGAGAGCCGAAATATGACCCAAAACGCCAGGGGGCAACGATAGGGGAGGAAAGGCCAAGGGGGGGATGAGCAGCGACCCCCAATCGCCCATTGATCGCCGATAGTGGCCCGATTTTTCGCCCCGCCCAGGAAACGCGTTGCCTCGCAATCGGTGGCCTAGCGCCGACCTATCGGAGATGTATCGCCGGTTACAGGTCAATGTTTCCCATTCTGTGCCAGTCCCCGCCGTATCGTTGCGGCTCACGGGATCGGGGCAACTGAACGGTCTTGGCTCTTCTTGGTCCTCCAGGGGCCCTTGGATGGAGGAGGAGGAGGAGGAGGAGGAGGAGGAGGAGGAGGAGGAGGAGGAGGAGGCGGAGGTAGAGGAGGAGGAGGGAGGACGGCGGAGAGGACTGCGCAGGAGGAGGAGGAGGATCAGGAGGAGGAGGAGGAGGAGGAGGAGGAGGAGGAGGAGGAGGAGGAGGAGGAGGAGGAGATGGAGGAGGAGGAGGAGGAGCCCGGCTGCTCCGGGGGCCTCCAGAGGCCCCTGAACACCCCCGGGAACCTCCCAGGGCTTCCCGCTGGCGTCGCGCCATGCCGTCTTCTCTGCGGCCGCCGCCGCCGCCTTCGCCGTCGCCGTCGCCGTCGCCGTCGCCGTCGTCGCCGTCGCCGTCGCCGTCGCCGTCGCCGTCGTCGTCGTCGTCGTCGTCGTCGTCGTTGTCGCCGTCGCCGTCGGCGTCGCCGTCGCCGCCGCAGTCGCCTTCGCCGTCGCCGTCGCCGTCGTCGTCGTCGTCGTCGTCGTCGTCGTCGTCGTCGTCGTCGTCGTCGGCGTCGTCGTCGTCGGCGTTGGCGTCGTCGTGCATCAGCGTGTTCCATCGACACCACGTCGGAGGCATCACGGCTCGCCGCGAGTGGCCGCATGGTACAGGAGAAGCGCTGCTGTCGAAGGCGCCTCTGGCGAGTCACCTGGAAGTGCATGTGAGGCCAGAGGTGCTCCACTTCGCGCCAGAGGCACAGCGGCGGATATTTCAAATAGGTCACCTGTGGGCGTGGTTGTTTCCCGAGCAATTTGCAGCATGTTTCGGGGAACACTCTTCACTGCACGCCTGCAGCTGTGTCTCGTTCAGGTGTTCTCCGGGGAACGAGCGGGCTAATGGTGCAGAATCGTCGCATAGCGGGAGAGGGGCCACCGGGAACCAATCTGCAAAGCCTACGACATCATGCCCGCCTGTGGCAAGCACGGGGGTCGACCCATCACGTCACAGTGCCCGTGTCGTGGACAAGGGGCCCCTGAGAGGCATCCAGGGGGGCTCTCGAGAGGTCGCTTGGGAGAGCACCTGGGGGCCTCTTGGAGGCTTCATGGAGCGTACCTGGGCCGTGTGCGTGCCGGGCCCTCCCCGCGTGCCGTCCTCGTGCCCGCTGGCCGTGCAGTGCCCGCGTGCCGTGCCTCGTTCTCGGAGGGCAGAGCATGCCCCGGCCCGCGTGCCGTGCCCGCGGCGTGCCCGTGCGCGTGCCGGTGCGCGTGCCGTGCCGTGTGGTTTCCGCGTGCGGTGCCGTGTGGTTTCCGCGTGCGGTGCCGTGCAGGGGCACGTCGACGTTTCCTCACCGCGCGTTCTCTCATTCGGCGTTGATGTTTAGGGTCTCTAAGCCAGTGCATGTTCTGTTTCGTCCTGGTGTGTGTGTGTGTGTGTGTGTGTGTATGTGTTTCCTCCGTTTCGACCTCTGGGGACCGTTTCTCAGGCCGGGGGACCGAAAACCAACCCGCGACGAGAGACTACCCCCACAGGGAAGGTGTCGTGAGCCCTGGGGCCCACGGAATAAACAAATCATAACATAACGTCGAAGGTCTGTGCGTGCTTCCTTGGTTCTAGTTCCAGAGCTCTTAGGTGGTGCGTCCCGAGCCGCTTGCGTGTTTGTAAGCGCGCGAGGACCCTGTAGGCATATGCGAAGTTTTGTGCGAAGGTTTCCGGTGGGGGCAGCATCGCCGTGCTCTCCTGTCAGTGTGCCCCTCTTGACAAGCCGCATGACGGCGTCGTCATCCCCAGCTTCGGTGTCCACGTCGTCGTTCCCGTTGTCGTTATCGTCGCCACCGTCATCGCCGTATCCATTGTCGCTGTCCGGTCACACAAGCTTGGCTCACTCTTTCGCCAACCTGCATAATCATCTTCTTCGTTACGTTCGTATCACAGCTCACTTACTTGAGATGGCTGCGAAGAGCAGATGGTTTCTCTTGGCGGCTGCACTCCCCATTGCGGCTAGCATCGCTGTGGAGAAGAGAAAAAACACAGACGCAATTCTGAAAAAGATAGAGGCACTGGTGAGTGCCGACAGTGCGGATGGATCTTTGATGAGTGCCGAGGTCGGTGCTCCGCCTGCCAAGAGGACCATGGTGGGCACAGTGCTGCGGCACACCCAGGCAGCACCAGTGGACATAATGCTGAGCCACCAGATCCGTATGCTCAGCAGCTCGCGCAAGAACGTGGAGCAGGTGGCGGTCATCAACGCAAAGGTACCCGGGGTGGACAATGCTTTGGGCACGGCCCATGACCCTGTGATCGCGTCGCTGAAGCGCAGCTACGGGACCACGGGCTCCGTTGAGGTGCTAGACCTCGAGTCTAATGTGACCCAGCAGCAGCAGCTGATGCAAGCTGTTTTCTCAATCCGCCAGGGCAGCACCGCTACCTTTGCGACGAAGTTCTTCAAGCAGAACCTCACGACTCCAGACATGAAGCGCCAGATGGCTTATTTCACCGCGATGATGCAGTTCATCGATCTCTGCATCAAGGCTGAG
Source organism: Prorocentrum cordatum (assembly GCA_963575745.1). Classification (NCBI taxonomy): domain Eukaryota; class Dinophyceae; order Prorocentrales; family Prorocentraceae; genus Prorocentrum; species Prorocentrum cordatum. The sequence continues at coordinate 14,734 of CAUYUJ010007029.1, forward strand.
CATGGTGTGGAGATCTGCGCCAACATGCAGGGAGAGTCCTTTCTGCACAGACAAGATAAGAAGGGTTTGCTGGAACTGGCCAGCAAGCTGTTCGACGATGACGACGAGGTGATCGCCCTGCAGCCTCCGTCTTACTGCGAGTACACGCAAGCTCACCACAAGCCCTCTTGGGCGAAGAAGGACGCATGGACCAACAGCAGCTTCACAAAGTGCATCGCCAACGCGACCAAGGCCAAGCCAGAGGCCGGACTTGCGAACATGCTTTTCCTTCGTGAGCGTCTGATGGCTGCGCTGCCGCTGACCGTGAACGCGGACGACCTCAACGAGGGCTTCGACCACGCGTTTTTGGCGGGACTGTCGCGTGCTGGGGCGATCAAGGGCATGCAGTGTGGCCACTCGTTTGTCATCAGGCCAGCCGGCGAGGAGGCCAAGTGCAAGGGCAAGACACCCATGTTGTTCAAGGGCCACGCGCTCGCGCTCGGCAAGCAGACGGACTCCGAGGCCAGCCGGAGGATGGGATACGACCTCCTCTCCGGAGAGTACGTGTCCTTCAACCAGAGGGTGGTCCAGGGGGTCGAGGTGCTGGCGGACCGCATGGAGAGGGGGATGATCCCTGGCCCGGCCGGCACCGTGGGAGACAGGTGCCTGGAGATGTGCCCGTCCAGCGAGCGCATCAAGGAGGGCATGGCCTGGTGAGCGGCCGCGCGCGCCCGCGCAGGGTCAACCCGCGGGCGAGGTTCCCACCTCGGCCGCCCCACTTCGCGAGCTGGACGGCCCTCTTCCAGAGAGCACCGTTTTAATCCAGCCCTGAGGCCTGCCCCGCCTTCGCCGGGCTGCTCCTGGGGACGACCTGTCGCCTCTCTGAGAATAGGCAGCCCAGCACAGTTGCTGAGGAGGAGCAGGAGGAGCAGGAGGAGCAGGATGAGGAGGAGGATGATGATGATGATGATGAGGAGGAGGAGGAGGAGGAGGAGGAGCAGGAGGAGGAAGAGGAGGAGGAGGAGGAGCCAGGAGGAGCAGGAGGAGGAGGAGGGAGGATGAGCAGGAGAGGAGGAGGAGGAGGAGGAGGAGGAGGAGGAGGAGGAGGATGAGGAGCGGAGTTCGAGGATGAGGAGGACGAGGAGGAGGATGAGGAGGAGGAGGAGGAGGAGGAGGAGGAGGAGGCTGAGGAGGAGGAACAGGAGTCAGGAGGGGAGCCAGGAGAGGAGCAGGAGGAGGCTCAGAGGAGCAGGAGGAGGAGGAGGAAGGAGGAGGAGGAGGAGGAGGAAGGAGGAGGAGGAGAGGAGGAGAAGGAGCAGAAGGAGGAGCAGGAGGAGTCAGGAGAGCAGGAGGACAGGAGGAGGAGGAGGAGAGGAGGAGGAGAGGAGGGAGGAGAGGAGGAGGAGGAGGAGGAGGAGGAGGAGGAGGAGGAGGAGGGAGGAGGAAGAGGAGAGGAGGAGGAGGAGGAGAGCAGGAGGAGGAAGAGGAGGAGGAGGAGGAGGAGCCAGGAGGAGCAGGAGGAGGGGAAGGAGGGGATGAGGAGGAGGAGGAGGAGGAGGAGGGAGGAGAGCAGGAGGAGGAGGGTCAGGAGGAGGAGGAGGAGCCTGAGGAGGAGGAGCAGGAGGAGGAGGAGGAGCAGGAGGAGCAGGGGGATCAGGAGGAGCAGGAGCAGCAGGAGGAGGAGGCTGAGGATGAGGCGGAGGAGGAGGAGGAGGGAGAGAAAAAGGATGCTGCTGTTGCTGCTGCTGTTGCTGCTGCTGATGATGACGATGACGATGCTGATGCTGCTGCTGCTGCAGCTGCTGCTGATGATGATGCTGATGATGATGATGATGATGATGATGATGATGACGATGAGATGATGATGATGATGATGATGATGATGATGATGATGATGATGATGCTGATGATGAGGATGATGATGCTGATGATGCTGATGATGATTATGATGATGCTGATGATGAGGATGATACTGATAATGATGATGATGATGATGATGCTGATGATGATGATGATGATGATGATGGTGGTGGTGGTGGTGCTGATGATGATGATGATGCTGATTATGATGATGGGGAGGAGGAGGAGGAGGAGGAGGGAGGGAGAGAGGAGGAGGAGGAGGAGGAATAAGAGGAATGGAAGGAATATGAGGAGGATGAGGAGGGAGAGGCGGAGGAGGAGGAGGAAGAGGAGGAGGAGGAGGAAGAGGAGGAGGAGGAATCTAAGGACTATAAGGAGGATGAGGAGTAATAATACTCGCAGTAATAATACACATAAGTCTTATACGAATACTAAAAAGACGAACCATACTAATGCTACTAATGCTACTAAGCACAACATATACTAATACTAAGACTAAACATGCGAATACTAATACGACTATGAGCAGCAATACTAATCCGAATGCTGATACGACGAATAATGCAGATAACAAGACGAAGATGAGGAGGACGAGCATAGGGCATCGAAGAAGGAGGAGGAGGCGGATGATGATGAGGAGGAGGAGGAATAAAGTAAGGGATAGGAGGATGAAGATGAGCAGGAGGAGGATGAGGAGGAGGAGCAGGAAGAGGAGGAGGATGACGATGCTGATGATGACGATGATGATGCTGCTGCTGATGATGATGATGCTGCTGATGATGATGATGATGGTGATGATGATGACAATGATGATGATGATGATGAGGAGGAGGAGGAGGAACATCAACAATATAACGAGTAGGAGGAGGATGAGAATGATGATGATGCTGCTGATGATGATGATGATGATGATGCTGATGATGCTGTTGCTGCTGCTGATGATGATGATGAGGAGGAGGAGGAGGAGGCGGAGGGAGAGGAGCAGGAGGAGGAGGAGGAGGAGTGGGAGGAGGGGGAGGAGGAGAAGGAGGAGGAGGAGGAGGAAGAGGAGGCGGAAGAGGAGGAGGAGGAGAAGGAGGAGGATGAGGAGGAAGTGAAAGAGGATGATGCTGCTGCTGCTGAGGCTGCTGCTGATGCTGCTGCTGCTGATGATGATGATGATGATGACGACGCTGATGATGATGGTGGTGATGATGACGATGATGATGATGCTGCTGATGATGATGACGACGATGATGATGCTGATGATGCTGATGATGGTGATTATGATGATGATGCTGATGCTGCTGCTGCTGATCATGATGATGATGATGATGATGATGATGATGATGATGATGACGACGACGATGACGACGATGATGATGATGATGGTGGTGTTGGTGGTGGTGTTGATGATGATGGTGATGATGATGCTGAATGATGATGATGATGATGAATGACATGACGATGAAGATACGATGACGATGATGATGATGGTGATGATGATGCTGATGATGATGATGATGATGATGATGGGTGATCATGATATGGTCATGATGATTGATGATGATGATGAATGTATTGATGATCATGCGGATGTCATATGATGATGACGATGTCCCCATGATGAATGATGCGATGGACTTTAGAGGCGATGCCAATTGTAGATGATGATGGTGGTGGTGGTGGGTGGTGGTGGTGGTGGTGGCTGGTGGTGACGATGTGATGATGCCGATGACGATGACGATGATGAATGTGATGATTATGATGATGATTGATGATGGATGAGGATGATGACGATGATGATGATGATGATGAGATGATGATGCTGGATGTTGTTGATGATGATGGAATGATGATGATGATGATGACGATGATGATGATATGATGATGATGATGATGATGATTGATGCTGAGCTGATGATTGATGGATGATGACGATGACGATTGATGATGATGATGATGATGATTGAATGATGTCTGCTGATGCTGCTGCTGCTGCTGATGATGATGATGATGATGATGATGGATATGATGATGTTGATGATGATGATGATGATGATTAGATGATGATAGATGATGATGATGATGATGATGATGGATGATGATTGATGATGATGATGATGATGATGATGATGATGATGATGATGATATGATGATGCGGAGGAAGGAAGAGGAGGAGGCGAGGGAGGAGGAGGGAGAGGAGGAGGAGGAGGAGGGAGGAGGAGGAGGAGGAGGAGGAATGTTTGAGATCGAAGGAGGAGGAGGAGAGGAGGAGGAGAGGAGGAGGAGGAGGAGGAGGAGGAGGAGGAGGAGGAGGAGGAGGAGGGCGTGGTGGTGATGTTCGTACTGGGTGGTGTCGACCGAGCCGGCCTGCTCCAGTTCCTTTTCCACGTCTGAGCCCTCAAGCTGTGTGGTGGAGAGCCTTGGCCCAGGTCCTCAAGACCCTCACGAGGCCCATCAGCGTTGCGTGGTGGTGATGTTCGTACTGGGTGGTGTCGACCGAGCCGGCCTGCTCCAGTTCCTTTTCCACGTCTGAGCCCTCAAGTTGTGTGGTGGAGAGCTTGGCCCAGGTCCTCAAGACCCTCACGAGGCCCATCAGCGTTGCCCAGACCAAGCAAGTGCGGTGCAGGATCCGACATCTTCAGAGCTCGCCAGATGTTCCAGATTCGAATCTCGCGGTTTGTTTCCTGGAGGCCCTTGATCGGTTTCGCGTCTTTGATTACGTAGTCATGGACTATTTCGCCGCCGTCGCCAGCGACACTGCCGAGCGCCTGCACAAGCAGGCAACCCAGCTGAAGATAGTCAACTGGGACCGATGGGTTAAAACGCACTCGGTAGGTGGGGCTGCGGCGCTCTTCAAGTATGTGCAGCTGCCTGACCCTTGGCAGCCGTCCACCCTCGACTCCTTCACCCTCCGTCCCAACTCCAGCATGGGGGAAATGGATGAGCTTGAAAGGGAGTGGAGCAAGTGGTGGCAGGTGGGGGTCGCGCAGCCCCCCGTGCACTGGCCAGAGGATCTCGGAGAGCGCCCGCCTCCCCCCACGGTCCCAGAGCTCAAGAAAGTGTTGATGTCCTTCCCGCTAGGCACTGGTTGTGGATACGACCAGGTCCCGCCTAGGAGTTTTCTGCACTTGCCCGACTCTGCGCTCGAGCTTCTGTGCGGCCTCATCGGGAAGATTGAGGAGCAGGCGGACTGGCCTCCCCTCACGAACAAGATTGTTTTTATTCTCAAAAGATTGGGAGGAGTCCGACCTTTGGGGCTGTTACACGTTCTCTGTCGGGTGCAGTCCAGGCTGAGAAGGCCCTTGATCAGGCAATGGCAAGTCAAGAACTATCGGAGTTTCTGGTGGGGTACTAAAGGAAAAAGCGCTGACATGTGTGTGTACATTCAGGCAGTGTGGGCGGAGTATTATCAGTCCAAGGGCCTGTCATCTGCTACGTTGCTGCTCGATTTGAAGAAAGCGTTTGAACTGGTCAAGCATCATCATCTTGTCCAGGCGGCCACTCGCACTGGATTTCCGTTGTGGCAACTGCGTTTGCTTGTGCAAGTCTATCGGTCGCCCCGCCTGCTTGATCTCCAAGGGGCTGTCAGTAATCACATCACGGCGGAAACTACGATTATCCCTGGGTGTGGTTTTGCTACTGTTTTGCTGCAACTGGTTTTGCTGGGCCCCCTGGATGTTGTTCAGAAAGAGTTTCGGGCCATCTGTCTTTCCGTGGTTGTCGACGATTTTGCGTTGCAGAGATCGGGGGAACACGGCCGAGTAGTCGCTGATGTAGCTGGCGCTGGAGTGAAGCTTCAGTGCGAGCTTCAGCGTGTGGATCTACGGCTCGCTCTTGACAAGACGCGAGTTCTTGCTAGTGATTCTGATTTACGTGACCAGCTGTCCAGGAGGCTGGTATCGCTTAGGGCCCAGGGCGTGAACCATGAGCGCAACCTGGGGGTTGACTACAGTTCAGGTCGGTTTCTCAGGAGGGCCACCAGGACGGGCAGAATCAAGGTCGCCAAACCCAAGCTCAAGAGAATGAAACATCTCCAGGGAGGCATGGCCAGGCGGAAAACCATGGCCATCATGGCCAGGGCGGCCCTGGAGACTTCGGTTGCTTTTGGGACCTCCGTTCAGGGTGCTGCCTCTAAGGAGCTGGGCGTGTTGCGATCCCAGGCTGCTGCGGCGCTCGACGCCAAGACCAGCGGCAAGAGCCGCACTCTCGCTCTCGCGATCGCGCCGCAGGCCAACTACGACCCGATTTGGAGGGCTACTCTGGAGCCTATCAAAGCTTTCAGCTCTGTTCTTTGGGCGGCGCGCGTGCCATGTCATGTATTAGAGCATGGTCTTGAGGCCGCTAGATTGGCGTTGTCTGGGAAGGACCAAATGTGGCCGCAAGTTCGGGGCCCCCTGGGAGCCCTCTTCGCTACGCTCGCCAGAGTCGGGATCGTCGTCGTTGAGCCCCTGGTCTGGAAGTTGCCTGACGGTCTGGAGCTGAAACTCAAGTACATTTGCCCCAGGGTCCTACTGCACTGCTGTGCGCATGCGGTGCGCCACTGGGTTAACCTGCAGATTTCGGAGCGCCTCCAGATGCCCGAGTTCCGTACTGGGTTCTGGGATGGGCCTCTGAAGTACCTCCTGAGCGCCAAGGGGAACCTCACTTGGCAGCAGCGTGGCTACCTCAGGAGTGCTATCGTTGGAGCTCAGTGGCCCCAAGGTCGGCAATTTCAACAAGGATGGATTGACTCCCCGAGTTGCCTTGCATGCCATGAGGCCCCTGGGTCCCTCGTGCATCGGCACGCTGTTTGCAAGAGCATGCTTGAGGCAATATGAGAGCCACTCCCTGATGCAATCAGACTCATGCTCCCGCATGCGGACCAGAATGACCTGGTGCGCCTGTTGCTGGAGCGTGTGCTCGTCCCGCTCCCCAAGGCCCCTCAGGCAGTGCTGCTGACGCCGTCGGAGCCCTGTGTGGAATGGCACGGGGATGCGCAACAGCTCACAGGGGATCTTTATCTTGATGGCTCACTGTTTACTGATTATCCACATCGCGGGACTGCTGCATGGGCAGTTGTTGCGCTGGCCGCCGACACTGACACGGCTGTCTGCACCATCACAGGTCTCCTGCCCTACCCGCTGCAGGACATAGACGGTGCCGAGCTGTATGCCCTGTTCGCAGTGCTCAGATTCGCGGTGCCACCTGTTGTCGTGCACACGGATTCCGATTTCGTTTGGAAAGGCTACAATATCCGCGGACCTGCTGACACCACGTCGGCGTCGGCGGCTTGGGCCTGTCTTTGGAAGCTCGTATGGCACAAAGTCGATGACTGGGGGGGTACCCCCCCTGAGGTAAAGAAAGTGAAAGCCCACGTGACAGACTTTCTGGTTGCGGAGGGGAGGTATAAGCTTCGAGACAAACTTGGAAATGATGCCGCCGACGGTGCTGCGAACAGTCGTGCTCGTGTCCTGCGGCCCGATCCCCAGTTTCAGAAGCTTACGTTGATGCAGAAGAGAATGGTCAGTCTTACGGGGAAATGGGCCGCCAGGGCGGGTGAGGCCATTGCATCTGTAGACTGTTTGCACCGCCAGCGCTCTGCACGTTCAGCCCCCTCCCTAATCATTGTCAAGCCAGAGCCGCCCACCTTAGAGCAAAGGATCCAGCAGGCTCAGGTTCTCTGAAGGCCGCTGGGTCCAAGCATCATCGTGTGGCCTCGCTGTTCGTGGGCGAAACCCAGGTGTTTTGTTGCACTCACTGCGCTGCATGCACCACCCAGCGCGTGGTGTCTCTTGCGAGTGAGTGCCAGCCCCGTCATCTTTCGAAGGATCGTCGCCTTATCCTGGAACGATTGAGACGGGGCGAGTACTGTTTAGCCAAGAGCGTTCTGAGGTATGCAGGTTATCGCCTGCTCCCAGAGCCCTAATCCTTGTCAATGGCTACCCAACGGGGGGCGCGGTGCGAGTGGGGACTGCCCGGCGTTGCGCCGTTAGTGACCCTCGCACCGTTGCTCCCCGGCCCCGCGCACGGCGCGGAGTGTGTCCGATGGGCGCGGCTAATGGCGGTTGCAAGGTGCGCCCCTAGCCGCGTTCGAGGTCCTGCTGAGGCACCATAGACTCTGTGGCGCCCCAGGCTGTGCCCAGGAGGAGGAGGAGGAGGAGGAGGATGAGGGGGAATATAAGGAATATAATGAATATAATGAGGAGGAGGAGGAGGAGGAGGAGAGGAGAGGAGGAGGGGAGGAGGAGGAGAGGGAGGGAGGGAGGAGGGAGGGAGGGAGGGGAGGGAGGGAGGAGGGAGGGAGGGAGGGAGGGAGGGAGGGAGGGAGGAGGGAGGAGGAGGAGGAGGAGGAGGAGGGGAGGAGGAGGAGGAGGAGGAGGAGGAGGATGGAGCGCATCTCCTGAGCCACGCTTTCTCTGGTGACGCGGCTCCCTGAAGCTCTCGGCCCCTTCCACAGGACCGCTTTATTCCCCCAGCTGGGCTGCTTTTGATGGCCCCGGGCCCGGAGCTGGCTCTTCGGAGGCCACCCAGGAAGCTGAAAGCAAGCCGGGTGCCTCGGCTCTCTCGTCGCGCGCGGGGGTCCGAGGCTGGTCGGCGGGACGAGTGGGAAGGGGGGAAGCTTGGGCAGGGGGGGTGGCGAGAGCTTCCGCCGCTGGGGGCGATGAAGGGCCATGTAGTACGGCAGGCTCGTGTCGTGCCGGCTTGGGGTTGTGCAAGCCTCGTATGTCGTCTTGACCTCCAGCTGCCTTGCCCGCGCGCGGCACCGCACGCGCGCGGGATTGCCGCAGCCGTTTCTGGCCCACATAGGCACCCAGCGTGCGAAACGCGCCGCCAGCAGGCATTTGCTGATTGGCAATGCGCCCAAGACACCAATATGGGCCTGTTTTCCACCACCACCATAAGTTGGAGAGGGCAACGATGAGGAGGAGGAGGAGGAGGAGGAGGAGAGGAGGAGGAGGAGGGGAGGAGGAGGAGGAGGAGGAGGAGGAGGAGGAGGAGGAGGAGGAGGAGGAGGAGGAGAGGAGGAGGAGGAAGGAGGACTTCCTCCCCCTCCTTCCTACTTATGGTAGCGGTGGTGGAAGACGAGCCCCCCAGAGCCCCGCCGCCCGGCACTCTGCCGCCGCACGGCTCGCCACTGGCGCCGCGAGGCGCCTTGAAGGGCCAGCTGCACGTGTGACCGCTTTGCTATGGCCCTCCCCCGCGCCCTCTCCCCGAGATCCGAGGCGGGAATTTATACATGACCGCAGCCTGGATTGTCAGTTTTCGGAGCCTCGGCAGGCGGTGGATATGGACATATTCGGCCCCCGGGGGCCGAAATATATCCATATCCAGTGCTGCACACAGCTGTTTGTTTCAGAGTCACACAGCGCGGCAGGGGTGCCCACCGCAGGCGCGCGCGCGCATGTCGTGCTGCGCGCCGCGCCGCGCGCGCCCGCCGCACCCGCGCAGGCGATCCGCCCAGGCGCGGCGCAGGAGGGGCGCGCGCGCCTGCCGCAGCGGCGCTGCGCAGGTGCCGCATCGCCCGCGCATGGCGCGGGCGGCGGTGGGCGCCGCTTTTCTCTTCGGCGGCTGCACGCAGTTTCGCTGATTCCTTGGCTGCCGTTGATGGACCCGAGGGCGCCGAGCTCGCCAAGGGCGCGGAGGAGTTCTTCGAAAATGCTGGTCTCGGAAGTGAGCGCATGCTCGTCGGAGTGGCCAAGAGCGATCTGAACCTCGATGGGGCCCGCTACCTCTCAAGGGGTTCGCGGCGCGCGCCCTGCGCGCGGCGCAGCAGCGCGCCGACGCGCCGCCGGCCGGGTCCGCGCCGAGCGGCGTTGCCGCGCTCGCGGCGCTCCTTAGAGCGCTGGATGAAGCGCCGAGCGCGCACATCGCCGTCGGCGATCGCTTGACAGCGCTGGGCTTCGAGAGTCTGCCAGCGCAGTAATGGCGGAGGCGTGCCCCATTGCCGCCGGTGCGCCGCCGTGTCCGGCGCCGCGCGCAGCTCCGAACGAGTCGACAATGTTGCCAGCGAGCTGATTCGCTTGAAGAAGACGGGGGCATCGTCGCCCCGTTCTTGTATCAGGACCTGCGCCGCTGGCTCCTGGCCTACGCGGCGGGGGCGGCTGGGCGAGGGAGAAGATGCGACGCGGGCAGATTCGACGCGGGCTCTGGCAGCGGTGCACTTCATTTTGCGTTTTGCGCGCGCCGCGACCGCGCGCGCGCGGCGCCGTGCAGGCGATCCGCGGCGACCCGGTTCCGAAAGGAAAACAGCCGCTCACCCTGGCGCAGTGGAATATCGCTTGGAGCCGGCGCGACGTTTCGCGGTTCGCGCCGCCCTCTCGCCGCCTGGTCGCTGCCGGGGACGGAGTGGCCGCGGCCATCAACGACCAACTGCCGCTTGCGGCGGCCCAGGCGCGCCGGGAGAATGCGATGCTCGTCGCTGGGCAGGCGCGACCGCGACCTGGCGCCCGACCGTCGGTCGCTCGCGCGCTCGCCAGGCCAACGTCCGTCGGAGGCGGGCCCAGCGCGGCGTTTTCTACGAAGAGGCTGTTAGCAAGACGTGGGCCGAGCGTAGCCGCTCGGGGGGCCCGTCGTTTGCGCTTCCGGGAGCAGCGTGGTCCGTCGACAAGCGCTGCCTCCAGCTGGCCCTGGACGAGCAGGCGCGCGTCGACGCTGAAGCGGCGGCGTCCGGCCACCAGTCCGCCGCGTCTGGCGGCGGCGGCGAGCGCGGTGGGAAGGGAGATCACCGCCGCGGCGGCAAGGGCGGCCGGAAAGGCGGCAAAGGTCTTGTTGACCCAGGCAAAGGCAAAAGCCCGGTGAAGCGAGCGCGCGCGTGATCGCGCCTCGCTGAAGTTCGGGCCAGTCGGCGTCGCGCCGCAGATGTCGCAAAGGGCGCAGTTCTTCGCAATCGCGCGGGCGACGGCATCAGACGCCGCGCCACGTCGCTTAATCGGCGTATGTGAGTTGCTGTTGGCGGCCAGCGCGCAGCGCCTGGAATACTTTCGCGACGTCGAAGAATCAGACGTGACGGGCCTCGACGCATTGTCGCCTCGGCGTCGGCGAGTGGCGACGCAGCTAATAACGGCGGCGAACCGCCCCGCCGCGTTCGCCCGCGCGCGCAGCCGCGGGCGCGACGCGGCCCCGCGCGCCGCGGCGGCGCCCCCTGCCCACCCCGTGGCTGTCGAGGGCGGTTCGGCTTCCGGAGCTGACAGCAGCAGCGATTCTGCGTCCAGCTCTTCCGTTCAATCACGCAGTGCGCGCGCGGGCGAGGGCGCGCCCCCGAAGAGGGCCGCGGGTGCCTGGGCCGCGCGACCTATCGCCGCTAGGTTTGACGATGCCGCGCGCTGGGCACATGACTTCGTGCCCCCAGAAGTGGGCCCCTGGGCCGCGCCGGCAGCTGTTGCCGCGCGTGGGGCCCCGCAGTCCTGGTGCGCGCAAGCGCGCGAGCGCGGTGCTGGGCTCCAGTGCCGTCGCTTGGCGGCGTGCGCAGCGCTCTTCGTTTGTATCTCAATTTCGCAAAGGCCAGGGGCCTGGGGGGCAAAGAATTCCCCGTGTCCAGGGCTGAGCTCGCCGTGTTCTCGGGGCTGTTCAGGTCCGAACACGCGTTCGCCAATTGCGTGTGTCACCTACGTGCGGTTGCGATTGCATTCAGCTCCGCTGCCGAGGCGCTCGAGGCGTCGTTTGCGAAGCGCATCGAGCACGCGGTCGCGAAGCGCACTTCTTTCGCCCCGCGCCCAAAGACATCCGTGCGGCGGGACTTCATCGTGCGCGTACTCACCCTGGCCACGGAAGGCAGAGTGGGCCGTCGCTTCGCGTTGCTGTTCGCACTGGCGTGCATATTCCTGCTCCGCCTCCCGTCGGAGGCCCTCGTCATTTCTGTCAGCAGTTCTGGCGCCTTTGACGCCGCGGCCCCGGCGTCGGTCGTCGTGGCCGAGACGGCTCTCGGCCTCTGGCACGCGCGGCGCAAGAATGAAGGGCGCCCCGCAACGTGGTGGCGCCGCTGCTGGTGCGCCTCGTCGCGGATCTCGTGCTCCGTGCGCGCCATTGGGCCGTGCCTCGCCTCGGGCGCTCGGGATTGCCCGCTGTTTGCTGGTGTCGGAAGCGCGGCGGCCGCCGAAGGTCTCTGCGATGTCGTTTTTAAGGCTGGCGTAGTCAACGCGAATGCGTGCACCGCGCGCGCGATTCGCCGCGGCCATGCGCAGGGCCTCTTGGTGGGCGGCTCCACCGTCGGCGAAATTAAGCGCGCCGGGGGCTGGAAGTCGTCGGCCTTCCTGCGCTATTTGCCAGCCGACGCTTTGGAGGCGCGTGGCGCCCTGGCTCCACTGCTCGATGGGGGGCGCGGACCAGCGTCCGCTCTCGCGCGCGGAAGTGGCCGGCGCGTCCGATCGCGCATCCGTTCGACGCGCGGGCTAGCAGTCGCGCGGGGTTGCGCTCGCCCGCGCGCGCCTGTCTGCGTCGCGAGCGCGCTCGGTTGGCGCGGGGCCCCCCGCGCCCTCGCGCCGCAGTCGGCCGCGCGCGGCGGCGGGAAGGTGCGCGGGCGGCCCCCCAGGTGGGGCAACGGTCCGCGGCACCGCTCGCCTCCGCTCGCTCGCGGCCGGCGCGGCGCCGCGCCCCGTGACGGGCGTGGCGTCGCCGCGCCGTCCCTCGTTGTCAACAGTGCCGCGCTTTGCGCCGCCCGCTGGGGTGCCAGGGCGTCGGTTCCCAGGCGGTGGATATAGGGCGCGGTTCATGGTGCTGCGCGCTTATTTGTTTCAGGGTCGTGAAGCGCGGCCGGGGTGCCCACCGCGCGCGCGCGCATGTCGCGCCGCGCGCCGGGCCGCGCGCGCCCGCCGCGCCCGCGCGGGCGATCCGCCCTGGCGCGGCGCAGGGGGGGCGCGCGCGCCTGCCGCAGCGGCGCTGCGCAGTTGCCGCGTCGCCCGCGCATGGCGCGGGCGGCGGTGGGCGCCGCTTTTCTCTTCCCCCGTGGCCTACCCCTGGCCGTTGTCTCTTGCGGCGGCGGGCCTCCGTGCCTTCGTCGCCGTCGGTCGGCTGGCGTCTCTCGCGCCCTCGCGCCGCAGTCGGCCGCGCGCGGCGGCGGGAAGGTGCGCGGGCGGCCCCCCAGTTGGGGCAGCGGTCCGCGGCGCCGCTCGCCTCCGCTCGCGCGCGGCCGGCGCGGCGCCGCACCCCATGACGTGCGTGGCGTCGCCGCGCCGTCCCTCGTGGTCATCCGTGCCGCGCTCTGTGCCGCCCGCGGGGGCGCCGGGACGTCGGCTCCCAGGCGGTGGATATAGATAGAGCCCCGCCTCGCGCGAGAATCGGCGAGGGGCCCGCGATCGGCTCGCGCGCGCCGTGCCGCGCGCGGCGTGTCCTCGAGGCCCGAGGGCGGAACGGCAGAAGCACTGCCTTTCGGAGCTCCGCGTGTTTCTCCTGTATCTCAGAGGAGGAAAAGTTACCCGTGTACCCCTGCCCCCTCGCCCGTTTTCCCGTTTTTGGGCCTCCTCGGAGGCCCTCGTCGCCACCGTTGGACTCGCCTCGAAATCCTGGTCAGAGCGCGCCCCAGGGGAGGTCCGGGGAGTAGCGATATCGGTACCTGCTGGTTTCCCCATAGGCCCGACAACGGAACGGCACAAGCACAGCCCTTCGGAGCTCCGCGCGGTTCTTTTGCGTCTGCGCTGGGCCCCCCTGGGGGGCGCCTTCGGCGCTGCCCGGAAGTTCAGCGCGTCGCTCCGCCGGTTCTGGCCCGCCGCGCTCCAGCGCGACGCGCTACCCGCTCGCCGGTTCCCGGGCGTCGGCGCCTCGCGCTTCTCCGAGCCTCCCGCCTTGCGGGGCGGAGCGGGGCGCCATCTGCTCGCGGGGCTGCGATGCAGACGTGTCCGACCGTGCGCTCTCTCCACCCTTCCTGCCGACCCTCTTGCGCGCCAGGGGCCAGCGGACTCGGCGCGGCTGGCCGCTCTCACCCTGGCCGGGGCGTGCTGCTGGAGGCGTCCCTGGCCCGCGGCGTCCTGGCATCGCTCGGAAGGGCGTGCGTTGTCTTCTCGGCGAGGACCATCGAGGAGCATCGCAGGGTCATCTGGCAACAAAAGCACGCACGAGATCAGCAAAGGCACGGGGAATGGACGTCCGATCGAGGGCAAAGCGTCGTCCCAACCCGCCAGTGGACTGGTGTCTCGGCCCCACCATCCCAGACCCCCGAGTTGGGGGGTAGGCCCCTCGAAACCCGAGGGGAACAGCCTCTACCCCCACGCAGGGGGGGTGCATCGGTATGGGGATCGTTTCAACGATGCTCGGGCCCGAGGTGCCCCGAGGGTGTCCCCACGAGGCCCGGCTGGCTTCACGAGCGCCCCTGACGGTGTCCAGACAGGTCCGCCTGCGGTACGGTTCGGTTCGATTCGATTCGTCGGCTGGGGCCGCGATTCCGATTCGAGTCGATTCGATTCGGTTCGATTCGCCGGCATCGACCTGGGCCAGCCGGAGCCATGCGTGGCGATCCGATCCGTTTCCGATCCGACCTGGTCTCGCGAGTCGATGCAGCTCAGGCCTGCCAGAGGGCCCCGGGGGCTCCCGATTGGGGCGACAAGCCAGGGACGCCTTGGGCCAGAGGGGGGGTGGCTCGCCTCTGGCGGCATCCTGTCTGGGCATCTGGCGCGGACAGAAAGCGGAGGCAGAGGAGGGGGATGGAGAGAGGGGGATAGACAGAGGGGGATAGGAGGAGGAGAAGGAGGACAGGAAGAGGGGGATCTAGAGAGAGGAGGAAGGAGAGGGGGACTCGGTGGGGAGGGGGGGAGCTTCGCAGCACGTGGCGAGCTCCCTCTGCCTCTCAGGAGCCCGCCGGCCTGGCAGGGGGCCCGCCTCACAGCTCTGGACGCCCGACATGGGTACCGAAAGAATGGGTACGATGCCCAACAGCAGTTCCTGCTCATTTTGAACAGGACTCGCTGTCCGCGCCGCCGCGGCCTGTGTCCATTCGAGACAGAAGGCCGCCTGCCCAACAGCGGCCGCTGCTGGCTTGGGACAACATTTGTTGTTGGGCATTGTGCCCATTCTTTCGGTACCCATTTCGGGTATCCAAAACAGCCTCGCGGCCCCTCCGAGGAGGCCCCCGTGGTCCGAGAGGCCCCACGGCCGCCCGTCGCGGCAGGCCGCCCGTGGCGCGCCGTGCCCTCGTGGGCGCCGCCGCGGGGCCTCCTCCGCCGCCCGCGGGGCCTCTCGGCCGCCTTCTCGAAGGAGGAGGAGGAGGAGGAGGAGGAGGAGGAGGAGGAGGAGGAGGAGGAGGAGGGAGGATGATGAGGAGGAGGAGGTTGAGGGAGGAGGAGGAGGAGGAGGAGGGAGGAGGAGGAGGAGGAGGAGGTTTCCGGACCTCCTGCTGCTGGAAGGTTGGCTCGGGTGCTCTTCCCTGGGCCTTCGCGCTCTCTCTCTTCTGGTGGGGGGGTCGGGCGTCCCTCAGAGGCCTCCAGGTGGAGTACTGGGACCCGCTCATCATTCCGGACATCTTCGCCTCCTCGTTCT
>CAUYUJ010007029.1:40047-49509 GCA_963575745.1 Prorocentrum cordatum
TGGCGACAGGTTCACAGATCGCAGCCCCGCAGGGACGGCGAGGTCTCATTTGAATCTGCCCGTGGCCCTCACTGTGCTGGCCCCCCCAGCAGGCCTCGAAAATGGCGGCAGTTTCGCAGATCGCAGCCCCCCAGGGATGGCGAGGTCAAATTTGAATCCGCGCGTGGCCCTCACTGTGCTGGGCCCCCCAGCAGGCCTCGAAAGTGGCGACAGTTTCACAGATCGCAGCCCCCCAGGGATGGCGAGGTCTAATTTGAATCTGCGCGTCGCCCTCACTGTGCTGGGCCCCCCAGCAGGCCTCGAAAATGGCGACAGTTTCGCAGATCGCAGCCCCCCAGGGATGGCGAGGTCTAATTTGAATCCGCGCGTGGCCCTCACTGTGCTGGGCCCCCCAGCAGGCCGGCCTCGAAAATGGCGACAGTTTCGCAGATCGCAGCCCCCCAGGGATGGCGAGGTCTAATTTGAATCGCGCGTGGCCCTCACTGTGCTGGGCCCCCCAGCAGGCCTCGAAAATGGCGACAGTTTCGCAGATCGCAGCCCCCCAGGGATGGCGAGGTCTAATTTGAATCCGCGCGTGGCCCTCACTGTGCTGGGCCCCCCAGCAGGCCTCGAAAATGGCGACAGTTTCGCAGATCGCAGCCCCCCAGGGATGGCGAGGTCTAATTTGAATCTGCGCGTGGCCCTCACTGTGCTGGGCCCCCCAGCAGGCCTCGAAAATGGCGACAGTTTCGCAGATCGCAGCCCCCCAGGGATGGCGAGGTCTAATTTGAATCCGCGCGTGGCCCTCACTGTGCTGGGCCCCCCAGCAGGCCTCGAAAATGGCGACAGTTTCGCAGATCGCAGCCCCCCAGGGATGGCGAGGTCTAATTTGAATAGCCCGTGGCCCTCACTGTGCTGGGGCCCCCAGCAGGCCTCGAAAATGGCGACAGTTTCGCAGATCGCAGCCCCCCAGGGATGGCGATGTCTAATTTGAATCTGCCCGTGGCCCTCACTGTGCTGGGCCCCCCAGCAGGCCTCGAAAATGGCGACAGTTTCGCAGATCGCAGCCCCCCAGGGATGGCGAGGTCTAATTTGAATCCGCCCGTGGCCCTCACTGTGCTGGGCCCCCCAGCAGGCCTCGAAAATGGCGACAGTTTCGCAGATCGCAGCCCCCCGCAGGCAAGACAAGAAGAGGGGGGACGGGAAAAGGAGGAAGGGAGGGAGGAGGGACGCGACCACACTGCTCTATTCAAAACGAATACCCAACCAAGGAGGGTTGGGAAACACATACAGAGACACAGGGTTTCGCAACACTGAATTACCTTGGCGACGTACCCAACCCCTGCGCAAAAGCGGGGCGCAAATAGTTTAGGATACGTTATAAAGGGGGCGATGACGGAGCGAGGGTTGCATATGTCTGCAGCCGGAATTCGGGAGACTCGCAGGACACTGGCTACAGGAAAAGGGCTAGATAAAACTGATGAGTTACAAGTCCTGGGCACTCCTAGCCACTTCGAAAATGGTGATCACAGCAGGCCTCGAAAGTGGCGACAGTTTCACAGATCGCAGCCCCGCAGGGATGGCGAGGTCTAATTTGGGTCCGCGCGTGGCGTCACTGTGCTGGGCCCCCCAGCAGGCCTCGAAAGTGGCGACAGTTTCACAGATCGCAGCCTCCAGGGGATGGCGAGGTCTCATTTGAATCTGCCCGTGGCGTCACTGCGCTGGGCCCCCCAGCAGGCCTCGAAAGTGGCGACAGTTTCACAGATCGCAGCCCCCAAGGGATGGAGAGGTCTCGTTTGAATATGCCCGTGGCGTAACTGTGCAGGGCCCCCCAGCAGGCCTCGAAAGTGGCGACAGTTTCACAGATCGCAGCCCCCCCAGAGATGGCGAGGTCTAATTTGAATCCGCGCGTGGCCCTCACTGTGCTGGGCCCCCCAGCAGGCCTCGAAAATGGCGACAGTTTCACAGATCGCAGCCCCCCAGGGATGGCGAGGTCTCGTTTGAATCTGCCCGTGGCGTCACTGTGCTGGGCCCCCCAGCAGGCCTCGAAAGTGGCGACAGTTTCACAGATCGCACCCCCCCAGGGATGGCGAGGTCTCATTTGAATCTGCCCGTGGCCCTCACTGTGCTGGGCCCTCCAACAGTCCTCGAAAATGGCGACAGTTTCACAGATCGCCCCCTCCAGGGATGGCGAGGTCTAATTTGAGTCTGCCCGTGGCCCTCACTGTGCTGGGCTCCCCAGCAGGCCTCGAAAATGGCGACAGTTTCACAGATCGCAGCCCCCCCAGGGATGGCGAGGTCTCATTTGAATCTGCCCGTGGCCCTCACTGTGCTGGCCCCCCCCAGCAGGCCTTGAAAATGCGTGGCGGTTTCACAGATCGCAGCCCCCCAGGGATGGCGAGGTCTAATTTGAATCCGCGAGTCACCCTCACTGTGCTGGGCCCCCCAGCAGGCCTCGAAAATTGCGACAGTTTCACAAATCGCAGCCCCCCCAGGGATGTCGAGGTCTAATTTGAATCTCCCCGTGGCCCTCACTGTGCTGGGCCCCCAAGCAGGCCTCGAAAATGGCGACAGTTTCACAGATCGCAGCCCCCCCAGAGATGGCGAGGTCTAATTTGAATCTGCCCGTGGCCCTCACTGTGCTGGGCCCCCCAGCAGGCCTCGAAAATGGCGACAGTTTCGCAGATCGCAGCCCCCCAGGGATGGCGAGGTCTAATTTGAATCCGCGCGTGGCCCTCACTGTGCTGGGCCCCCCAGCAGGCCTCGAAAATGGCGACAGTTTCACAGATCGCAGCCCCCCAGGGATGGCGAGGTCTAATTTGAATCCGCGCGTGGCCCTCACTGTGCTGGGCCCCCCAGCAGGCCTCGAAAATGGCGACAGTTTCACAGATCGCAGCCCCCCAGGGATGGCGAGGTCGAATTTGAATCTGCCCGTGGCCCTCACTGTGCTGGGCCCCCCAGCAGGCCTCGAAAATGGCGACAGTTTCACAGATCGCAGCCCCCCAGGGATGGCGAGGTCTAATTTGAATCTGCCCGTGGCCCTCACTGTGCTGGGCCCCCCAGCAGGCCTCGAAAATGGCGACAGTTTCGCAGATCGCAGCCCCCCAGGGATGGCGAGGTCTAATTTGGAATCTGCCCGTGGCCCTCACTGTGCTGGGCCCCCCAGCAGGCCTCGAAAATGGCGACAGTTTCGCAGATCGCAGCCCCCCGCAGGCAAGACAGGAAGAGGCAGGGAGGGAGGGAGGAATGGAGGGAGGAGGGACGCGACCACACTGCTCTATTCAAAACGAATACCCAACCAAGGAGGGTTGGGAATTATTCAAAAAGCTTACTTGCGCGATCTTGCGAAATCTTCAGAAGACCATCGGTTTTCATTATTTTCAAAAGATGCTACCAAACGGGCTTCGCGCGCGCATGTCGAACTCGTTCGAACGCCCTTGCGCGCGTGCCGTCGCCAGAATCCTGAGCAACAAATGGGACGAAGTGCACGCGCGCGCGTCGTCGCGCGCGCATGCCGAAATCCTTCACAAACTTTCGGTTTCGAAAGGATTTCAAAATCGAGTTTCCAAGAGCATACAAAAACACAGGGTTTCGCGAAACTGAATTTCTACAAAAGCGTGCGCGCGCGCTCTTGCGTCGTCGTCGTCGCCGTCCTCCCTCCGTCGTCGTCGTTGTCGTCGTCGCCACCGTCGTCGTCCTCTGTCTTTCTTCGTCGTCGTCGTCGTCGTCCTCTTTGGCGTCGTCGTCGTTTCAGTCGTCGTTGTCGCCGTGGTCGTTCTTCCTCCTCCTTCGTCGTCGTCGTCGTCCGTCGTCGGCGTCTCGTGGTCGTCCCTCCTATTTCGTCGCCGTCGTCGTCGTCGTCGTCGTCGTCGTCGTCGTCGTCGTCGTCGTCTTCCTTCCTCCTTCGTCGTTGTCGGCGTCGTCGTCGCCGTCCTCCCTCCTTCTTTGTCGTTCGCGTCGTCGCCGTTCTCCCTCCTCCCTGGTCGGTGTCGTCGTTGTCGCCGTCGTCGTCCTCCCTCCTCCCTCGTCGTCGTCGTCGTCGTCTTCGTTGGCGACGTCGTCGTCGTCGTCGTCTTCGTCGTCGGCGTCGTCGTCGTCGTCGTCGTCGGCGTCGGCGTCGACATCGTCGTCGTCGTCGTCGTCGCCCGCGTCGTGGTCGGCGTCGGCGTCGTCGTCGTCGTCGTCGGCCGTCGGCGTTGTCGTCGTCGGCGTCGTTGTCGGTGTCGCCGTCGTCGTCGTCGTCGTCATCGTCGTCGTCGTCGTCGTTGTCGTCGTCGTCGAAGTCGTCGGAGACGTCGTCGGTGTCGTCGTAGTCGTCGGCGTCATCGTCGTCGTCGCTGTCGCTGTCGTCGTCGGCGTCGCTGTCGTTGCGAAGTGCAAATGGTACCCACCGTCACGGTCTTAAGAAGTCTTGCGACCAAGTTGCGGGTGGGAGGGTGGGATGTTTGCACGAGCAGTGGAGAGGACAGCGTCAAGACAGTCAAAGTGAGTTGCACCGCGTAGACTATACCACATAGCTTGCACAACATATATTGCACCTCGTAGGTTGTATTAGAAGAGTGGTTCAAATTGCACAACATATATTGCACCGCGTAGGTTGCACCACAACTATTGCACCACATCGAGTGCATACTACAGATTGCACAACATACCACTTAGACTGCACCGCATAGCTTGCGCAACGTATTTGCAATGTATATATGATTCTGCCCCATCGTCAATCTTAAATGTGAAGTATACCATTCCAGCCCAACCGGTATCTCCCCCCCGCCACCCTTTGCAAAACTACTATGCGCGCACAATCGTTTATCAACAATCACCTGGTTTCAATAATCCCTTACACAATATGCAACGAAGTGCACACGCGCGTGTCGTCGCGCGCGCATGCCGAAATTCTTAAAACACCCTAGGTTTCTTAAGGATGTCAAAATCGAGTGTCCAACCTGTAATACACAGGGTTTCGCAACACTGATTTTCAAAAAGCGCTTGTGCGCACGCTCTTGCTAATTGTCAGGACTTCATAATGAGAAAATGCTACCCAACGTGCTTCGCGCGCGCATGTCGGAATCATTCGAACGCCCTTGCGCGCGTGCCGTCGCGAGAATCCTGTGCAACAGCTGCAACGAAGTGCACACGCGCGCGTCGTCGCGCGCGTATGCCGAAATCCGTCCACAACCTTCGGTTTCGTAACGCTTTCGAAACCGAGTGTCCAGCACACATGTAAAAACCACATGGTCTCGCAGCATCGGTTTTCAAAAAGCCTGCGCTCGCGCTTTTGCGAATTCTTGAGAGAACCATCGGTTTTTCAACATTTCCGTGGAATTTTGCCACATGGGGCCTCTGGCGCCGCATGCCGACATCCTTGCGCGCGTGCTGGGGTGTCCCGATCCGTGTCAAATAACACCATGCGGGCCAGTCTCGCGCGTCGGCCGCGCGCGCATTTCGAACTCTTCCCAAAAGCTTCATCACCGAGGCGACGACGCCGTCATCGTCGTCGGTGTGATCAGCATCCGCGCCCGCACTGGCTGCCCCGTCGTCGTTGTCAGCATCGCCACCAGCATCGCTACTATCATAATCATGTCTACCGTTGTCGACGTTGCCATGATACCGCGCCCGCCCAAGTCGCCGATTCGCACTGAAGTGCCCGCTGAAATGTGCCCAGCGGTCAGCGCCACCACGGCCACTTCGGTCGCGCCAAAACAGCTGGCCGTTGCGCGCGCTAGCATGCGCGGGCTAGCGCGGCCGCGGATATGCACCAGCCGACACCAACCACTCATCGCAATCGTTTCCGCATGGGTCTTGCGAACCAAATTACGGGTGGATGGAGGGGATGATTGCGTTAGCAGTTGAATCGACACGTTGAAGTTTGGCAAGTGAATTGCACCGCAGAGATAGCACCACGTATAGTGCACAACATTATATTGCACCACATAGAGTATACACCATGTATGTATGTATGTATGTATGTAAGTATGTATGTAGGTATGTGTGTAATGTATATACATACATATATATACATATATATACATATATATTTGTATATGTATGTATGTATGCATGTATATATATATATATATATATATGTATTGCACCAGCTAGATTGCACCACGTAGATTGCACCACATACCTTGCACAGCTTAGATTGCTCCATATATATATATATATGTTTTTATAATATATTATATATGGCACCACTTAAACTGCACCGCATAACTTGCGCAACGTATCATGAACCGCATCGTTTGGACCACGTGGGTTGCACAACGTATGTTGCACCACATCGAGTGCATAACGCAAGCTGCAGCATATAGATTGCACAACAGATAGTGTACAACCCATCTATACAGCCACGTAGATTGCACAACATTTGCTGCTAGAAACACATTTTTTGGGGTCCACGCTGGTTACCATGTCGGTATGCCCCCCCAGACCCATCGACATCCTTTTGGGGATATTTTTTTTATCGCGGGTCTTTTTCTTGATTGCCCCGAGGCCCGAAACGGGCACTCGCGGCGGCGACAGAAACTGTGAACAAAACCTCCGCCCTGATCCTGTTGAACTGCAGCCCCCGCGGCGGCCGCCCAGGCCAGGGCGACGGCGGCGGCGGCGTCGCAATGGCGACGGCCGGGTGGCCGCAACCGGGGGGGCATCGCATGATATCGCATGCGCCCAGAGGATCCGACAGCCCATGCTCTCGACGGCGAATGCATGCAGTGACCGCCCCTGGGCTCCCCACCACTTCCCCAGCACCCGCCGACATGATGCTCTCCATCCGCGGCCCCAGAGGTCCCGACTCCTTCCCCGTGGGGTAGCGTTGCGCCCCGGATCTGTTTCAGGTGGCCCCGGGCCCGTCCGAAAGCGCGCTCTCTGGAGGCCGAGATTTCAGGGAAAAACGCCCGGATCGAAGAAGTCATGTCGTCGGAGAGTTGGGTTCGCCTCCGCCGAGCGGTGACGGCGGCCTCGGCGGCGGCCAGCGCTGCGCAGTATCGTCTTTAACCGACCTCTTTCCCCATCCCCATCCCCATCCAGACCCCCACCGTCTCAGCACCCCAGATGGGCATATACCCCTCGAGACTCGATGGAAACGGCATCTATCTCCCAATCTAGGGGGCAGATCGGCCAGTGGGACCACGGCCACGCAGATGAGACTACGGGTCGTATCAACGATGCTCCCCAGACATCTGGCCGCTCCAACTTCTTCGATGCGTGGGCCCCCGAGGTCTGGACCGCTTCCCTGGGGCCGATGTTCCGTCCCGGCTCGTTTTTGGACGGTCCCGAGGCCTGGTGAGGGCCCCCAGAGGCCGAAAACGCCAAAAGCTGTACGGTTTTTTGTGTGTATTTTTGGCTTCGGAGCGTCGGACCCACGATGCTCAGCTGCTCGGCGACGGCGGCGCGCGCCTCTTCTGGTGCACGTCACATCTTGCATGTGCTGAAGTCAATTTGCTTCTCTTTCTTTCTTTATTTCTCTCTCTCTCTCTCGCTCTCTGTTGTTCTGGTGTCCGGCGGAGCCGTCTCTTCCAACATAGTTGGACACTGTTGTTGGCCTCTCCCCCCCCAGAAAAAAATCAAAAAAAACTGCTCGGCGACGGCGGCCCGACGTCGGATAGGTCTCGCCCCGGCCCGCCGGCCGCCGCGCCGGACGTCGCCGCCCTGGGCAGCCCGCCCCCCGCGCGCAGCCTGGCGGGAGCAGAGGCGCCCCCTCTCGGGGCGGAAGGGAGGAGGAGGAGGAGGAGGAGGAGGAGGAGGAGGAGGAGGAGGAGGAGGAGGAGGAGGAGGAGGAGGAGGAGGAGGAGGAGGAGGAGAGAGGAGGAGGAGGAGGAGGAGGAGGAGGAGGAGGAGGAGGAGGAGGAGGAGGAGGAGGAGGAGGAGGAGGAGGAGGAGGAGGAGGAGGAGGAGGAGGAGGAGGAGGGAGGAGGAGGAGGAGGAGGGAGGATGGAGTCGATATCAAGAGCTCACGGTGGCAGATCGAGCGGATGTATCGCGACGGGCAGAAGAACCTCGCGAAGGCGCTCAAGGCAGTCGGCGCCTGTTCAGCCTGGAGCCCCAGGAGACGTTTCGAGGCAGGCCTAGCAGATGACTCGGTGTGCCCGTTGTGTGGAGACCATCACTGCGATGACTATCACAAGTTCTGGGGGTGTCCGCTCCTGTTCCAGGCCGACCACCCCCTCATTCAGGCAACAGAGGACCTAGTGGACACCGCTCAAGGGGACGACCAGCCAGCATGTCTGTGGCTCCGAGGGCTCATTCCAGCAGGTCTCGCTCTGAAGGCTGTAGAGGACACCACACCTCAGCACCCCGTCCTAGTAGGGACTGGCGCTTTCCTGGACCCTCCCGAGCCGAGGGGCGGTTGGCGCCTCGGTGCGGTGGACGGTTCGGGGGGTGCTTTCTCGTCTGATCCCCGCCTGAGGCGTGTAGGATGGGGTGCAGGGGTCTGGGATGAAGATTTAAACCTCCTTGGCACTCTCCAAGGGAATGTCATAGGGCTCCAGACCATCAATAGGGCGGAGCTCAAAGGGGCCACCGAGCTCCTCAAGCATACCCAGGGGGACCTTATAGTGGTCACCGACTCGGCGTACCTCATCAGTGGGTACCACAGGGGCCCCCGTAGGCGAGCACGTTCCAATCGTAGGCTTTGGGCCGAGCTTTGGAGGATCCTAGGAGCTCGCACGGGCCAGGTTCAGTTTCTGAAAGTGAAGAGTCATGCCACGGACCCTGAGGTCCGCGCCCGTTTTCCAGCTTGGGCCCTGTATGTGAATGAACAGGCCGACGAATTCGCTGGACAGGCTGCCGCCTCTGCCGCCGTGCCCCAGGACCTGGTCGACAGAGTGCTGGCTTTAGACACACTCGCAGAACAGGTCCGAGGGCGATTGGCGGCCGTCCAGATGATGTGGTGGACCCACTACCCAGTGGAGGAAGCTCCCGCCGAGAGTAAGAGGGCTCAGCGCAAGGAGCGGAGTGACAACGCCTTCCAGCACCTGCTAGAGGTGACAGCCCACTGGCCCCAGGTCCGTGGCGACCAAGTTTCATGCTCCAGGTGTGGCAGGCAGACCCACAGGAGGTGCTGCGCCCGCTGGCTCAGGCTCCCGTGCCCCGCCGCCAGGCCCGCGGCGGGAGCGAAGGAGCCCACCAGAGCCGCCCTCCCCGCCGCTGGAGGCCCGCCCCCCGTCCATCCTAGCCACCGACCCCACCTCGCCGTGTGCCGTGGGGTCCTCTGGTGTCGGAGGTGTGGGTGCTGGAAGGTTCGGGCCTCCAGGAAATTCAAGGAGCAGTGCACCCCACCCCGTAATAGTCAGGGTGGGGGGCACAAGGCCATTTTGAAGCTCACCAAGGAGCAGCTCCCCCCAGGCCTCAAGGAATGGCCCCGAGGGAGCTCGTGAGCCCCAATAGTCCCCCTAGCGTGTAGGGATCGAGACTGTCCGATGGGGCGAGCGCGCGGAGGAGGAGGAGGAGGAGGAGGAGGAGGAGGAGGAAGAGGAGGAGGAG
>CAUYUJ010007030.1:0-25000 GCA_963575745.1 Prorocentrum cordatum
AGTAGTAGGAGTAGTAGTAGTAGTAGTAGTAGTAGTAGTAGTAGTGGTAGTAGTAGTAGTAGTAGTAGTAGTAGTAGTAGTAGTAGTGGTAGTGGTAGTGGTAGTGGTAGTGGTAGTGGTAGTAGTAGTAGTAGGAGCAGCAGCAGTCGTAGTAGTAGGAGGAGGGGGAGGAAGAGGTGGAGGAGGAGGAGGAATCCGGGAGGAGGAGCCCGTTCCCGCACGCCGACGGCGGCAGTGGCCAGCCCAGGCCCCGACGAGATCAACAGTAAGAAGGCCCCCTCGTGGCCGAGCCTCGGCCGCTATTTTCGTCAGGATGGAGTCCAGGAGAGGGCTGAAGATTGATTTCGAGCCAGGCTCCTGGGGGGGAGGAGGGAGTCCGTGCTTGGCCTTGGGGAGGCTCTCTGTATCCACGGTGGAAGGCAGCTTGAAAGGCTGGTCCGGATGGTGTCTGGGAGGAGTATGTGTGCTGATGTGCAGCGAGAAATGGTGGGATGAGCCAGGGCCCTAGGCGTCCCGAGCAAATCGCGACGGACATTATTCGGGGCTGTTTTCGCATTCGGCGCGGGTGGCTGTTTTCGTGCGCCCAGGTGCCCGCTGAAGACGGTCCGCGACGAAGAAGGCACGCCTATTCCCGTAGTCCCCGAGCAGGAGGGGGAGGCGCCAGCCTTTTGGTGAATTGTTCAGCTCGCGATGCTGCCGAAGCACTCCTCGGCCAGCCGTCCATGAGCAGCGTTTGCCCAGCGCTCTTGGATGGCGGCACCGAGTTTTCTGCAGGCCAGCCACAGATGCGTTGGCTGTACTCCTGAACTCCCACCTGGGAGGCCCATGAGAAGCGGCACCCCCTTCGAGGGATCGTCGATATGGTGGGTTACCCCCGCGTGGTCAGGGTGGGCAAATCGATTAGTTGACTGGCCTGCAAGCAGGTGCCTCACGGAAGTTTTTGGTTCGAGGGGCCCGGATATCCCGTTGCCTTACAAAGCGCAGCGTCGAAGGGAAATATGCCCCGATGTTTGTAAGATTTACGCGCGTCGCGCGTGTATGCTTGTGATGTACGATTCGGAACGATTGTTTAGTGTGTCGCGCCGCCTGTTTTGGCCCACCACACGTCGGCGTGACGCTCTAACCATGCCCCGGTCCCCGAGTATCAACGGTCGGAGCCGTTCCCAGCCTCCCGCCCCCCAGGGCCAAGCGACACGCTATCAGCTCGCAGGGCCCGGGGCCGCCGCCGTGACACGCTAAGCAACAGTTCCCGACCTGATGTTTGTGATGTGGCAGGGCGGGCCGGGGAGTAGCGACGGATGGTCGCACTCGGTGCCAGCGGAAGACACTGCAGCGTGGTCGCCCGTCCAGTCTAGAGGAGGCCACTGCCCAGCACCTCCCCTGGGCCGGCGGGCCGCAGTGGACTGCCGAAGGCCCCCCCGTGGCTCTCCGAGGCCCCCCGAGGGCCTCCGAGGCTGCCCGGCGCCCACCAGGGTGCCTCGAGAGGCTCGACGCTTGTCTTGTGCGTGCCCCTCGCCCCCCGCTTCCCCCCTTGCCCTCTGCCGTCCGATCCGAGCGCCCATCCGTGGGGCGCCGATCCGAGCGTGCTTGAAGCTCCCGCGTTCTCTCGGGTCCACGCCGCTCTTCTGGTGCAGCGGGAGCCGGAACCTGACCGTCAAGCAGACCTCGACACTGTGGGGGCTACAGCAAGCGATGCTCAGGAAGATGATGCCGCTCCGAAGCGCCGGGCGGAGTGCCGACGCGCTCGTGAAGCGAATCGGGCAGAACATCAAGCGAATGAAGAATGAATATGCCTTCCAGGACTGGGACGAAGCTTATTTCGAGCATGTGCTCACATGGGCCGGTCACGTTGCACGCCTGGGCGACTAACACCAAGACCGGGTGACCCACAGGCTTCTGGAGTTTAGAAATGATAGATAAATGCAGCAGACGGCCCTGCCGAACGGGGCCAACCCGATGCACGGACTCAAGGCCCGCGTCTGGAGGCGGGAACACCGCTTGGACAAGCTCTTCCAGCACGGCGACTAGCATGCCACAGCTTGCAGAGAGGCGACCTGGCTGACATATCTTGAGAAGTTTTCCCGTTCTGAGGGTAGTACACACTCGTCTTTTTGTCACTCTGGACGTACTCATACCGCAGCGTGTTGCCGCGTGGCGCTACTTCTGGACTAGACACTCGCTCAACCCAATGCTCAGCTTGTGCCCTCCCCGCCTCCTCTTCCAGAGGCTCCTTCTCTCTAGGCCTCCCGGGTCAGAGGATGCACCGCCGATGCAGTGGCGATGCGGCGCGATCCTCCGACCTCATCGACTCTGACCCCATCCGGAAGACCTCTATCTGCGCCGCCGGGTAGGCAGCGAAAGCGGCATCGTACGAGGGCCTGCGGCCGCGGATGTGCCGGGAGCGGAGCTTCCGGGGATTGCGCGGGACCCTTCGTCCCCCCCTGCCCCTCCTGCAGCGCCACGGCCAGAGGGGCAAAAACGATTGTATGCCCGAGGCTGTCCATCGGGGAACAAAAAGTGGCATAAACATAAAAACTCGGAGGTCCGCGCGGATTTCTCGGATCGGCGCTGGACCCCCCTCCCTGGCGCGCGGAGCGCGCCGGGGGCGGCGCCAGAGGCGCCGCCGCGGGGCCCCAGCGCCGATCCGAGAAATCCGCGCGGACCTCCGAGTTTTTATGTTTATGCCACTTTTTGTTCCCCGATGGACAGGCAGGAGCACGATCAGAGCACGTGGGCGCCGGCCAGAGCTCCGGCCAGTGGGCATCGAGCCGAGATATGCTGCGGTCGGCGCTTCGGGGAGGCGCGCCATGCTCGACCGGGTCTGGGGCCCCGCAGGTGTCTCGAGCCCTCGCGTGCCTTGACGTTTCTCCTCCCGCTCTCCTGCCAAGCGACTCTGACTCGTACTGTGGTTTCACGGAGCCGAGGTGTCGAACCCTGGTTTTTGGACGCCCGAAATGGGTACGGAAAGAATGGGTACGATGCCCAACAGCAGTTCTTGCTCATTTTGAACAGGATTCGCTGTCCACGCCGCCGCGGCTTGTGTTCTGCCCAACAGCTGCCACTGTTGGTTCGGGGCAACATTTGCTGTTGGGCATTGTGCCCATTCTTTCCGTACCCATTTCGGGCGTCCAAATGCTTGTTTGGTTCCCTCCCCCTCTTCCTCCTCCAACAAGAACAACCAGATCTCCTTCCCGTTTCGCTTCTTCGTCCAGTGGCGGCGGCGGAAGCGAGCAGCAGAGGCAGGCACAGGGCGCACGTCCCTGGAGGAGGCGCCAGGACTTCCGAGTCAGAGGTCCCGTTCTGCAGCCACAGCAGGCGCCATACCATAACCCTCTCTCCAGAGAAAATCCTCCTCCTCCTCCTCCTCCTTCTATGTACCTCTTTCCCCCCGTCTTCTCGGCGTGACCACTCTGGCCCCAGTGCGCGCTCTCGAAAGAAATCAGACCGCTTCTGTCCCGATGGGCTCGCGAGTTGCTGTGCCCGCGGCTGCAGCTGGTGCGTGGAAAAGGGATAATGGGTTTGACCAGCTTCACCCAGCGCCCTGCTTGCAGGAGGACCTCACAGGCAGGACCGCTCTGGCCACAGGCGCCGCGGCTGGGGGACTGAGCTGCGCGGGCGCCGAGTACTTGGGCACGCCGGTGGAGCGCGTGTTACCATAACGTGCGCCCGTTCTTCTTCCTCCCCTCCTTTTGCGTGATGGTCAACTCGCTACGATGATGCCCCCGTTTAGTCAGCTTCTTCCGCAAGCGCAGGCGACCCCTGCCTAGCCGCCGACTCAAAAAACGTTATCACGACGTGCCGCTCAGCCTCGAAAGCAGCCAGCTCCGCCGAGCTTGTGGCAGCTGCGGCACCAGCAGGCGGACAAGGCCTGTGCGAACCCTGTTTGGTGGACTTCGCGCGGGAATGGGATTCCGTGCGCGGTGTTGCCGCAGCCTGCGTTGCCGAGGTTGGGCGCCCGACATCCTCTTGCTCAAGGCAGGCCTCGGCGCCAGGCCCAACGACGTCCTTTGGCAAACCGGTCATGCCGGTCCGTTCATGCTCGCGGCTCTGTTGCGTCCGCTGCTGGATGAAGCAGCTCAAGATACGGATCTGCCTGGGTGGTCGCCGTCACGTCTGGTGCACGCAGAGGTGTTAGCAGTACGTCGTACGATCTGCCATCTGGATGTGATGGACAGATTCAGCTTGCGCATGTCATACACCGGCGGGGACTCCAGCGGCGAGTGCGTGGAAGCTTTCCATCGACATCACTCAAATCATGTCTTTGCATGGCCATCACTCCAGGGTCTGTGGGGACCCGCATTTTCGTGGAAGGGCTTGCCAAGTATCCCTGGATTCCGCGCAAGCTAGCCGCTGCTGCAGGGTTGATGCCCTCGCGATGCCCTGGACCGGGCGCAAACGAAGGGTTCTGCTAGCATGCCATGCCTCGCCGACGCGCTCGATGGCGGCGAATGTCCTTCGAACTGCTGCGTCACGCCTGCCGAAGGAAAGGGCGGGTGCCCGAACAGGGCAGACGTTGGTCAGGAGGGAAAGAGACACACGGACACAATTCATCGGCGATTCCCAAGGTTTTCATGGGAAAGTATGGGAAGGGGGGGGGAAGAGAAAAACCCAAAACATATGGGGAATCTTTTTTTATGTGTGTGTACTTATTTGAGTGTCCCAGGGCCCCTTCAGTTGGGGTGCACGGCGCGGGGAGCTCTCCCCGGGTGCTGTGCCGCCGACGGCCGTCTCCGAGGGCCTCGAGGGCCGCCCGGAGAGGGCCTCGAGGGCCGAAGCCTGGCCGCCCCTCCCCCCAGAGGCCGCCGACCGACACCCCTTCGGCCTCTCCTCCTTTCCCACGCCTCCCCTCCTTCCCGTCCTCCTCCCCCTCTTCTTCTTCTTCTTCTTCTTCTTCTTCTTCTTCTTCTTTCTCTTCTTCCTCTTCCTCTTCTTCCTCTTCCTATTCCTCTTCCTCTTCCTCCCTCCTCTTCCTCCCTCTTCTCCCCCTCCCTCCCGTCCCTCACTCCCTCTCCGCGCTCTCCCGGGGGAGCGTGGGGCAGGAGGAGAAGGAGGAGGAGGAGGAGGAGGAGGACCTACCATCCCCCTCCCTCCTCGAGTTCCTCCTCCCCCCTCCCTCCCATATGGCGCAGCATCAGCGGGGCCCGCCAGCACGAATGCGCACCGGGAGGGCGAGGTGCCGTTTCGATCTGCGCAGCACTGCTCTCGGCAGGAACCCCCGGGGGCGCCGCAGAGTGACGACAGCTGCACGCCCGGCAGCGCCCCTGCAGGGCGGGGCGTACTTTGGGCCTGCGCATGACGCCACCCTGCGGGACGCCCCGGGGGCGCAGCACGTCGGCGACGGCTGCGCGCCTCGCAGCGCCCAGGCAGGGCGAGGTGCAGTTTGGTTCTGCGCGCCGTTCTGGTGGACTTACGTCGGGCGTGTCCCCCTACAGGGGGATTTTGGGCGAACAAAAATACGCAAAACATGCCCCAAAATGGCAACAAAAATGCGCAAAAAATAGTCCCCAGACTATTTTTGGACTATTTTTTGATTTTTTTTGGGGGGTATCTTTATTTTTTCGTCGAAATCCCCCTGTAGGGGGACAGGCCCGACTTAATGGTGGACCCCCCCCCCCACAGGGACGCAGGAGCGCGGCGACGCTCCTGGCACGCCCGGCAGCCCTGGGGACGGCGAGAGCCCACGTGGGTCTGCCGCGTAAGGTCGCTGTGCCATCTCGCGTAAGACCCGCTCTGGATCGTCTCGCAAGTGATGACAGGTGCGCGCCCTGCAGCACCGCGGGGAGGAGGGCGAGGTCTCACCTCGCTCTGCGTGGGGCACCGCTCCGCTGGACTTCCCTGGGACGCCGGGAGAGCGGCGGCGGCTGCGCGCCTGGCGGCAAGAGGAGGAGGGGAGAGGGCGGGAGGGAGGTCCAGCAGCGCTCGACTCAAAGCGAGGACTCGGCACCGGAAGGTCGAGGGCAACACTTCGGCCCTTCCTCTTCCCTCCCTTTCCTCGTCCTCGCCCTCTCCTTCCGTTATTCCTTCCACCTCCTCCGCCTCCCTCCCAGATCCGCCCTGGCTCCGTCTCCCCCTCCCCGTTCTGGCAGCTTGTGTTCAGTCGGGCCTGTCCTCTACAGGAGGGAGATTCAAAAATAGGAAAAATATAGTCCGAGGACGTTTTTCTGACTGTTTCCAAGATTCTTTTCTGTGGGGGGGGAGAATCGTTCCGACTATTGCTTATTTTTCGTCCAAGGTCGGCCTGTAGGGGGACAGGCTCGACCGAAAGCTTGTGCAGCCCGGCTGGGGAGAGCCTCTCGGGCCCGCTGCCTGCCATGGCCAGCACCTCGCGCTCGACTCGCAAGGGTGCGCGCGCGCCCCGTCCTGCGACAGCCCGCCATCCGCGTGCCGCACCAGTGCCCCTGTGGCAGGTAGGCTCGCTCGCCGAGGGAAGAAGACAAGCTCCTCCTCCTTCTCCTCCTCCTCCTCCTTTTCCTCAGCCTCCTCTCTCCATCTCCCTCCTGCTTCCCCCTCCTCCTCCTCCTCCTCCTCCTCCTCCTCCTCCTCCTCCTCCTCCTCCTCCTCTTCCTCCTCCCCCTCCTCTTCCTCTTCCTCCTCGAGCCTCTGGGCCCGAGTCCTCTGCACCCCTGCCCTCGGACCGGCCTTTGCACCCCGACTCGTTCGTAGACGGTCCAGGGCCCCCCAAAAAAATCGCCGCCTGCAGGCCGAGCGCTGCAGACGAAAACCCTTGCGCGCCGCGACTGCTTCGCGACGCGAGGGGGTCCCTGGCCAAGAGGGGTGCCGAAGAGCGCGCGGTGCTCTGCGAGGGGCGAACCCAGCCGCGGCGGCCCCGAGAGCCTCCCCCCGAGGCACAGCGGCGCACCGCAGCGTCCCCCAAAATTTCCGGCCCTCGAGATCCCTTCGATCCCCGAGCCTCGCGGTCTTCGAAGTCCCCGGCGTCCTCCTCGAACCTCGAGGTCGTCGAAGTCCCCGACGTCCTCGAGGGTTCGGGAGGTCTCCCCGAGCCTCGCTGCTCGAGCTTCGACTCCCTCGAGGTTTTCCTTCGCTTCTCGGCCTGAGCGTTCCCACGAAGGAGCACGAGTCCTCTCTCCTGGAACACCCCCGCCTCTGTGGGCGGCGTCGGCCGCCGCGGCCCCCGCCGCCGTCGCCGTCGTCGTCGTCGTCGTCGTCGTCGTCGTCGTCGTCGTCGTCGTCGTCGTCGTCGTCGATGTCGTCGTCGCCGCCGTCGTCGAGGAAGGGCGACAGGGCGTCCAGAAACACCCGTACTCGATCCTGAACTCCCCCACCTCCTGCCCCCCCACACCCCGGAGCCCGAAGTCTGCTCAAGATCGCTCCCAGGACGGACCCCTTCCGGGGCCTGTCCTGACCAGTCCGTCCTCCCCCAGCCCATGGACTCTTGATCCCTGCGGCCCGAAGCGGGCCGCAGGGCTCGAGAGCGAGGAGCGCCGTTTTTTTTTGTTGCTTGTTTGTTGTTCTCCCCCCCCGGTCCCCCTCGCTCGTCGCCCCCTCCCGAGGAGGACACTCCGTCCTCGGGGGG
Organism: Prorocentrum cordatum; assembly: GCA_963575745.1. Lineage (NCBI taxonomy): Eukaryota > Dinophyceae > Prorocentrales > Prorocentraceae > Prorocentrum > Prorocentrum cordatum. Next base: position 7,535 of record CAUYUJ010007030.1, read on the forward strand.
AGGGCGGGCGAGGGGGGGAGGCCCGCCCTCCGAGGAGGCCTCCTCTCCTCGGAGGGATGACTCCTCCCCGAGGAGGCCCTCGCTCCCGGGGCCGCCCCCTGCCCGGGGCGGCGTGCCCACGATCGCACGCGCCCGCCCCTCTTTGCAGGGCGTGCCCGCGGCGCCCGCGGCCGCCAACGCGTTCGGCAGCGGGGCGGGGTGCGCCTCGCTGTTGGCACACTGCGATGAAGTCGGGCCCGTCCTTCTCTACAGGAGGGATCGCCAGAAGTCATCGAAAGACAGTCGACAGTCTGGGGAGGATGTTTCTGACTTACTTTGGAACATTTTAGGACGATCTCCAAGTATTTTCTCAATTCTTCGCCCCCCCCCCCCCCCTGTAGGAGGGGGACAGGCCCGACCAAACACTACGACAGGTGGATACAGAGGGGAGTCTCAAGCAGTGGCGAAGCGTCCTGGCTCGCCTATAGGCCCACTAAAGAATGTTCTAGGAACCTTTTGCGGTCTGCTCGAACATTTCTGGCCGATATCGTCTTGTCTTAGCACATCGAGTCTATGTTCCAAGAACATTGTTTTTGTGTTTCGAGCAATTTTCTGGGTTCGAAGAGATTTTCGTGGTAGGCCTACCGGAATGCCGGGGCGGTCGGTCCCTGCTCAAGAGTCCTCAGCCGCAGAAGGTCTGCGCCGTAAGGAGCGCGCCAGCGGCCTCGGGCACCGGAAACAGGCGCACTCACAGGTCCGGGCTGGACCTAGACACTGTTTTGCTGGACTTCGGCTGTGTGTTCTCTTTTGCGCTTCGGCAGGGAGGGGCAGGAAACATGGGTAGATCCAGACGAAAACATGACGACAGCAAAACGAAACAAGACTGGTGCAGGACAACAGGTAGATCAAAACGTAAAGCATCACGAAAACAGCACGAAAAACAGCGTGTGGGCCCCGCCCCGTCCGAGGCGCTGCGGCGCAGTGCGAGGCGCGCCTCGCCCCGGAGCCCCAGCGAGCAGCGCGGAGACCTCGAGAGCTGCCGCCCGGGGCCCTCGACCCTCGGTCCCTTGGACCTCCGTTGGCTTTTGTCAGGAGGGAAGAAAAAACACAGACACAAGTCATCGTCGATATCCCAGAAAAATGGGAAAATAGGGGAAGTGGGGGGGGAAGACGAGAATCCCCCAAAAATATAGGAAAACATGGGGGATCTTTCTATTTGTGTGCATTTATCTGTGTGTCCCAGGGCCCCTTCATGTTGTTTTCTTCGAATCGCGACCCCAGGTGTCCCGACCGCTTCCCGGGGGGTGGTTTCTCGTACCGGGTGTTCGGGGGCGGCCAACGAGGGGGGGGATGACTAGGGGGGGGTGGACATTCGGGCGTGCGCCGTAATATCTCCTCTGATTTCATGGCGACTCTTCTTATTTCGTTGCGTCCCTGGCCCCCCCCCCCCCCCTGGGCCGCGCACATGCCGCCGGCCATGATTTGTGCCCCCCCCTCTTGGACGCCTCCCTGATGGCTGCCCCCGAGGTTCATGCTGGATCATCCCGTGGCCCGAAGACGAGTCCCAGATGCCGAAATCCAGGAGAAACTGCTGGTTGAAGAAAAACATGGTCGGATACCTGGAATCGACGACGAAAGCGACGACGACGGAGCCGCCCCGGCTCGGGCGGCGTTCCCGCTGCGCCCCCCGCCACGCGGGTCGCGGCGAGAGAATGGCTGCGCGCCGTTCCTCCGGCGGGGCCGCCGCCGCCGTTGGTCACCGCTGTCGTCGCTGCCGCCGGCCTTCGGCTGCCATCGGCGACCTTCGGCGGCCGACGACGACGACGACAACGACGATGGCGACGGCGGCGGCGACGCCGACGGCGGCGGTGGCGACGGCTGTCGACAGCCTTCGGCGGCCGTCGGCGGCAGACGGCCGACGATGGTGATGATGGCGGCGGCGGCGACGGCGATTTCGTGGAGTGCGTTTATTGGCTCCCTCGGCCGTCCAAAGCGTCCTGGGACGAAACACCACTCCCGGGCAGGCAGGCGTGCGCACGTGAACATGCGAGCACGCCTTCGTGCTGCCGTGTGCGCTTGCCAGTGCCCAAGCGAGCACGCCGTCTTTCATTCATGTGCGCGTGCAGTCGGGGCGCTGAAGAAGGAACCCTTTTCGTTGGGGAGGGGCTCCGCGTTCCTTAGGTGTTTCGCAGCTTGCCTCAGGCTTTCCTCATGTTTTCGATCGGAAATCGAAGGTTAACTTATTGAAAAAAAGGGGCCTCGTTCCTGATTTAGGGTTCCTTAGGTCAACGCCCCGACTGTAGCAGTGCGCAGGCACGGGCATGCCTTCGTGACACGTGTGCAGGCCTCCGTGACACGTGCGCGCACAGCAGCCCATGCCGGGAGCAGATTGAGCCGCCCTCTCCGCCATCCGCGGCCTCTCGCCGGCCACCGGCGGTCCTTCCGCGGCTTTCGGCGGCGGCCGTCGCCGTCGTTGTTGTCGTCATCGTCGTCGTCGCCGTCGTCGTCGTCGTCGTCGTCGTCGTCGTCGTCGTCGTCGTCGTCGTCACCGTCGTCGTCGTCGCCGTCGCGCCGTCGTCGTCGTCGTCATCGCCGTCGTCATCGTCGTCATCGTCGTTGTCGTCGTTGTCGACGTCGTCGTCGCCGTCGTCGTTGTCCTCGTCGTCGTCGTCGTCGCCGTCGTCGTCGTCGCCGCCGCCGTCGTCGTCGTCGTCATCGTCGTCACCGTCGTCGTCGTCGTCGTCGTCGCCACCGCCGCCGTCGTCGCCATCGCCGTCGCCGTCGCCGTCGCCGTCGTCGCCGCCGTCGTCGCTGTCGCCGTCGCCGTCGCCGTCGTCGTCGCCGTCGCCGTCGCCGTCGCCGTCGCCGTCGCCGTCGCCGTCGTCGGCGTCGTCGTCGTCGTCGTCGTCGCCGTCGCCGTCGCCGTCGTCGTCGTCCTTGTCGTCGTCCTCGTCGTGGCCACCGCCGCCTGTTCGAGGTTCGAGGATATCTTGAGCATTGTTAGCCGCCTCAGCTTCGATCTGGGGTCTGAGGACAAGTTTCGAGAACATTTCGGCCGCTGCCGCCGTCTTCGCCACCGCAGCCGCCGCCGTCGTCATCGTTGTTCCCAGACCTGTGGCGGTCGGGTTTGTTTAACCCGTGGGCCCCAGGGCCCGCGACCCTAGGACCAGCTTGCCAACACGGGCCTGGAAACTGCTCCATGACGCTGGAATGGAACACAAATGAGTTTGGATTGAACAGGGCAATTTGCCAGAGGCATGGGTCCCCATCGCCGCCGCCGCTGCCGCAGCCGACGTCGTCGTCGGCGGCGGCGGCGTCGTCATCGTTCTCGTCGTCGTCCTCGTCGTTGTCGTCGTCGTCGCGGCCGCCGCCGTCCGTTCGAGATTCGAGGAGGTCCTCAGCATTTTCAGCGTCAGAATTGATCTGCGGTCTGAGGACAAGTTTCGAACGAGTTTCTCCCGCTGCCGCCGCCTTCGTCACCGCAGCCGCCGCCGTCGCAGTCGTCGTTCCCAGACCTGTGGCGGTCGGGTTCGTCTAACCTGTGGGCCCCAGAGCTCGCGACCCTGGGACCAGATTGCCAACACGACGGGCCTGGAAGCGGCTCCATGACGCCAAAATGGAACAAACATACGTTTGGACTGAACAAAGCAATTTGCCAAAGGTCTGGGCTCCCATCGCCCTCCGCCGCCGTTGTCGTCGTCGTCGTTGTCGTCGTCGTCTTCGTCGTCGTCGTCGTCTTCGGCGACGACGCCGCCGCCGCCGCCGCCGTCGTCGTTGTCGTCGTCGTCGTCGTCGTCGTCGTCGTCGCCGTCATTGTCGTCATCGTCGTCGCCACAGCTGGATCTGCCTCGAAATGCCGGTCAGACCAAGTCGGGTCGGCCAGTCGGTCGCCGCCGTTGCCGTCTGCACTGTGTGGCAGCCGCCATGATTACCGCCGAGGCCATCGGCGGCCACTGGCGGCCACTGGTGGCCTTCGGCGGCAGTTAAAGGCCGTCGGCGGTCGGCGGCGGTCGCCGCCGTCGCCGTCTGCGCCGTGTGGTCGCCGCCGTTGCCGCCGCCGTGCAGGAACGGTGGCCTCCCGGCGCCTCTGGCGGCCTGCCGCGGCTACGGGGGCGCTGGCGGCTGGCGTCCGCGGGCTTGGGGCGCCTGCTGCGGGCGCCTGCGGACGCGTCGACGTCGCCGTCGAGATCGGCGTCGTCGTCGCCGTCGCCGTCGCTGCCGCCGTCGTCGTCGTCGCCGTCGTTGTCGTCGTCGTTGCCGTCGCCGCGTCGTCGCGTCGTCGTCGTCGTCGTCGTCGTCGTCGACGACGACGACGACGCCGTCGTTGCCGTCTCTTCGTCGTCGTCGTCGTCGTCGACGACGTCGTCGTTGCCGTCGCTTCGTCTTCGTCGTCGTTGTCGTCGTCGTCGCCGCCGCCGCCGCCGCCGTCGTTGTCGTCGTCGTCGTCGCTGCCGTCGTCGTCATCGTCGCCGCCGCCGCCGCCGTCGTCGTCGTGGCCGTCGCCCTCGCCGTCGCCGGGCGACGGTGGCTCGACAAGAGCGCGAGCTTCGCGCGCGAGCTTCGGCACCTCCTCGCTCCTCGAGCGACGGAGGCGAGGCTCCGCCCGTGAGGGCCCCCGCCGGGCCCCGGGAGGGCCTCGAGGCAGCGGCTCGGGCGGAGGAGCCGGTCCCGGGAAAAGGGGTGCAAGGCCCCGCGTGGGGCGGCGCCGCGAGGGGAGCGGCCTTCTCAGAGGGCAAGGGCCTCCGCAGAAGGCCCCGGAGGGCTTCCGAGAAGGCTTCTTCCATCCTTCTCCTCCTCCTCCTCGTCGTCGTCGTCCTCCTCCTCCTCCTCCTCCTCCTCCTCCTCCTCCTCCTCCTCCTCCTCCCTCTCCTCCTCCTCCTCCTCCTCCTCCTCCTCCTCCTCCCTCCTCCTCCTCCTCCTCCTCCTCCTCCTCCTCCTCCTCCTCCTCCTCCTCCTCCCCCTCCTCCTCGAGGCCAGGGAGGGCTTCTGAGAGGCCGCCCGCCCTTCTGGAGGCGCCTCCCTCCCCCCGCGCCTGCCCGGAGGGGGCCAGCCCCTCGCGCCTCGCCCACTGGTGCGCGCCGCCCCTCGTGGGGGGTCCACGTCGTGAGGCAGCTCCAGTGGAGACCCGTGCCAAGAAGCACCCCGCTTGCCTCCAGGGGTGCCCTGGGCTTCCTGGGTGCCCCTGGTTTTTGTCTGCACGAACCAAAAGGGCACGGAAAGGATGGGTACAATGCCCAACAGCAGTTCCTGTTCATTTTGAGCAGGACTCGCTGTCCACGCCGCCGCGGCCTGTGTCCATTCGAGACAGAAGGCCGCCTGCCAAACAGCGGTCGGTGTTGGTTTGGGACAACATTTGTTGTTGCGCATTGTACCCATTTTTCCGTACCCATTTCGGGCGTCCAAATTTTGGAATTCAAGAACCAGTCTCCTAGCACTGGCGCGCCCGCGGGTGGCCCGCCGGGTCCGCGAAGCAGGCATGCAGCAACCAGAGTGGTAGTTCGCAGTGCATGGTGAGGGGCAGCATCAGCGCAGCGTGCACCCGAACCGTAAGCATTCTGGCCCGCGAGCCGCCTCGCGCGGCGTGCGCCGCAGCCACCGTACTTTTATAGCCTTGATCCTGAGGACAAAAAACAATGTATTTGCTTGCCTCCTGGGCGCCCTGGGCGTCCTGCGTGCCGATGTCTTTTTTCCAGGACGCGCGGGACGCCCTCGCGCCACAAAGCGCTGGGCGCCCTGGGGTCTCAGGGTTGGGTGTCTTGCGGAAGAGTTCTCGTGGCCGAGCTCCTGCTGCACGGCGTCCGGAGGAGAGCATGCTACGCATGGAATGAAAGCAGTGGAAATAAATTGCAGTGGATCCGTGAGTGGATCAATCCAGATTGATGAGGCTATGATGCCTCTTTTGATCTTGAGCCGGCTGTGATGCCCGCTGGTGCCCACCCCGTCCCGTCTTCAGGGACTTCGCATCCCCCTATGATGGTAAGATGGGAAGACGGGCCGCCGCCTCTGGCACGGTGCCAGGTTCGTGGGGATTTGGTTCGACCCCCGCAGTACCAATGATGGAAACTGCGAGGGGTGTGAGGCCTCATGGTGGTCCTCACTGGTAAGGCCTATGATGGTCCTCACCGGGGGGGGAGAGGGCAAGGGCGGACGTCCACCAACAACGTCCGTCGTGAAATGCACTGTGACCGCATTCATGAATCAGAAGACCGTGACATCCACGAGCACGACCCGAGCTATGATTGCGGACTCCGTGAAACGCACCGTGACCACGGTCATGACCACGAGAACCTTGAAATTCACAAGCACGACTCGACCTATGATTGCGGACTCCGAGACATGCACTGTGATCGCGCTCGTGATCACTAAGACCGTGAAACACACGAGCACGACCCGACCTATGATTGCGGACTCCGTGAACTGCCTTGTGACCACACTCATGAACAAGAAGACCGTGACATTCACGAGCACGACCCGACCTACGATTGCGGACTCCCTGAAACGCACCGTGAACACACCCATGATCACGGAAACCGTGACATTCACGAACACGACCCGATCGAGGCCGAGGTGCTGCCCGCACTGCCTGTATCGCGGCTCCGATGGGGTGGAGACCAGGAGGAGGAGAAGGAGGAGGAGGAGGAGGACGACGAGGACGACGAGAAAGTTGAGTTCAATGAACAAATTAAGCGCGAAGGCCTATGATGGTCCTTCTTCCCAAAACGAGCCTGGCCGATGGCCCCGAATTGGGTGCGAGGTGCCTATGATGGCCCCTCTGGTTGCCTATGATGGCGGCACTAGACGACTGGCAGGGGATTGGGTCCCGTTCGCGGTCCATTAGGGGAGAGCATGCGTCGCATGGAATGAAGTCCATGGAGATAAATTGCAGTGGATCCGTGAGTGGATCAATCTAGATTAATGAGGCTATGATGCTTCTTTTGATTTTGAGCCGGCTATGATGCCCGCTCGTGCCCACCCCGTCCCGTCTTCAGGGACTTCGCATCTCCCTATGATGGTAAGATGGGAAGACGGGCCGCCGCCCCTGGCACTGCACGCACGGTGCCAGGTTAGTGGGGATTTGGTTCGACCCCCGCAGTACCAATGATGGAAACTGCGAGGGGTGTGAGGCCTCATGGTGGTCCTCACTGGTAAGGCCTATGATGGTCCTCACCGGGGGGATATAGAGGGCAAGGGCGGACGTCCACCAACAACGTCCGTCTTGAAATGCATTGTGACCACATTCATGAATCAGAAGACCGTGACATTCACGAGCACGACCCGACTTAAAATTGCGGACTCCGTGAAACGCACCGTGACCACGCTAATGACCACGAAAACCGTGAAATTCACAGGCACGACTCGACCTATGATTGCGGATTCCGAGACATGCACTGTGATCGCGCTCGTGATCACTAAGGCCGTGAAACACACGAGCACGACCCGACCTATGATTGCGGACTCCGTGAACTGCCTTGTGACCACACTCATGAACAAGAAGACCGTGACATTCACGAGCACGACCCGACCTACGATTGCGGACTCCCTGAAACGCACCGTGAACACACCCATGATCACGGAAACCGTGACATTCACGAACACGACCCGATCGAGGCCGAGGTGCTGCCCGCATTGCCTGTATCGCGGCTCCGATGGGGTGGAGACCAGGAGGAGGAGAAGGAGGAGGAGGAGGACGACGAGGACGACGAGAAAGTTGAGTTCAATGAACAAATTGAGCGCGAAGGCCTATGATGGTCCTTCTTCCCAAAACGAGCCTTGCCGATGGCACCCGAATTGGGTGCGAGGTGCCTATGATGGCCCCTCTGGTTGCCTATGATGGCGGCACTAGACGACTGGCAGGGGATTGGGTCCCGTTCGCGGTCCACTAGGGGAGAACATGCGTCGCATGGAATGAAGTCCATGGAGATAAATTGCAGAGGATCCGTGAGTGGATCAATCTAGATATAATGAGGCTATGATGCCTCTTTTGATTTTGAGCCGGCTATGATGCCCGCTCGTGCCCACCCCGTCCCGTCTTCAGAGACTTCGCATCTCCCTATGATGGTAAGATGGGAAGACGGGCCGCCGCCCCTGGCACTGCACGTACGGTGCCAGGTTCGTGGGGATTTGGTTCGACCCCCGCAGTACCAATGATGAAAACTGCGAGGGGCGTGAGGCCTCATGGTGGTCCTCACTGGTAAGGCCTATGATGGTCCTCGCCGGGGGGATGGAGGGCAAGGGCGGACGTCCACCAACAACGTCCGTCTTGAAATGCATTGTGACCACATTCATGAATCAGAAGACCGTGACATTCACGAGCACGACCCGACTTCTGATTGCGGACTCCGTGAAACGCACCGTGACCACGCTAATGACCACGAAAACCGTGAAATTCACAAGCACGACTCGACCTATGATTGCGGACTCCGAGACATGCACTGTGATCGCGCTCGTGATCACTAAGACCGTGAAACACACGAGCACGACCCGACCTATGATTGCGGACTTCGTGAAATGCCCTGTGACCACACTCCTGAACAAGAAGACCGTGACATTCACGAACACGACCCGACTTACGATTGCGGACTCCCTGAAGCGCACCGTGAACACACCCATGATCACGGAAACCGTGACATTCACGAACACGACCCGATCGAGGCCGAGGTGCTGCCCGCATTGCCTGTATCGCGGCTCCGATGGGGTGGAGACCAGGAGGAGGAGAAGGAGGAGGACGACGACGACGACGAGAAAGTTGAGTTCAATGAACAAATTGAGCGCGAAGGCCTATGATGGTCCTTCTTCCCAAAACGAGCCTTGCCGGTGGCCCCGAATTGGGTGCGAGGTGCCTATGATGGCCCCTCAGGTTGCCTATGATGGCGGCACTAGACGACCGGCAGGGGAGTGGGTCCTGTTCACGGTCCACTAGGGGAGAGCATGCGTCGCATGGAATGAAGTCCATGGAGATAAATTGCAGTGGATCCGTGAGTGGATCCATCTAGATATAATGAGGCTATGATGCCTCTTTTGATTTCGGGCCGGCTATGGTGCCGCGGGTGCCCCTTCGCCTGGGGACGGCCCTTCCGCGCTGGGCTCAAGTCGGGCCTGTCCCTCTACAGAGGGGGATATTCAAACATAGTCAAAACATATCATGGGGACGTATATATAAAACATCTTAAAAGAAATCTTAAAACCATATGTTTGAGCATGTTTTGAATATCATTCCAGTTTTTTTTGGGGTCAAATTTAACCCAACATACTTGTAGGAGGACAGGCACGACCTAACGCCGGGCTCCGGCCGCGCCCTCTGGGGCGGCCCTCCAGGACACCCTTTTCGGGATCAGCGGGTGTCCGAGGGCACCCTTCCGTGCAGCCGTTGCTCGGAGTGTGGGGCATGCGCTCAAGTCGGGCTGTCCCCCGACCGGAGGAATGCTCAAAAGTAGTAAAACCATGATCTGGGGACGATTCGTCGATTTTTTTGTTCTTTCAAACAAAAATATATTCTTTGAACACCTTTGGACCATTTTCAAGTTTCTGTTGTCCAAAATCCGCCTTTAGGGGGACATGCCCGACCTAAGCATATGCGTTACCTCTGGCGGGGTGTTCTTCAGTCCCAGGACTTTTTTTGGGGGTCGGGGGCGACGTCGGGGTGGTGTGGTGCATGTTTTTTCCCCGTTTTCCCGGGGAGACAGCGAACAGTTGATACACCAGGATCCCATATACACCAGGGCCGCTTCCCTTGGCAAGTAACAGTGCAGGGCCAGAAACTGCGTCGGTGTATAGAGTTCGTTTCCCTAATTGCATCTCGTTCTCTCTCTCTCTCTCTTTCTCTCTCTTGCTCTCTTGCCCTGTTCATGCAGTCCTGGTGGCCACTGGCGACCCCCAAGCAGGGATGCCCTGCAGCCCGTGCGGTGACAGCTGGACGGTGCAGCCACTGCGGTGCAATCCAGGTTGTGCCATCCGGTGCAAATCAGGAGGGGAAAAAAAACACATACACTATTCATCGTCGATTCCTTAGAACAGATGGGAAAATATGGGAAGTGGGTGGGGGGGGGGGGGGGGAAGACCAAAACTCAGGAAATATAGGAAAATATGGAAAGTATAGGAAAAGATGGGGAATCTCTCATTCGTGTGTATTTTTTCGTGTGTCCTGGGGCCCCCTCCTCCTCCTCCTCCTTGTCCTCCACCTCCTTCTCCTCCTCCCCTTTCCCCGCGTCCGCCTCCCTTTCCTCCTCCCCCTTCTTCCCCTTCCTCCTCCCCCTTTTCCCCTGCAGAGTACTGCGCAGCCAGGCAGAAGTCAGTGCGCCGCAGTGCACGGAGCAGTGGCAGTGCGGCGGGCGGGCGGGCGGCGGCGGGCGGCGAGGGGCGGCCACAGAGCCTGCCTGGGGACCGACACCCGGGGGGCCCAGGTGCCGCAGAGGCGCAGGGCGAGCGTTTTGAGTGCAATCTCATTCGACGCGTAGACAACACACATATACATATATATACATACATATATATATATACATATACATATGTGTATATATATGATATATATAAATATATATATATATATATATATATGTTTATGATCTATGATATATGTGTGTAAGCATGTATGTCCGCATGTACATCTGTGTGTATATAGCTATGTTCGCATGCAGCCGTGTTCAGGTATGTGTATATCTCCGGATGGTTCAGGGCCGAAGCTCGAGACAGAGGATCGAGGGGTGAGGATCCTTCTTCCCTGCCTTCTACCCCCGCCCCAATATAATACTCCTTCCTCCCTTCTCCTCCCTCGCATTCCCTCTTCCCTCTTCCTCCCCTTGTCGCCTCCTGCTCCATCGTCATCCTCGCCCCTCCTCATCCCCTCTTCCCGCATGCTTCATCGAACATTCTGATCCTCTTCTCGTCTTCCTCCCTTTTTCCTTCTCCCTCCTCCAAGTGTCTCCCTCTTCCTCTCTTCTCCTCACCCTGATCTCTCTCTCTCTCTCGCCTTCCTCCCCAACGTATCCTTATTTACCTTCTCGTTATATTTCTCAACCGCCCCGTGTGAGTTGGGTGCTCATTTCGACTCAGCAGCGCGCGTCTCCTTCTTCTCCTCGTCCTCATCCTCCTCCTTCTCCCTCTCATTCTCCCTTTCATTCTTCTTCTCCTACCCCTTTCCTTCCGCTGCTCTCTGCGGGGGCATTCCGGCACGCCCCTCCAATCTCCTGCGGGCCCCCATGGAGCCCCACTTCTGCGGTCTCAGTGGGCGCCGGCGTATGGCGCATACGCGCCCAAGCTCGGAGCGCCCCCTCGCACGTTCGGTGGCCCCATGGGGAGCTCCACGTACGGTCTCGGTGGGTGCACGAACCTCGAGTCCGGCACACCCCTCAAACGCTTCGTTCGGAGCTTATAAGAGACGGGGGTCAATGCACACGTGGGTCAGCCAGGGCGCCAGATCTTGCACAGGATCCTGCAGGGCCAGGGACTCATTGACCCGGGTTTGTGTGCAGGATCGTGCGGGATAGCTTGCAGGATCTTGCAAGGCCTCGTCAATGCAACTTGCATTGACCCGGGTCAGTGCAAGTTGCATTGACCCGGGTCAGTGCGTCCCCGATTCGTGGTCCCTGAGGTCTCGGTGGGCGTCGACGCTGGCGTGCGCGCCCACGCGTAGGTGTGCACCTCTCGCGCTTCGTGGCCACACAGGGAGCTCAACATACGGCCCCAGCAGCAGGGTCCGCATGCTGAGCCGCCCGTTTCGGCACACTCCTCACAAGGATCGTGGCCCCATAGCGAGCTCGACCTGCGGCCCCAGCGGGAGGGTCCATTCGGCGGCGCCGCCCATTTCAGCGCACTCCGCACGAGGATCGTGGCCTCACACGGGGGGGCCTCATACGGCCCCGGGCTCCTTTGGCAGGGTCAGTGTGGCGGTGGCGTCCCTTTCGGCACGCCCCTCGCGAGGATAGTAGCCCCATGGGGGGCTCCTCCTACGGCCCCAGTGACAGGGTCCGCATGGCGGGCCGTCCATTTCGGCACTGTCCTCATGAGTATCGTGACCCTAGAAGGAGCTCCACCTACGGCCTCGGCGGGAGGGCTCGCATGGCGGCGCCGCCCATTACAACGCGCTTCCCATAGGGTCCCACCTGTGAGCTCCACGTACGACCTTTCAGGGACAGTTTGCATGCGTCCATCCGCCCGTTTCGGCCCACCCTTCGCACGGGACCCACCTACGGCCTCAGTAGGAATGTTTGCATGCGTTTCCCCTGTGTACTTGGGCGTGCCCTCACACGTTTCGCGCCCCCCAGTGGGTTCCACATAGGGCCCCAGTTGGAAAGTTTGCATTCGCCCCCCCCACCGCCCCCCCCCCCCCCCTAACAAAGTTGGCGCAACCCTCACACGGGCCGTGCATCGAGAGGGTCGTCACCCACGTTGCACAGAGCTGTTAAGGGTTGGCCCCCTCGCCAGGCTACAACCCTGTCTCCTCCTCATCCTTCCCTCCCTCCCCTCCCTCCCTCCGTCCCTCCCCTCTTCTTCTCTTACTGCCTCCCCCTTTCTCCAGCTGCACGTCCCACTCCTCCTCCTTTTCCCCTCGCCTGCCCCCCCCCTCCCCGTGGTCCCTCCTCCCTGCCCCGCGGCCAGTGCATTCTCGTATTGTCCAAGGCTACAGCCAGAAAGACACCGCCCTGCTCCTTGCTCCTGCCTCCATCGTCCTTCCCCATCAAAGGTATCCGACCCTCGATCCCCGACTCTCCTCCCACGTCCCTCCGCTTCGTCTCTCCTCCTCCTCCTCCTCCTCCTCCTCCTCCTCCTAGTCCTGTTCCTATTCTTAAGTCGGGCCTGCCCCTCTACAGGAGGAATATTCAAAAACAGTCCAAACATAGCCTGGGGACGACGCTTTTTTTGTTTTTGTGTATTTTGTGACTATTTAGAATGTTTCGTCTAACATCCGCCTGTAGGAGGACATGCCCGACCTCCTCCTCCTCCTCCTCCTGCTGCTCCTCCTCCTCCTCCTCCTCCCCCTCCCCCTTCCCCTCCTCCTCCTCCTCTTCCTCCCTCCTCCTTCTCCTCCTCCTCCTCCTCCTCCTCCCCCCTCGTCCCTCATCAGTCTTTTCCACGCCCGCTGGATGTCGGGGCACCTCGTCAAGGGGGAATCGCTCCCACAACCTCTCCAGGACCGCGCCCCGACCAGGATACCTCGGGCGACGAGGGACATGCAACCTGCCCAGGGACATAGCCAACCCACCTGCCACGTGTGGCAGCATTAGCGGGGCCAGGCCAGAGCGAATAATTACAGGGAGGAAGAGGTTCTGCTAGGATGTCCCCCGTCCTCCCCGCCTCCCATCGCCTCTCCTCCTCTCCTCCTCGGCACTCCCCGTTTGTGCGCAGGCTGAGCCTTGGGGTCTGTGGCGCCGCTGGCTGTGCGGGCCGCCGCTTGGAGTGGATGAGGCCCGCGGCCCCTTGGCCGCCTCTTCCTCCTTCTCCTCCTCCTCCCTCCCCCTCCCTCCTTCTCCTCCTCCTTCCTCCTCCTCCTGCTCCTCCTCTTCCTACTCCTCCTCCTCCTCTCGTCCCCTCAGTTCTTGGCGCGGCGGCAAATCCCGATGATACGTGTCTGTTCGTACGGTTTTTGGTCTCTGGATGCCATCTCTTGGCCCCTGGACAGTCAAGAACAGGTCCAGGATGCGCAAGTGCGGGGTCGAAACTTTGGGGCCCGCGGACTGAACAAGTCAATCCAGCGGATGTCTGCGTCGTCGTCCTCGTCGTCCTCATCCTCCTCATCATTGAGATCAGAGGCTTTGGGAAGCTTTGGGCCCTTTGGGGCTTCTGGAGGCGTTCGGTATCCGAGACTCGAGGTTCTGGACGTCTCAGAACCTCTGTGGCCTCGGCAACCTCCTCCAGGGTGTTTGGTTCGGTTGTTCCTTGGCACATCAACCACCGCCAGCGGGGTTGTCCTCCTCTTCCTCTCCCTCCTCCTCGTCGTCTCCTCCTCTTCCTCCTCCTCCTCCTCCTCCTCCTCCTCCTCCTCCTCCTCCTCCTCCTCTTCCCTCAGCACTGCGTCGACCCTCGCCGCCCTGGCAGCGCGAAGGCCGCCCAGCGCGAGGCAGAGGAGGGGGATCTCCTGCTCCTTGGCTCCCCCTGGATGGCCTGCTGCGTTGCTCTTCGGGGCCCCGCGTGGCCCCTTTTGGGCGGCCAGCCGGCCCGCGTAGCCGCCCAGGCGGCACCTGCCGACCATCGTGGGGAGGCCGCGCTGTGCGCTTTCTGCGATGGGCCCAGCCCCGCCCCGCCAATCCGCGCGGGTCGGAGTCCGCGGAGGGGGAGACGGAGGAGGAGGGGGAGGGGGAGGGGGAGGATGTGGAGCAGGGGGAGGAGGAGGAGGAAGAGCAGTAGGAGGAGGATGATGATGAGGAGGAGGAGGAGGAGGAGGAACACAAGGAGGAGGACGAGGAGGAGGAGGAACAATAAGAAACACCGTGCTAAGTATGATACTCCGGAGACGAAGCATACCACGACTTATATTACTAATAAGCGGACTCATACTACTACTTAGAACAAGTCTATTACTACCCCTAAGACTATCACTAATACTACTACGGAGAAGGAGTCGACTAGTGAGACTATTACTAATAATAATAAGAAGAGGGATCAACCTGCTCATCGTACTACTCGCATTCCGAACAGTAATCAGCCTTTCGACATTAACACGAAGAAAGCCAACCACAAACACTACAGCTAATGCCATTCATGATCGTATGCGCACTAAGATACGACGGACCATTATATTAAGCTTACGGGTGATATATGCATTTACGCATAATCACACTTTTAACACTATTATTACGGCGAACAACGCGACTAACACTAAAGCTCACACTATTATTATCATTATTACTCCCACTACTACTATTATTATTATTATTATTAGTATTATTATTATTATTACAAGTGGCACGTGTGTGCCCAGGCTCATACAACAAGCTGAAGGGGCGTTTGAAGCAGGAGTGACATGCAACAGCGAAGTCGCACTCGAGCGCAAGTGGGGTTGCCACACCTTGCGATGTGTGTACCAGGGCCCCCCAGGAAGCCTCAGGAGGCCCGACTTGGATACCAGAAGAGGCTCCAGGAGGCCCCAGGATTGTGATGTGTGTGTGTGTGTGTGTGTGTGTGTGTGATGTGTGCTTTGTGTGGTGCGTGCTTTTTGTGTGTTGTCGGTGTGTGTGTGTGTGTATGTTATGTTTGTCTAGCGTGTGATGTGTTGGGCGTGATTTGTGTCTCTGTGTGTGCATGTAGTTCTGAAGCCCCAGGAGGCCCCAGGAGGCCCCAGGCGGCCTCAGCAGGCCCAGGAGAACTCCAGGAGGCTCCGAGGCGGGGTCTGGGGTACCAGAAGGTCCAGAAAGCCCCAGGAGGCCCCAGGAGGTTCCAGGAGCCCCCAGGAGGCTCCGAGGAGGGGTCTGGGGCTCGATTTTGGGAGGATGTCTCAGGCGAAACCGCCATTCTCTGAGAATCGGGGTCAAAATTATTGAAATTACCATGTGTTTTTGAATGTTTTATGTTAAAATGTTGAAATTCCATGTGTTTTTGGACCCTGACGTCACGATCTGCGTGAGGGGTGCCACCGATTTTCAGAATTTCGAGGATGTCCCGAGCGAAACGGCCAGACAAATCGCGAACGACGTGCGCATTAATCGCCTCTGAGCTCTACTCCCTCGGAGAGGTGCGTATGAGAATTATTATTACTACTACTACTACTACTAATACTACTACTACGCCTACTACGCCTACTACTACTACTACTACTACTACTACTACTACTACTACTACTACTACTACTACTACTACTACTACTACTACTACTACTACTACTACTACTACTACTACTACTACTACGACTACGACTACGACTACGACGACTACGACGACTACGACTACTACGACTACTACGACTACTACGAATACTACGGAAACTACGGAAACTACGAATACTACGAGTACTACGGATACTACGGGTACGAACACTAGTACGAATCCTAATGCTGATGCTGATGCTGTTGCTGCTAATCATACTATCTAAGCAAGGAAAGGAATAACAACAAGAAGACGAGGAGGAGGAAGAAGAGGAGGAGGAGGAGGGGAAGGACGAGGAGGAAGAAGAGCAGTAGAAGCAGGAGTAGCAGGCGGAGGGAGGGAGGGAGGGAAGGGGGGAGGGAGGGAGGGAGTGAGGGAGGGCCGGTCCCACAGGAGTGGCTTGGCAGCAGCCCAGGAGGTCGACAGCAAGAGGACGTTGTACCCTCCGCGACAGGGGCTCGAGCTGATCCCCATGGTCTTCGAGGCTGGGGGCGGCCCTCCGAGGAAGCGGCGGCCTTCGTCCGCAGCCATGGCGCCGACCTCAAGGAGGACGAGCGGGGGGAGCCCCTCGGCCGCCTGTGGCGGGAGATCTCGGTGACTCTTCACGGAGGGAGCGCCGATATGTTGCTGAGTGCCCTTGGGCAGTAGCCCGCCGCGACTGCCAACAGTACGCTCCACGCCAGCACAACTACCCACTAATTAAATCGTCCGCCAGTACGACCACCCCAGCCACCAGCACGACCACCCCCAACACGACCACCGCGACTTCCAGCTCCACCAGCAGGCCGGCCACCAACACGACCACCACGATCACAACCAGCACGTCGGACGCCCAGCATGACCGCCACCCTTACGACCATCGCTACGACCGCCAGTGGGATCATTGCCACCACTCCCACGACCCCCACGACCGCCACCGCCCCCCGTTCCCCCCCCCTCCCCCCTCCGCTCTCCTCTCCCTGCCATTGCCGGGCCGCCCCCGCCGCTGCGTGTGTTTCGTGTCTGTCCCCTCCCGCCTCTGCGTCAGTGCAGCTGGGCAGGAGTGCCGCGGGGCCAGTCCTCGAAGAGGCTGTGTCCCGGCGGCGGCTTGCAGGGGACCGGGGGCCATAACCCAAACGCCTGAGGGCCCCTGGGATGTTCGAGAGGACGGGGGGGGGGAGGGAGGGAGGGAGGGAGGAGGGAGGGAGGGAGGGAGGGGGGAAGGGCGGGGCGGGCGGGCGGGCGGCGGCGGGGGGCGGCCGGGCGGGCGGGCCGCCGGGCGGGCGGGTGGGAGGGAGGGAGGGAAGGGAGGGAGGGAAGGGAGGGAGGGAAAGGAGGGGAGGGAGGGGGAGGGGGGGAGGAGTAGGAGAGGAAGGAGGAGAGGGGAGGAGTAGGAGGAGAGGAGGAGGGCAGGAGGAGGAGGAGGAGGAGGAGGAGGGAGGAGGAGGAGGAGGAGTGAGGAGGAAGAGGAGGAGGAGGAGGAGGAGGAGGAGGAGGAGGGGAGGAGGAGGAGGAGGAGGAGGAGGAGGAGGAGGAGGAGGAGGAGGAGAGGAGGAGGAGGAGGAGGAGGAGGAGGAGGAATAATAAGAAGAAGAAGGAAGAATAATAATAATAATAAGAAGAAGAAGAAGAAGAACAAGAATAAGAAGAATAATAATAATAAGAAGAAGAATACTAATAATAAGAAGAATACTAAGAATAAGAATACTAAGA
>CAUYUJ010007030.1:27500-49495 GCA_963575745.1 Prorocentrum cordatum
GTGGTTGCCTCGTGGGCGCCTCGTGGGCGCCCCTCGTCGGGTGGGTCCGCCGGGGTTTTCTTCTGGGCGCCCGCCCGTGGGCGCCAGTGGGCGCTTCGATCGCTTATTTGGTCGGGGGTACTCGTGTTACGTCGGGCCGGTCCCCCTACAGGAGGGATGTTCAAGAACAGTTTAAACATAGTCGGGGCACTCGAATATTTTTGGAATATTTTAGTGTATTTGTTTCATTTCTTCGCCTCAAGCCCCTCTGTAGGGGGGCAGGGCCGCCCGGAAGTTCGCCGAGGTGTTCCGAAGTGTGCGGATGTCTGCCTGGAGGCGCCCA
Source organism: Prorocentrum cordatum (assembly GCA_963575745.1). Taxonomy (NCBI): domain Eukaryota; class Dinophyceae; order Prorocentrales; family Prorocentraceae; genus Prorocentrum; species Prorocentrum cordatum. The sequence goes on from CAUYUJ010007030.1 coordinate 27,823, forward strand.
GGGGCTGTGCGAGGACAAGGAGAGGTTTCCCATCCGGGCGCCGCCAGAAAGTCACGACGTGCGCTCTTGGGCCGCGCTCGGAGGAGGCAGGGCCCAGCGCTCGGAGGAGGCTGGGGGGGAACGCTTGGAGGAGGCTTCCCCGGGGCTGGCGCTGATCATCGAAGTCCCCTTGGACAGATGATCAGAGCTGGCCTCCTCAGCCGGACGCGGGCTGGTTGCCTGCCCCAGCGCGCGGAGGAGGCTGTGGCGGGTAGTTTTCTGGCGTCGCTCTATCTTGGGCTGCGGCCTACACGCCTGTCGTTGAAAATAGGTACTGTTGGGCTCCCACGTCCCAGTCTGCTTCAGGCGCTTTCTTATCTCAAGAGTCGATCTGCTTCTGCAGCGTTCTGTTATCATCTGGGAGGGCCGGAACCCAATCTCCCCCTTCCTGTTTCACGTTTCTAATCTATTTTCTCCGACCGACGAGTACGGAGTGCACGGGGAAAAGGAAACAAAGGAGGAGTGCAGGTCCTCCCCTGTTATCTGATTGTTTCGGGCCAGGCGGGTTGCGCGTGTCTGCGTGCATCCGGCAGCCAGACTTCGGAGACATCGTGCTGGGGACGTTGGCTGGTGCTTCATGAGCTCCCTGTCCTTCCCTCTCCCCCGCCCCACAAAATTATGTTGCCACGAACAACGGCTGTCCCCCGATGTTTTCGTGTGCGTCCTCCGCAAGTGTGGCACCAGCGGGGCGTTGGGTTCGTAAAGAGTAGGAGGGCCGAGGGCGGCGTCCGTCAACTGGGCGGCCTTTTGTCGTGTTTCTACCTTTATCTTCTCCTTTTTTCTATATATATGTATATATGTATATATATATATATATATATATGTGTATATATATGTTTTACATATGTTTTTCTTTTGAAAACGTAGAATCGAAACAAGCCTCGGGTAGCCTTTGTCGCCGCCGCGGCTGGGATGCCTGCAAGCTTCTGACCAACACTCACTCGAGGACAGGTGCGGGGGCTGGTTCTTATGGGAGAGCAGACGAACAGGGGAGGGGGAGGAGGAGGAGGAGGAGGAGGAGGAGGAGGAGGAGGAGGAGGAGGAGGAAGCATACTAATAATACTAATACTAGTAATGACAATAGTATGGAGAATAATCGTAATACGAATAATTCTACGAATACAAATAATAGCAATAATAATACAAGGAATGCTACTAATAATGGTAGTGCTAGTAATAACAAGAATAATAATAACAATATTACTAATACTACTAATCATACCACTGCGACTAATCATAATAAGCATACTGATACTAATAAAGTAAGAATAATAATACTAATACTAATAATATGAGGAGGAGGAGGAGGAGGAGGAGGGAGGAGGAGGAGGAGGGAGGAGGAGGAGGAGATGTCTAACTGCACGTGCCCTGCAGCCCTGCCTCGTAGGAGCGCTCTGTCCATTTTCCCTTGCCCTGCACCCCACACCTGGAGAGGCTTCGACTCGAACCGGCCTTTAGTTCCAGACCGGACCGACGACCGACCGACCGAAGAGGAGGAGGAGGAGGAGAGGAGGAGGAGAGGAGGAGGAGGAGGAGGAGGAGGAGGAGGAGGAGGAGGAGGAGGAAGGGGGATCGAGGGTACAGGTTTTGGAGCGCTTTTCGGGCCTCCCTCGGGCGCCCTCCTCGCTGCGGCTGGATACGCCCTGAAACGCTGGCCAGGGCGCGCCCCAGGAGAAGGTTCGAGAGGTCGGCTGGGGCATCTCTTGGGAGGGAAACTCTTGGGCCCATGTTCTCGCGCTCGTGCGGCCCGGGGCTCTGCTGTCGGGCCCGCCCGTGTGTGGGTCGGCCCGCGAGCTGCTCTTGAGGCGTGCGAGGACCGCCGCCCCGGGCACTCTGGTGATCGGCCGCCGTTGGTAGGGCTGGGGCGCAGCGCTTCCGCCCGGGGGGCTGCCGGGGGGGCGGCTGGCGGCTGGCCGGAGGCGTGCGGGCGGCGCTGCCCGGGGCGATCTCTTGCGGGTGGCCTCTTCCCCGCCGAGAAGCGGCTCCTGAGGCGTTCCCCGTTTTCGAGTTCCCGGGGCCCTGCGTGCGCCCCGGGATCGCGGATGAAGAGCTGGTCTCAGGGGAAGGCGTCGGGATCGAGGACCCGTTTCCTTTGGGACCGGTGCGCTTCATGCCAGCTCCCTTCAGAGCAAATTCAAGCGAGCGCCGCATTTGTCGGCCCACAAGGTCGTCACAAGCTGGCGGGTGGTCGGCCGGCGGTTGGCCCGCGGCCCCTGTTGGCTCAGCGTGGTAATCTGCAGTGATCGGAGGCGCGATCCGGTCGCGTGGTTTGGTGGCCTTGATCGGCCCGATGGTCAGACGCCGAGGTGATGAACGAGTTCGCGGAGTGCAAGCTGGAGAAGAGGTCCATCAACGACCTGCTGCAGATGGCCCAGTTCACCCCGAGGGAGCGCTCGATGAGGCTGCACGAGACCCTGAAGGTCGGGCTCGCGCGCTGTGCGATGCGGCTCTCAGAGATGCCCTTTGGCTTCTGCAACGCGCCGAGCATCAAGCGGGTGACCGGCGCCTATGTGCAGAACTTCCAGCAGGTCATGGAGTTCGAGCACGACAAGGGCATCGAAGGCGTGTGCAGCCGGGAATACCACGACCTCACGCGGGGCATCTTCAACCAGCATCGGGGCACGATGCTTGACGTTGCCAAGGGCGTCTTCGAGTTTTACGAGGATCGAATTATGAACAATTGCGTAATTGTAAACTTTCGGAGCACCGCGCAGATTTCTTGGATCTACGCTGGAGCCTCCTGGCGGCGCCTCAGGCGCCGCCCCTGGCGCGATCCGCGTGCAAGGGAGAGGGGTTCAGCGCAGATCCAATCAATTCGCGCGGGTCTCCGACACGTGTTTATGCTGCACTGCTTCCGCTAGAGGACCTCAACGAGCTTTTCGGCAAGGACATCGAGCTCGCGGAGGTCCGGGAGGAGCTCAAGCTTATCCGGGACGTCGAGCACTCGCTGGACGAGTTCTTCACCAACCGCCTGACGCTGCGCCTGCTGATCTCGCACGTGCACAACCTGAGCAGCGGGAAGCCAGGCGATTCCCTCCCTCAAATCCTCTTGCACCGCTGTATCTTACGAGCTCGGAGCCTGGTAAGGCTTCGGGTTGTGCACAGGGTTGTGGATGGTGTTGCACCTGGGATACTTCATGACATAACTCTGCCCGGGCTTACTCGCTGCCAGGAAGAAGAAGACGTGCGCAAAGTTATCTGTCAGAATCTATGTCAGAATGCCCTGGTCATCCATGCTCCGTCCATGAAACAAAGCATGTTGAATTAGCACTCGTGTAGGCTCATGGCACCATCCTGCCACGACCGAAATAGCCAGCTCCCGCAGGACGACGTGGACGACGAACAGTTCAGGCGGCCCCCCCCCCCGGGTGGTCCCAGCTGGCCTCCACGGGCCCCCTCCGAGCAGCCCAGGGCGGTCTCGACACCCTGGCGCCGCCTCTGGCGGCGCCCCTCTGGGGCGCTCCGTGCCCAAGGGGCTGAGGTGTTGAGCCCTGGGCTGCTCGCGGGGCCTGTGGAGGCCAGCCGAGGCCGCCTGGGGAGGCTGTCTGTGCGCAGCCCGAAGCCTCACCGTCGGAGCCTTCTCTATTTCCAGCCGACCTCGTCTTTCTTCGCTCGTCCTCGGCACCACCCCTGGCCCTGACTCTTCAGGAGGGGAAGAAACACACAGACACAATTCATCGCCGATTCCCTCGAAAATATGGGAAAATATGGGCAGTGGGGGGGAAGACAAGAACCCAGAAACTATGGGAAAAGATGGGGAATCTTTTTATCTGTGTATATTTATTTGTGTGTCCTTGGGCCCCTTCAACCTTCGCCCCCCGGGTCGTGGCCCTGCAGGCCCCCCCCCCCTTCCTCAGCGCCCCCCCCAGCCCCAGCAGAGCCCGAGGGGGCCCCGAGAGGACCCCGAGGGGGTCCAAGAGAGGCCCAAGCGAGCCCACGATGGCCCCGAGGAGGTCCCAGGACAGCCCCGTTTAGTCGCCCCCCCCTCCTCAGAACCCCCCCCCAGCCCCAGCAGGCCCGAGGGGACCCCGAGATGACCCCGAGGGGATCCAAGAGAGGCCCAAGCGAGCCCACGATGGCCCCGAGGAGGTCCCAGGACAGCCCGATTTTAGTCGCCCCATCCTCTCCTTCTCCCCTTGTCCCTCGCCGCCCCCTCGCGCAAGAGCCACTTCGGGAGTGCCATGAGCGATTTTCAGTAATTCACACTCCGCCGCCAAACGCGCGGACGAAAAAGTAAAGCCAGGATCGACGGGTGCGGACGAACAAGAGATGGTTGGCGTTGTGAACAAGAACACGCGCCCGCTCACGATTCTGACCCGCGCGTATCGAAGATTCCTACGGCGAATCACCGCCGCCCCCTGCCTTTTAGACACGTCCATGCGACCGTTTGGCCGAAGTCTGACGTACATGTTGGAACCTGTGTGTTCCCCAGTCGTTGTGTAACCAATAAGGGGGAACCTTTGGAGAAGAGGAAGAGGAAGGACGAGGAAGACGAAAGAAGGATGAGGAGATGGAGGAGAAAGACGAGGAGGAGGAGGAGAGGGATGGGGAGGAGGAAGAAGAGGAGGAGGAGGAGGAGGAGGAGGAAGAGGAGGAGGAGGAGGCGGAGAAGGAGGAAGAGGAGGAGGAGTAGACCTCTTGAGGCCGTCTCGGGGCCTGCTGAGGGCTTCCTGGGAGTTTCTTGGGGGCCTCCGAGTGGCCTCTGAGGGGGCTCCTGGGCTTCTTTGCGGCTTGGGGGGCTTCCAAGGGGCCTCTGGACCTTCGGAGGCCGTCTTGGGGCCCTCTCTGGGCAATCGTGGGTTTCACTTTGAGCGCTTGAGGGCCTTCCAGGAGGTCTATGGGGCCGTCTTAGGGCCGTCCTTGCCTCTTGGTCCGTCTTGGGGCCCTCCCTGGGCCGTCTTGCGGGCCTCTTGGGAGCTCCTTGGGCCGTCTTGGGGTTATGGGGCCGCCTTGGGGCGTCGGGAGCTTACGGAGAAACTGGAGGGACATCCATGATTTTTGCCTCCTGGAGGTCCTCTTGAAGCCCTCTTGGGGCGTCTTGGGGCCCAAGAGGGTCGTCTGGATGACATCTTGAGCCGTCTTGGGGCAACCTTGGCCGTCTTGGAGGCGTCTTGGGACCATTTTGGAGGCCATGTTGAGCCTCTCTTGCCCGTCTTGGAGGCAGTTGAGAGGCCATTTTAGGCCATCCTGGTTATTTTGGAGCGATTTGTTGTAGACTGAGGTTTGTATGGCCGAGCGCATCAGGCCAAGGCTCCACTGGGAACCTTTACACGAACCCCGAAAAACCAAACGTTCAGCACGCCGTGCACCTGTGCCAAGTGCAGGAGACGGTGGATCTAAGACGCCTTCGGCGAATCACAGCCGCCCCCTGTCTTTTTGGACGCGCCTATGTGGCCGAACGTTGTGTCCATGGCTCGGCCAAGCTATCGGACTATCTGTCCCCCCAGCCGTTGTGGAAACCCTTGGGGGATCACGCGGGGGAGAACTCCTATCATTAATCTTACTATTATTACCCCCTCCTATTGCTACTACTACTGCTACTACGACTACCACCAACAATACGACTACTACTAGTACCAGCAATGACCATATGTTACAAGGAAGACCAGTCATACACATAGTCTACGAACGCTAAGAACACGACGGTTCATGATATTACGAATGTCCATGCACATACTTTCAACTAGCAGTTCTAGGCATGCCAGTAACACACATGGTACCATTCATACTAAGACTACTACTACCCCTACTACTTATTACAATGCTACTAAGACGTATAATTTTTTAATCACTAATACTGGTAATCAGTTCAATAACGATACTGCTGGTAAACATGCCAAACGTAAGAATACTGATAATATTATTACGCATCATACTAATCGTACGACCAAGAAGCATGAGACACATAATACTAAGACTAATCATACGAGAAGGAGGAAACAGGGGGAGGAGGCTTCTCGGGAGCCTACTGGGGCACTCTTGAGGTCTCCTGGGAGCTTCCTGGGGACCTCTTGGATGCCTCTTGGAGGCCTCCTCGGGCCTCTTAGGGGACATTTGGAAGCTTCTTGGGGGCCTCTTTGGTCCTCGTGGGACGTTGCTGGCACGTCTGACGCAGCCAGAAGCCGTCTTTATTTGGGTCTTCTCAGGACGCTCCAGGGCCGTCTCGGAGGCCATCTTGGGCGTCTTGGAGGCCTCTTGGACCGTCTTGGGGCCCTCTTGGGGCTGTCTTGGAGGCCACTTGGGCCGTTATGGGGCCATCTTGGAGGCCTCTCCAGCGCTCTGGGGGTGACCTTGAGGGCCTCTTGGGCCGTCTTGGGCTTTCCGGAGGCCGAGAAGAAGCAAATGCCATAGTCCAGTAAAAACCTAAGGACAATCAGTGATTTTATTTTCGGGCCCTTCTGGATGCCCTCTTGGAGGCCTCTTGGGCCGTCTTGGAGGTCTCTTAGGGGCCTCTTGGAGCAGTCTTGGGCCGTCTTGGATGCTTCTTGGGCGGACTTGAAGGGATCTGGGACCCTCTGGGGCCGTCTTTGGAGGCCATCTTGGACCATCTTGGGCGAATTTTGAGGCCATCTTGGGTCATCTTTCGGGGGTGGACAGAACCCCCAACAGTGACACGTCGATTAGTGAATTGTCCGTTTTCGGTTCTCGAGAGGGCGCCGTGGCCGTTATTTTCCAGGCTTGCGCCCGCCAGGTTTTGGCCTCAGGTCGTTTTCACTAAACCACGTTTTACTAAAGGGGGGTCTGTCCATCCCCGAATCTTGGCTGTCTTGGATGCCATCTAGGCCGACTTGGAAACGTTTTTTTGCGCAGCTCAGCGGCCTTCCGGGTGGCCGCCGACATGCGCCGAAACCCCAGGTGGAGTTCTTTTGGAATGCAACCCAAACCAAATTGTATAGAGTCTAGCACGCCAGGCACCCCTGTGATAAATCAACAGGGGGCGGCGGATCGAAGACGCCTACGGCGAATCACCGCCGCCCCCTGCCTTTGTGGAAGCGCCTATGTGGCCGAACGTTGAGGCCAGACCTGTCAAGCCATCGGAGCATGTGTTCCCCGAATCGGTTTGGAAAGCTTTCGGGGAACACGTGGGCATCTTGAAGGTCATCTTGGCCGTCTTGGAGGCCTCTTGGGCGATCTTTCGGCGATCTTTGGGGGCTCTTGGGCCGTCTCGGGCCGTCGGAAGGCCGAAAAGAAGGAAATGTCAAAATCCGTCAAAAACCACAGGAAAATCAATGTTTTTGGCCTCTTCTGGCCTTCCTGGAGGCCCTCTTGGGGGCCTCTTGGGCCCTTTTGGGCCAGCTTCGAGCCAACTTCGGCCATCTTGGTGGGTTCCTGGCACGTCTGACGCCGTCGGGAGCCGTCTTGGGGGCCTTTCTGGGCCAACGGGGGACCCTCTTGGGGCGCTTCGGGGCCGTCTTGGAGGCCATCTTGGGCGTCTTGGAGGCCCATCTTGGGCGTGTTAGAGGCCTCTTGGGCCGTCTTGGGGCCCTCTTGGGGCCATCTCGGAGGCCACTTGGGCCGTCATGGGGCCCTCTTGGGGGCCTCTTGGGCGATCTTGGGGGCCTCTTGGGCCGTCTTGAGCCGTCGGAATGCCGAGAAGAAGCAAATTCCAAAATCCTTCAAAAACTTTAGAGAATCAATGATTTTGGCCTCTTCGGGCCCTCCTGCAGAACCTCTCGACGGGCTCTTGGGCTGTCCTTGAGGCCTCTTAGGGGCCTCTTGGGCCGCCTTGGGCCATCTTGAGGCTATCTTAGGCCGTCTTGGGTACATTTTGGGCCGTCTTGGAGGCATCTTAAAGCCATCTTAGCCGTCTTGGAGGCCATCCTGGCCGTCTTGGAGGCATCTTGGAGGCCATCTTGGAGCCGTCTTGGGCAGGAAATTGGGGAATTGAGGTCCTTGGCAATCCTCCCGGGACCCTGGCGGGACGCGCCGGAGCCCCAGGGGGAGTTCTTTGGAAAAAGAACCAAAACCAAAACCGTAATAGTCTGGCACGCCAGGCACCCCTGTGCTGAATCAACAGGGGGCGGCGGATCTGGTGGCCTTCGGCGCATCCCGCCACCGTGCCTGGGACGTGGACAAGAGGAATCTTACGTACCCAGACATACTCGCACTGTGAAAAAAAAACACGACGGAAGTGATTTTAGCAGTTTTTTGGTTTCAGGGCGCCCTCGCCAGGCCCTGGGGCCGACAACGAAAGGATTCGGAATGGAAGACGGGTCCCGGGGAAAGTGTCGGGACTCGCGGGGGCCTCGCACTGAAAACTCAGACGTCGGATGTCTGGGTAGAGTAAGATTAGGCCTGTCCCCCTAAAGGGGAAATTTGGGCGAAAAATGAAAAATATTCAAAACATGCTCCCACCATTTTCGAACATAGCGAAAAATCGTCCCCGTATTATTTTCAGACTATTTTTGAATATCCCTCTTGTCGAGGGACAGGCCCGACTTGAGGGTAGAGTCTCGTTGGGGACTGCTGGGACGCCTCTCGAAGGCCCCCTTGGGGCGTCTGAGCGGCACTCGAGGGGACCTGAGGCCACTGGAGGGTTTGTCCGAAGGGCTTAGGCGACCCGTCCTCCTCCTCCTCCACCTCCTCCTCCTCCTCCTCCTCCTCCCTCCTCCTCCTACTTCTCCCTCCTCCCTCCTCCTCCTCCTCCTCCTCCTCCTCCTCTCTCCTCCTCCTCCTCCTCCTCCTCCTCCTCCTCCTCTCTCCTCCCTCCTCCACTCCTCCTTCAGCCTCCCCTCCTCCCCCTCCTCCCTCCCCCCCTTCTCCCCTTCTCCTCCTCCTCCTCCTCTTCCTCCTTCCTCCTTCCCCTCCGCCTCCTCCTCCTCCTCTCCCTACCTCCTCCCTGCCCCTCCTCCTGTTCCTCCTCCTCCTCCCCTCCTCCTCATCCTCCTCCTCCACCTCCTCCTCCACCTCCTCCTCCTCCTCCTCGGGTCGCCTACGGCCCCGGGGGAAACCGTGCAGAGGCCAGCCCGCGTCGTGCCCGGTTCATGTGCATGCGCACGGTGGCGGATATGGCCGCCCGGTTCATGTGCATGCGCGACTTCGAAGCAGCCCCGGACCTCTTCATCAACGGCGTGAGCCACGAGGAGTTCTCGGGGTAGGAAAGGGGTGTGGTGTCAAAGGGTGTGGTGCCAATGCTGGACCTGGCGAGGATACTTTTCGTAGATAGCATCCCCATCTCCATGATTGGCACCCCTGCCCCTTTATGCCACACCCCTCTTCCGACCTTCAGAGGAGTACGTCCTGGGCGACGTGGCCAAGCGGCAGCACTTCGCCTACGTCCACACGCACCTCTTCTACAGACCGTGGGGCTGCCGCCCGCTGCACCGCCGCGCTTCTGCGGAAGCATGGGGGAGGTCGGTGTGCAGGGTGGCAGCTGTCTCGTCGCCTCGCGCCCGCCCTCGACTCGTTTGGGCTTCGGTCGGACTTCGATCGCGCCGCGCTGTTTGCTCGGTTGTCGATTTCGCCCCCGTGAAACCTCCTGGGCAATGGGAGTTGCGACTCACAGAAGACAGGTCGGTGTGCAGGGTGGCAGCGGCCGTCTCGGCGATCGTCGCTTTCGTCATGCCAGAGTGTCCGCGAGGGGGGTTGTCCGGCCAACTGCGCCAGGGAACCCAGCCCCGCAAAGGAGAGCACCCGCGGGCGCAGGCGCCGATCATTCGGTCGGACCCCAGCGGGCGCCCGCTCGGCCGTCGTCCAGGTTTGCCGTGGGCGCGCGTCGCGGCCAGCGTGGCCTCCCTGGCTTCTCTGGCGCGTCGAAGCCTGCCGTTGCCTCCCGCTCTGGACGCCTCGGGGGTGTGGCATGAAGGCCTCCTCCTCCTCCTCCTCCTCCTCCTCCTCCTCCCTCCTCCTCCCTCCTCCCTCCTCCTCCTCCTCCTCTTCCTCCTCCTCCTCCGCCTTCTTCTCCTCCTCCCCCCCTCCTCCTCCTCCTCCTCCGCCTCCTCCTCCTCCAGGAGATGGTTCCAGAGGCCGGGAGAGTGGTTCGTGGCCCCCCAGAACTCTGGCCCTCCGTGGGGTCGGGGCATGAACAGGGGCATCGATAACAAAACATCGGTCGCCTGGTGGAGGCAGGGGGGCATGGGAGCAGTAGAAGTGTGTGCCTCTCCCACCTCCCTTGCGCGAGGGCTGGGGGAGATGGGCGGGGTGAAGGGGGAATCTAGTAGGGAGAGGAGATGTGGCCTGCGCGTGTTGAGTTTTGGTGCGGCCGCCCTGGTTACTTTCAGGTTCGGCAGAATCTGCGTTCCACAGAGCCTCCCGCTCTCTGACTGGTGGGCACTGCAGCATCTTATCGGCATTGGTTCAGCCTGAAAGGTCCACGGTCCTGAGGTGCGGGCCGCGGCCCATGCCCGACTCCAAAGAAGGACAGAGCTGGGCAAGCCGAAGGTGGGGCAGTTTTTCTTCACAACTACCTCTCTTTTTTAAACGCATCCATGTTCTACATACGCATGCACACGCTCTCTTGCACGGCTGTGTTCAAGAACTCGGGCCCTTCGATTGGGAAGGCCTTGCGTACGGTGCCGCCGACCCTGAAGGTGGACGACGACGACGACGACGACGACGACGACGACGACGACGACGACGACGACGACGACGACGACGACGACGACGACGACGACCACGGCGGCGACGACGACGGCGACGCTGACGCTCTAGAGCCCTTCTTGGGGCTCTCTTGGGAGCCCACTCGGCTCTGCTGGGGGGCCTCTTTGGGGGACTTCTTGGGGCGCTCCGTGGCCACTTGGGGCCGCCTCGGAGCGGATCGGCGGCCTCCTGGAGGCACAGGAGAAAAACACGCAGCACCCCGCAGCAGCATGCCTATATATATATATATATACATACATTCACACACACACATATATATATATATATATATATATACACACATACAGACATATATATATATATACGTAACTAAAGGAGTGAGGAGGGTGCCTCCAGTGGGGGGGGGTCCAGGAGGAGGGAGGGGTATGGTGGCCCCCTGGTCCACAGGGGGCTCGGCGGGAGGAGGGGTCCTGAGTTTCCTGCTCACAAGAGGACCACCTCCCTGGAAAGCGTTTTCTTTGTTGCCTGTTGTTGCAAAAGCCTTTGGTCAGCCGCCCCTCCTCCCGTGTGCCGCAGTGCGTCCCCCCCCCCTCCCCACATAACGCCCGTTCTGGCCGCGAATTAAAACATGCGCTCCTGTCTCCCGTGTCCGCAGGGGGGACCCCCTGTGGGGGAGGTCATGACCTTCGGGCCCCGCCTCCCCGCCCCTGGGACCCCCCTCCCGGGGGAAGGAACCAAGGGAACGGGTTTCCCTTCGAATCAATCGCGACGTTGTTTGAGTTCTGTCTGGCCGGATCGAGGAGGGCCCTGGGAAAGGGGGTGAGCGGCGACGGCGACGACGACTCTCACGGGAAACGGAAAAGCGTCCCACAGACGCCGACAGGCTCGGCGGCTTCGTGCCTCAGTTCGTTCGTCGTGGTTCGCTCTTCGCCGTCGTCGTGGTTGTTCGTTCGTCGTCGTCGTCGTCGTCGTCGTCGTCGTCGTCGTCGTCGTCGTCGTCGTCGTCGTCGTCGTTGTCGTCGTCGTCGTCGTCGTCGTGCGGCAGTTCCAGGCCCCGGTTCTCGGGCCCCAGCGCTGGGTCGCGGAGCCTGCTCGCGGGGCCGAGGCCGGCCGTGGCCGGAGAAGGAGCCAACCTCGCGCGCCTTGGCCCTCGGAGCTCTCCCGTGTCCCGCGTGTGTCTTCGTCGGGGCTCTCGCGCGCCGTCGTGTTCGTCCCTCGGGGCCCCGCCCCCCTGTGCTGAGTCGGGCATGTCACCCTCGAGGAGGAGCCCTCAGACGTGCAGGCCTCGGAACAAGTGAGCGAACACTCGTGCCAAAGTCATCTGTCAACGCCTCCGCCTCCCCCCAATGTTCAAAGTTGGCGGTGGGTCTGATGAGATGCACTTCGCCCGCAGTCTCCCCCGCGCGTGCCAACATTGAGTTTGGGGGGGAGGGGGAGTGTTCAGTAGTTGTTTCCCTCTACCGTAGTAAGTCAAAAAACAGTCTGGGGGCGTCTCCTTGACTGTGTAGATGTCCTCTGACAGTCCTCGGCTCCTCGACGCCTCGACATCGAGAGCGTCAGTCCCTGCGCTCTCCCTGGACTCTGGCTCCTGGGGCCCGTCCGCGAGCCCAGGGGCCAGCCGCCAAACATGGGCCCAGGACGAGCAGTTGTCCACGGGGAAGTGGTCGGGACCTCTGGGGCCGCGCAAGGGCAGAAGCACATCGTCGGACAACTCGGGTGGAGTCGCCATGGGCACACCGCCGGGCGAGGAGAGACATCCCCGAGGTTTTTCTTGCTGCCCTCGGTCCCCCAGGTTGCCCCGGCCCCCCCCCCCCGCCTGTCCACAAGCGGCTCGGTATTGAGAACCTCCTCCTCCTCCACCTCCTTCTCGGCCACGCTCTACCTCCTTCTCCTCCTCCTCTTCGTCCTCGTTCTCCTCCTCCTCCTCCTCCTCATGCTCCTGGACCCGCTTATATCATGCTAACTGAAGGCCGCGGGGCCCGCTTGTCACTCGCCGTCGCTTGTCCGGCGGCCCCTTGGGCCTGGCAGGGCCCCCCGAGCGGCCGAGCATCGCCCAGGGCCTTCCGTCGTGATTTTTTTCGCGACGCGAGGGGCCTGGGGTTCGGGACGGGGTCCGAATCGCCCACGAACCCTATGATGTCCCAACCTACTCTACAGTGCCATTTTTAATACATGCTCCGCGTGCGGATCATGTATTAAAGGTGCAGGGATTCAGTACTACAAACAACGAGGAGTTCATGCATAAATTCATTCATGCATTCATCATGTTTTTAAAATCCTCTATGTTAAAAAATCCTGTGTATTAAAAAATGCCCGGTAGCCTGGATCATCAGAAGGAATTGAGGGTTTTCAGGTGTCGGGCCCTGGGGGCGGTACTCGCTCGACGCTGTTTCGACACTTGCCTGGGCGCTGGAAATGATTTCTGGGATGTGGTCCTGAAGTGCGATGTGAGCAACATGACACAAGCCTTGATCCTCGATCCCTTGGAGCTCGGACGTCGGTATCGTCGGAATCCGCAAGTCCTCGTGCATGCCGACAGATTTTTTCTCGGCCCCCAGCTCATCCGTGTCCTGAACCTCCTTCTCCTCACGTGCTTCCTCCCCCTCATCATCATCACCACCACCATTATCATCATCATCATCATCAGAATCATCATCATCATCATCATCAGCAGCAACATGATCATTATCATCATCATCGTCGTCGTCGTCGTTGTCATCATCATCAGCATCATCGTTATCGTCATGATCATCATCAGTAGCATCATCATCAAGTTCATCATCGTCATCATCATCGTCATCATCATAATCATCATCACCACCATCGTCATCACCGCCGCCATCATCATTATCATCATCATCGTCATCATCGTCATCATCATCATTGCTATCGTCACCATCGTCATCATCATCGTCGTCATCTTTATCATCACCACCGCCATCGTCATCATTATCATCATTATCATCATCATCGTCACCACCATCGACGTCATCAGCATCAACATAATCATCACCGTCGTCATCATCACCAGCATTAGCATCATCATCATCATCATCATCATCATCATCATCATCATCATCATCATACTCATAATCATAATCATAATCATCATCGTCATCATCATCATAACCATCATCAGCACCAGCACCATCAGCATCATCAGCATCATCATCATCATCATCATCACCATCACCATCACCACCACCATCATCATCATCACCATCATCGGCATCACATCATTAGCATCAACATCATCATCATCATCCTCCTCATCATCATCCTCATCATGTCAACTATCATTGTCATGCGCGTCTTCTTTTTCATCCTCCACTGCCCTTCGTCAGCAATCTGCCTGAAAGAAGCTCCTCCAGGGGCCTGCTCTTAAGATCGAAACGAAGCCCCCAGGCTCGCAACGATTCACCTCTTGCTCGCTAGGACTACCGCCCCCCGCAGCAGAAGCCAAACGCGCAGCCGCCACCGTGCGCCTAAAGATCGCAATGCCCCAAGATCCCTCGGAGCCTGCGGCCTCGATGCTCCCCGCCGCCAGCATCCCCCGTTCCCCATGGCGCGGCCTTTCGCCGCAGAAGGGAAGGCTCCAGATGAGGCTTGGAGCTTGGCATCGCTCGGACTCGTGAATGTGTTCACGGCGAGGACCATCGAGGAGCATCCTGGATCAACGAGTAAGACAAACACGCACGACATCGAAAACTGAACGGGAAATGGACGTCCGAGCGAAAGGGCAAGGGAGGGGGTCATCAGGAGGGGGCGGGACGCGAGTCCGCGACGAAGGAGTGAGGCCTCGAATCCAGAGGACAAGGCATTCGCCACAGGCTGACGCTCCTTTCCCAGCGAGTTGGGTACAGAGGAACACTCTGCATCATCTTCTTCTTCTTCTTCTTCTTCTTCTTCTTACTATTCTCCACTGCTCCTCGTGCGTCATGCAGTTGAAACGAAAAGCTTCTCGTGTATAGTCGTGGTACTTGCCGGCAGATCTACGGCCCCGCCGATTCCGTTCCTTGTGGGTCCACGACCCTCCGTGTACGGGATCCGTGTACGAGTCCGCACAAGGAGGGTCCACGACCCTTCCTTGTGCGTTCCAGAAAAGGCATGGGATCCGCGAGGCCTCCACGTCAACAAATGGGGTGCAGTAGACAGATAAGTGGTATCCACGAGACTATTGCGCACGTGGAGTCCAATGGGAGCAAAGGTTTTCAGGGAGGAGAGCAACTTCCGGCCTGGGGGATGCACAGCTCGGACTTGGTGGAAAGTTGGGAGCACTGTGAAGAGTCATGTCCAAACCCTTCGACGTCATCTTTCTGTGGCACTGCCCGAGCCAGATCGATCTGTGAGGGACCGGGGCCCGCGATTGGGCAAACAAAACGGCTAGCGTGAAAAAGCGCAGCCGCGACGCCTGGCTTGAGGGAGAGGGCCCACAGAGAGGCCCAGCCGCACCGCTCCTGGATCCTCGGCCCTGCCCGGCACGCCTGCCCGCCGCGAGCGCGCGGCGCGGGCGGGTCTTCCTGGAGCTCGTCAAGAACGCCGCGCGCGCCTCCATCGAGCGCGCCCAGCACGAGGCGGGGGGCGAGGCCGGCGGACCGCGCCAGACGTGTGCACAGCGCGCCGGCCCTGGCCAGGCCCTGGGACCCAGGGCTCTGGTGGCGTCGGGGCCGTGCTGGCCAAGCCAGGAGCACTTTACCAGCCTCGAACGTATCCCTATCCCCAAGATTGACACGCCAGAAGACGAGGACAATCTTAGGGATGCGCCCTCAAAAAAGGATAGGGAGTCCCCAAGATGGGCATCGTGACGAGGAGGTGCCCAGCAGAGGGGTAGGGATCTGTTCCAGGCTGGTGAGCATTGACGTGCCCAACCCCAGCGCTTGTCCTCGACCTCGGCCTCCGCGAGGCCGTGCTCGGGCCCCGGGGCCATCCAAGCCTGATGCGGCGCGCAGATTTTCCCTCCAGGGAGGGCGTCCAGATCGTGTGGTGCCGCGGACGTCACCACATGTGTCGCGGAGTACGTTTGGTTCAACCGAGCAAAAGTCACCAAAAAGTCCGTCGAGATTTTTCTTGCCAACTAGCTCTCCAGCGCCGCGGAATTACTCTTAAGCTTCCAGCAACTAGCTAAGGGAAGCTCTACGAGTTATTCTCCGCCCGGGCCGGGTTGCCCAGCTAGCTCCAGCGCGGGAGGGCGTTTCCACAGATCCTGGTCTCAGGGCGGGCCTGGCCACGATCGGCGTGCTGTGCCCCCCGAGGTCACCGGCCGGCGGCTGAACCTGCCCCCGATGCACGTGATCATCCCGCAGGACCGTGGCGGGATCCATGGCACCGGACTTCCAGCGGATTCCGTTTTTACCGGCCCTCCCGTGTTGGGTTCTCGTTTTGAGTAGAGCGCTGTGGTCGAGTCTCTTTCTCTCCTCTCCTCCCCCTCCTGCTTCTCTCGTGGGCTCCTTGGATGTCCCGCGGGTTGGAGTTACAGGGTGACTCCCTGGGGGGGCTGCGAAGTGCGCAACTGTCGCCGATGTCGTGGGCTCCTGGGAGGCCCAGCGGAGCGGAGTTGTAAACACACCCAGTTGAGACCTCCTGGGTGGCTGCGAAGTGCGTAACTGTCGCCACTTTTGTGGGCTTCTGGGAGGCCCAGCGGAGCGAAGTTGTAAGCACACCCAGTCGAGACCTCGCGGCTCCCTCTGGGGCTGCGAAGTGCGCAACTGCCGCCACGTTCGTGGGCTCCTGGGAGGCCCAGTGGAGTGGAATTGAAAACACACCCAGCCGAGACCTCGTGGCTCCCCTGAGTGGCTGCGAAGTGCGCAACTGTCGCCGATGTCGTGGGCTCCTGGGAGGCCCAGCGGAGCGGAGTTGTAAACATACCCAGCCGAGACCCCGCGGCTCCCTGGGGTGCCTGCGGAGTGCGCCAATGTCGCCATTTTCGTGGCTTCTGGGAGGCCCAGCGGAGTGGAGTTGTAAACGCACCCAGCCGAGACCTCGCGGACCGTCGCCACTGTCGTTTTGTCCTGGGAGGTCCAGTACGCACACCCAGCCGAGACCTCGAGGCCGCCTGGGGGGCTGCGAAGTGCACAATCGTCGCCACTGTCGTGGGCTCCTGGGAGGCCCAGCGAAGTGGAGTTGCAAGCGCACCCAGTCGAGGCCTCGCGGCTCCTTGGCGCTTCGCTGGCGCGGGTGGCTACGAGGAATGCAGCTGACGACAAGTGCTCGCATCCAACACGGCAGGGGTTCCCATAGCGCGCGGCGCTGTCCCGTCACGCAGCGCTCAGCGCTGTCTCATCGCAGCTCGCAGGGAGCCGCTGCGCCACGCAGGGCGTGGTGCTGTTTTTTGTCCGCGTGGCCTCCCATCCTCAGCTGCCTCTGGCCCGCCATTCCACCACGCGCGCCTGCTTCGCTCAGTGCGACGCGCTGTTCTGCATAGAGCGAGCGTATGGCGCTGCTCTTTCCCGCGTATGTAGCGCTCGGCGCTGTTGCTGTTACTGAACATGTGAGCCCCTCCTTCACACCCCTCTCCATCTCTATCTGGCTAATTCGGAGCTCATGCGCATTGCGGGTCCATCAACATGTTTGTTTGCCGTGTATTCGCCAGATGTTTAGAACGAGGGTTGGGCACGCCACCGGGGAATTTAATTCTGGCGCCCTGCGTTGTGTATCCATGCCGGCATTTGAAACCTGCGGTCCTACAGCGCCATGCGCATGCACCTGCGTATGTTGTTGTTTTATGAGTGTATGTACTTGCATATGCATACACACATGTACATATGCATATGTATATACATGTGCATAGCTATATGCATAGGTACATGTATATGCATACTTATGTTCATTTATATGTATACGTATACGTACATGTATACACTGTTGTATGTGTACATGCATTTACATGTGCTTGTATATGTAGACGCATACGTATATGCATGTATTCATGCATACGTCTACGTGCAGGTACTTGTGCACACATATAGACATATGCATGCACACATTTATACATATTCACAGGCGCGCGCGTGCATGCAATCATGTACGTGTACATGCACAACATTTGACCAGCCCTGTGACGTGGACGAGCCCCCTGGAGCCCGCGGATTGGAACTACTCTGCGACGTACCCAGCCCTTTCTATACATGTGGCGACGGTCCACAGGACCGATCAACACAAACGAATATGTTGAAGGACCCGCAGGAGCCGACACAAACGGCGACATTTGCGGAACCCGCAGCCCCCGCAGGGAACAGCAAGGTCTCGACTGGGCGCGCTTACAACTCCACTCCGCTGGGCCTCCCAGGAACTCGCGAACGTGGCGACGGTTGCGCACTTTGCAGCCCCCCAGGGGGTCGTTGAGTCTCGGCTGGGTGCGTTTACAACTCCACTCCGCTGGGCCTCCCAGGAGCCCACGACAGTGACGACAGTTGCTCAGTCCGCAAACGCCGCAGGGGAGCTGCGAAGTTACGGCAGGGTGTGTTTACAAGCCCACTCCAGGGATACAACAACATGGCGAGAGTTGCTCAGTCCGCAGCCCCCGCAGGGGAGCCGCGAGGTCTCGGCTGGGTGCGTTTACAACTCCACCCCGCTGGGCCTCCCAGGGGCCCACGACAGTGACGACAGTTTCTCAGTCCGCAACCCCCGCAGGGGAGCTGCAACATTTCGGCTGGGTGTGTTTACAAACCCACTCCACCCCCCCAGAGCCAACAAAGTTGCGACAGTTGCTCAGTCCGCAGCCCCCGCAGGGGAGCCGCGAGGTTTCGGCTGGGTGCGTTTGCAACTCCATTCCGCTGGGCCTCCTTGGAGCCAACGAAAGTGGTGACAGCTTCACACTTCGCCGCCCCCCCAGGGAGCCGCGAGGTCTCCCTTTCCCAGGAGCGCACGAGAGAGGCAGAGTCACAACAGGGTCGCAACGCAAGCAGGGCGAAGGAGAGAAGGGAGGAGGAAGAGAAGCAAGAGGAGACAGGAGTCAGGGAATGGGAGGCAGGAGGCAGGACAGGGGGCGGAGGAAGGGAGGAGACTCGATCTCAGTGCTCTACCCAGAACGCGAAAAAACACGGGAGGGCTGGGGACAAGGCAGTCCGTCGAATGCCTTGGGATTGGGCAGCACTGAGGTTCGAAGAAGTTGGCTTTGCTTGACGGTGTCAGGGCGCTTCTTGGACTTTCGGGGGCCCCTTGCGGGGGCTTTCGGTGGGAGCCCCCGAGGGGCCCCGAAGGGGAGCCTTCCGGGCCACAGATCGTGGCACCCTCTCTAGGGGACCTCTGGAGCCCCGCCGGGACCGAGGCCCTGCCAGGGCACCTGGCCGCTCGAGGAGGTCGCGCGCCAGCGGCCTCCTCGCAGCTCGCGGCGTGCCCGGAGGCCATCGCAGGCCTAGAGGTTGACACCAACACCGATCTCGGTGGCGTGCCTCCACCGAGGGAAGAAGATCCCGATCTCGGTGATGGTGGTAATATTCTGGCTTCCAAGATTACCACCAACACCGAAATCCAAGATCATTTTCCCCCTGTGGAGGCAAACCCATGTGTTGGTGTTGGTGCCAATTCCCAGGCCTCCAAGGCCACTTTCTGGGCCCCGGGGCCATCATACGAGAGCGTCTCGGGGATGCGAAGCCCGTCCCAGAGAATCGGTGACGCGTACACCCCCTCAGAAGTCTCCAGGAAAAGCGGCAACTGTCCCGGACTGCGGATGGCGGTTCAGGAATCGAAGAAGCTGGACTGGACACTCGTCGTAGCGCTTTCGGACGTCTGGACCTGGACTACTGTTGAACAGACGCTTCGAGCGAAGTCCATGTTCTGAGCTCAAATCTTCTTAGCTATCATCAGGGGTGTACGGGTGACCCTCTGCAAGAGTGACCTTTGGTGCGGGCCCATAGCCCCCGTCCCCAGTGCCCCCAGCATCGGCTCGCGCGCTCGGCTTTGGCTCCCCCGTGGCCCCTCGGAGCCGCGCACCAAAGGCCACTCTTGCCTAAGGAGGTCATTCTTGCGTGCAGTCGAGAGAAAAAAGCCGCACACCAGAGGCCACCCTTGCCCCGGAGGCAGTTCTTGCTCGCAGTCGAGGCAAAAAGCCGCGCACCAGAGCCCCCACGCTTGCCCAAGGAGGTAGTTCTTGCGCGCAGTCGAGAGAGAGAGAGAGAGAGAGAGAGAAAGCCGCGCATCGGAAGCCACTCTGCCCCGGAGGTAGTCCCTGCGTGCAGTCGAGAGAAAACGCCGCGCACCAGAGGCCGCTCCTGCCCAGGAGGTAGGTCTTGCGTACAGTCGGGAGAAAACGCTGCGCACCAGCGGCCGCCTTTGCCCAAGGAGGTAGTTCTCGCGCGCAGTCGAGAGAGGAAGCCGCGCACCAGAGGCCACTTGTGGCCAAGGTCATTCTTGCGTGCAGCCGAGACAAGGGAGGCAAAGGGGTCGAGAGCTCCCGGGCTTGGCGACTCGAGCTGCACCGAGTCGTCTGCTGGGGCCCCTGGGGAGCGAGGGTGGGTGCAGCCTTTGGGGAGGCGCGCCGCCTCTCGGAAGCCTTCTGGAGGCCTTCGGGGAGGCCTCCTCGGCCCAAGGTATAGGCCAACCCCGCCTCGCGTCGGACGAAGGGGGGGGGGGGAGGGCATGGGAAGTGGGGGAGGAGTGCTACGGGAAGGGAGGAGGCGAGGGGAAAGGGAGGGGGGAGGGGACGAGGGAGGGGGGAGGGGGAAGGGGGTATGGGGTGAGGGGGGAGGGGAGGGGAGGGGAGGGGATGGGAAGGGGATGGGGGGGGTGGGGGGGGGAAGGGCATGGGAAGTTGGGAGGGGTGCCGCGAGAACTGCGGCGTGCAGTCAGGCCCGGCCCCGCCGCCGGGCGCGGCCGCCTTTGCCGCCTCTGGCTTCTGGGCTGGCGCTGGCTGTGTGTAGCCGCTTCTCTGCCCGCTCCCTCCCCCCGCTTGTTCAAGCAGTGGCGAAGCGTCCTGGCGTGCTAATAGGCTCACCAAACAATGTTCTAAGAACCTTTGTGGTTTCCACGAAGTGTTCTTAGAACATTTTTGGTTCGGGCTGTCTTGCTTTAAGACATCGGCCTTATGTTCTAAGAACACTGTTTTTGTTCTTAGAACATTTTTGGGTTCTAAGAACACTTCGTGGTTATAGGAATGCTGGGACGGTCGGTCCCTGCTCAACTTGTCCGCTCCAGTAGTCCCTCCCCAGAAGTCCCCTGCCGTTTTGGAGGGTCTGCACCTCGCCGCGCAGGACCAGCAGCTGTGGGACCAGGAGCGTTCTGTGAAGCTCGCGGACAAGGGCGTCGGCATGAATCGGACGGTGCTCAGCAAGGCGTTCTGCTACTTCTACTCCTCAGTGAAGGCGTGAAGGAGAAGGAGTAGGAAGAGGAGGATGAGGAGGAGGAACCAGATGTTTTGCTTCTCCTGGATAGTTCCTTATTTGCGTTGTTAGGTGAGTCTTCTATTGCGGCCTCGCGTTGCCAGTTCGGGCTGCTCCCCTCTGAAGCAGAAGACGACATTCAACAAAACAATGTGTGTCATTAGCGTCTGCGGTCTCTGGATCGTTTACGCGACGATCTCCAAGAACGCTCGAGAGCTGTAATACAATCCTGGCCCTGGGCACATTGAAAAGGGTCTAGGAGACTCAACATAGAGAGCTCGAAGTGATCTAATGACTTTTCACTTGCTGCCTCGGGACACGGTGGTGGATATGTAATAGAGGGCTCCTCAGTGGTGGCGGTGGTGGTAGTAGTAGCCGCAGCAGCAGCAGCAATAGTAGTACTAGTATTAGTATTAGTATCAGTATTCGTATTCGTAGCCGTAGTAGTAGTAGTAGTAGTAGTAGTAGTAGTAGTAGTAGTAGTAGTAGTAGTAGTAGTCGTAGTCGTAGTAGTAGTAGTAGTAGTAGTAGTAGTAGTAGTAGTAGTAGTAGTAGT
The DNA here is from genome assembly GCA_963575745.1 of Prorocentrum cordatum. Taxonomy (NCBI): domain Eukaryota; class Dinophyceae; order Prorocentrales; family Prorocentraceae; genus Prorocentrum; species Prorocentrum cordatum. Next base: position 49,273 of record CAUYUJ010007030.1, read on the forward strand.
AGTCGTAGTCGTAGTCGTAGTAGTAGCAGTAGTAGTAGTAGTAGTAGTAGTAGTAGTAGTAGTAGTAGTAGTAGTAGAAGTAGTAGTAGTAGTAGTAGTAGTAGTAGTAGTAGTCGTAGTCGTAGTAGTAGTAGTAGTAGTAGTAGTAGTAGTAGTAGTAGTCGTAGTCGTAGTCGTAGTAGTAGCAGTAGTAGTAGTAGTAGTAGTAGTAGTAGTAGTAGTA
>CAUYUJ010007031.1:0-2500 GCA_963575745.1 Prorocentrum cordatum
GACGAGCACCGGGAGAGGCGCATATAGACCGAGGGGCCCCCAAAGGGGGTGCGGACCGGAGTTTGCCCAGCCACGCGGCTGGTCTGGAGCAGGTGCCTCCCGGCGAAGGAGAGAAGAGAAGGCAGGGGACGCCGCTCCCGCCCGCCGCACGTGTGTCCCCGAGTGAGGCATGCCATTGTGAGCGTTTTTATAACTCGGCGTTTCGACATTGGGCGAAAAGGGCGGGTGGTCTGGCTTCGGACCTTTTCTTAATGCGTCAGCTTGCAAGTGTGCGTCCCATGGGGAGATCCCACCTGATCGAAACATGCGCCCGAAAACAACCAAGATCTACTCCATTGAGGGGGGGGGCCGCGCCGATCGGCAAAACAATGAATAAGAAAACAATCACATTGCCGAGGGAGGCCGAGGCGAGAAGCAGCCCTGACCCTCGACGACCAACTCCTTCCGGGGGTGCCAGCTGTACACCTGCACTGATACTGGCCCGGTCAATCCCTGCACCAAAATTGGCGTACTCCGATTCCTTAATAAGCGTCGGGTGGGCGCCACCCCCGCAGACAGCCCCACATCGTCCCCCGTCGCGGGCAGCCACCGCGCGCCGAAATCGTTCCGACCCCCGTCGCGGCGCGACGACGAAGCGAGGTTGACCCGCGGGTGGGTACCCCCCCACGCGAATTAAGAAACCCAGAAAATACGCTTTCCTGGGGCATGCACCAATCCTGAGCCCAAGACTGACCTGGCCAGGATCGGTATAGGGGCGCGTGGCTGACGCAGGGGGGCGCCTCCTCCGCCGGCCGCACGCTCCCCGTGGGAGGCTGCTCTGCCGCGGGAGAACTCGAGGTGACAACGAGTCCCCAGACCTCCGACGGCCCTCTCCTCTCGCGGCTGAGACCCCGCCTCCTCCTCCTCCTCCTCCTCCTCCTCCTCCTCCTCCTCCTCCTCCTCCTCCTCCTCCTCCTCCTCCTCCTCCTCCTCCTCCTCCTCCTCCTCCTCTCCTCTCGCGGCTGAGACCCCGCCGCGGTGCAGCGGTCCTGGGGCACGGGCCCCGCCCCACGAACGTCGACAAAAGCGGGAAAAAATCCGGCGCGACTTCTGGAGTCGCCAGGGAAATCCGCCGACCCCGTCGGCGCGTGGGAGGGGCTCTTCCGTTCGTCGTCGTCTTTGTCGTCGTCGTCGCCGTCGCCGTTCCCCCTCTTTCCCTGGACTCCCTCCCCCAAGCGCGCCAGCTAGAACGAAACGAAATAACGTCGTACGTAGTTGGGTCGAAAGAAAACCTCTTCTCTTCCCTCAATCCTTCCCCGCCGGGGGGGGGTCCTGAGGGGGGGTCCAGGGAGAGGTCCCGGGTCAAAATGCCACCCCGCGGGGATTCCCAAACTTCAAACAAAACACAAAGACCGTCCAAGAGTGCCACGAGAAGCTACCACTGTGGTCCACGAGAACCCCGCATCGCCGAACGGTCAGTCCTTCAGCGCCCAAGATGGTTTTCGGATAACCCAACAGGTTCCAAGACGCCCTGCGAAGCCTCCAAAACATCCCCGAAGAGGTCCCACAAGTGCACCAAACAGCACAACCCACTCCCACGAGCAAACCTATTTTATTCACCAGCATCGCCATTTCAGCTTTCACAACATCCAGAGCAGCCCCAGAGGCCGCCAAGAGCGCCCCCAACGCGGCCCAAGACGCCCCCGGGGAGACCCCAAAACGCCCTATTGGGCCCCCAAGACGACCCTAGAAGCCTCAACGCGGTCCAAGAAGTCGAGCGGCTTCGACAAGGGGCCCAAACGGAAGGCCCGAACTGAAATTTTGAGCCATCGGCCCCGAGAGGTCCCCAGGAGCCCTCCAGGAGATCCCCTAAAAGCTCCCAGGAAGCTCTCGAAAACCCCCAAAGAAGTACAAGAAGAGACGCCCCAAGAAAGCCCCAAGAAGGCCCCGAAAAGGCCGCCGGGAACGGGCTAGAGGGCCCCAAACGGCCCGCGCGCCAGCAATTGCACATGTTCGGCGGGAATCGGATCGAGATCAGACTGTTCGCGATCACCGGTCGACCCCCCTCGGACGTGCGCCCTTTTTGCATCGCGCCCTTCGCTGTCATCCTTCCGCCCCCATCTTCCCCCTCACCCTCATCCTCCTCATCCTCCTCATCCCCCCTCCTCCTCCTCCTCTCCTCCTCCTCCTCCTCCTCCTCCTCCTCCCTCCTCCTCCTCCCCTCCGCCTCCTCCTCGCTCCTCTTCCTCCTCGCCCTCCTCCTTCTCCTCCTCCTCCTCCTCCTCCTCCTCCTCCTCCTCTCTCCTACTCCCCCTCCTCTTCCCTCCTCCTCCTCCTCCTCCTCCCTCCTCTCCTCCTCCCCTCCCCCTCCTCCTCCTCCTCCTCCTCCTCCTCCTCCTCCTCCTCCTCTCCTCACTCCTCCTCCTCCTCCTCCTCCTCCTCCGCCACAATTACTCAATATGAAATACTACTCTCCTCTTCCCCTGATGGCGTCCGGGTGATGGCCGCGCACCCTCCGCGT
>CAUYUJ010007031.1:12500-25000 GCA_963575745.1 Prorocentrum cordatum
TCATCATCATCATCATCATCATCAGCATCATCAGCATCATCATCATCATCATCATCATCGTCATCATCATCAGCAGCATCATCATCATCAACATCATCAACATCGCCAGTACCATCATCCATGTCATCCTTGACCATCACCACCATCAGATTCAGCATCATCATCGTCATCAACCTCATCATCATGAGCATCATCAACATCAGCATCATCATCAGCAGCACCAGCATCGTCATCATCATCATCATCATCATCATCATACTCGTCATCATCAGCATCATCAGCAGCCGCAACAGCAGCAGCAGCATCAGCATCGTCGTCATCGTCATCATCATCATAGTCGTCGTCGCTATCGTCGTCGTCGTCATCGTCATCGTCATCATCATCATCAGCAGCAGCAGCGTCAGCATCATCATCGTCATCATCATCGTCATCATCATCAGTATCAGCATCAGCAGCAGCATCATCATCATCGTCGTCATCAGCATCAGCATCAGCATCATCATGATCATGATCTACGCCATTTATCAGCACTATCATCAGCATCATCATCAGCAGCATGATTATCCTCATCGACAGCAGTATCATCATCTGCAGCAGCAGCGTCAGCATAATCGGAAACCGCAACATCATGATCAGCAGCAGCGTTAGCATCAACATCATCAGCGTCATAAGCATCTCGTCATTACCATCATTATTGTCGTCCTGGTCCTCAAACATCATCAGCATCATCAGCATCACCAGAAGTATCATCACCACCATCATCATCACCAACAACAAGCATCATGTTCGTCGTCGTCGCCAGCATCATGATCGTCATCATCACCACCGCCACCATCATCATCAGAGCGGACCAACCCTTCAGGGCATAAGTAGATGGTTTAGGGCGTTTCCTCCCCCAACCCCTTGTTCCCCGTGGGGAAGGAGTTTACCCCTTCTCCTACCCCCTGAGCCTGGTTGGGGGGGCGCTGCGACCCATTGGAGCGTCCAAGAAGGCATCAGCGAGAAGACAAAAATCACGAACACTCCTTACGTAGGTTTGGGACACATGTTGGCCGCAGGACCCCCCTCCCAGATGGCCCCAAGACGATCCGAAAAGCCCTCAAGACAGCAAGATGCCTCAAGAGGCCCCTTAGAGGCACCCAAGACGCTCCAAGATGCCACCAAGAGCCAACAGGAGGCCCTTAAGTCGCCTCAAGATGCATCTAAGAGGCCATCAAGAGACACCCCAAGGGACCCAAGGAAGCATTCCAGGAGCCTCTGGCCGACACAGGCCCCCGATATCCGAAAATGATGCCACGCTCCCCCGTTCAGTGCAGCTCCGATGGGCATCGTTTCTAGATGGGCTGGTGGGGGTACCCGAAGCGCTAGTCCGCCGACACTGTCGGCGTGTGTGAGATGCTTTTCTGTCGTCGTCGTCGTCGTCATCGTCATCGTCATCGCCGTCGCCGCTCTCCTCCTTTCACTGGGCCCTCCTCCTCGAGCGATCCAGCAAGATGGGAATCGAACAACGTAGTAACTCTCAGGGGGAATATCCCAGGGGGAAGTCCTGAGAGGGGTCGAGGGGGAACCGGGGGGGGATCCAAGAGGGGGTCCCAGGGCCCCCCTCGTCCGCCCAGACGGCAAGGGAAACTCACTCCCTTTGATCCCTTCCTCTCGGGAAGGGTCTCCAGGAAGGGATCCCCGAGAGTCCCACTGGAGGGTCCCGGGGAAGTCCCCGGGACTTGTGACCCCTCCCCTCTACGACACAGACTCTCCTCCTAGGAGACAAGGTCGGCGGTACTGGCCGCAAGGCCTTCCCAATAAGAACTGAAGCACGCTCCTGCTTCGCTGAAAGGCACCTGGTCAGCATCCTCCTCATCATCATCATCATCATCAGCATCATCATCATCATCATCATCATCATCAGCATCATCATCATCATCATCATCATCATCATAATCAGCATCATCATCATCACCTTCATCATCATTAGCATCATCATCGGCTTCATCAGCATCATCATTAATGTTATCATTACCATCTATCATTGTCAATATCAACATAAGCATCACCATTACCATCATCATCTACAAGACATCAGCATCAACATCATCATCAGCATCGTCGTCATCATCATCATCAACAACAGCAGTCATCAAGAAGCATCAATACTCATCGTCTTCATCGTCGTCATCCTCATCAACAACACCAACAAAATCAGCATCGTCTGTATCATCGTCGTCATCATCATCATCGGCATGATCAGCATCCGAAACATCAGCAGCATCAGCATCAGCATCAGTATCAGCAGCAGCATCATTACAATCATCAGCAGCAACATTGACAACGACAACAACAACAACAACAACAGCAACAACAACAGTAACAGCATCAACAACATCTACATCAACACTTCCAACTGTATCATCAACAGCAACATCATCATCAACATCAACAGCATCATCAGCATCATCAGCACCATTATCATCGCTCTCGTCATCGTCGTCATCATCAGCATCATCACCATCATCATCAGTAGCATCAGCAGGATCATCATCATCATCATCAGCATCATCACTGTCAGCACCATCATCAGCAGAAGCATCATTAACAGCATCAGCAGCATTACCGTCAGCATCAGCATCAGCAGCATCATTGTCATCAATGGCAACGACATCATCATCCACGTCATCATCATTATAATCATCATCAACAGCAGTAGCATCAACATCAGCATAATCATCATCAGCAGCAGCAGCACCACCATCATCGCCATCATCATCGTCATCGTCATCGTCATCTTCGTCATCATCAGCATCACCACCATCATCAGCATTATCATAATCATGATCGTCAGCATCATCATCATCATCATCATCATCATCATCGTCATCATTGTCGTCAGCATCGCCGTCATCATCGTCATCAGCATAGTCATCATCATCATCATCATCATCATCATCATCATCATCATCATCATCATCATCATCATCATCATCATTATCGTCAGCATCGTCATCATCATCATCATCACCATCATCATCATCATCATCAACACCATCAGCATCATTATCATCATTATCGTCAGCATCATCATCAGTATTATCATCATCATCTGCATCATCATCATCTGCGTCATCATCACCATCACCATCATCAACATCATCAGCAGCATCATCACCATCATCAGCAGCAGCATCATCCTCATCATTACCAGCATCAGCAGCATCAGCATCATCGTCATCATCGTCATCATCGTCATCCGCCTCCTCGTCATCATCGTCATCCGCCTCCTCGTCATCATTCTCGTCCTTATCCTCATCTTCCCCCCCTCTCCTCCTCGCCCTGAGGTCCGCGTCGCGGGCCCAGAGGGCCGATCCCCAGACCCGTCCCCTGGGAAGCGCTCCACGGGCAGGGGACTTCGAGGCGCCTCGGGCCACGGAGACGCGGGCCCCCGCCCAACGAGTGAAAAAGCGCGCGAAAACTTCTCGCGCCTCCATCCCGCCGGGGGCGACGATAGGGGCGACTACCTACCAGATCACCCCAACCCAACCCGAAGACCCCAATTTCGGGTTGGGGGGGGTACGGGTTCCATATGTGTTTTTTCAATGTTCCCCGACCCCCCCCCCCAACTGGAAATGGAGTGTAAATTGAGGCCTTCGGGTTGGGTTGGGGTGGTTTGGCGGGTGGTGAAGGGGCGAGTAGCCCAGGGGGCGCAACACGAAAAAAGCGAGACAACACTGGGGGGCCTGTAAGGGGGGGGTTGGGGCAGCAAGGGCTGAAGAGAAGGGCCCCTGCATGGGGCCCCTCAGAGCCCAAGAGGGGGCTCTCAGGACCCGAAGCTGGCCATCGCTCGGACGTCCATTCCCTGTGTTTTTTTCGGTTTCGTGCGTGGCTTTTTCGCCAAATCATCAAGGATGCTCCTCGATGGTCCTCACCGAAGGAAAAATGCACACGTCCGAGCGATGCCAAGGAAAAGGGCACCTTTCTCTCCCTCCCCCCCCCCCCATTTATCGCCCCCCATGATGTTCGCGCCCAACGCCAGGATCTCAGTATCGCACCTTGGCTAGTGGCTCCGATCGTCGCACAACCCTCTCCCGCCTGAGAGGGTGGACGTTCTAGGGGGACCAGCTCAGGGGTGGAAACATCGAGCTAGAATCGGCAAGGCATCGCCGAAACATCTGTCGAGCAGCCCCGGAACGATCTAAGCGAGGCGCAGCTGCTGGAAGGCATCCTGGGGCTGGAAAGCAGCCGAGTACCGACGAAAACGCCCGAAAACCTTGGACCCCGGACCTCGAAACTTCGTCGCCCCTGATCGGGCCAGGCCGGGCGAAAGGGGGGGATAGCAAACGGGGGGGGGGGAGAATCAGCTCACGTAGCTGATTTTCCCGGCGCCTCCCGGCGCCGGGAGGCGCCCATCTATCGAGGAATGGGCCAGGCGGCGGGGCCGAAACCAGCTGCGTGCAGCAAACTTCGTAACCCCCCCTTTCCCTATCCCCCTTTCGCTCGGCCCGACCTGAGCCTGCCTCCCTGGCCGCCCCACCCTCCGGGGCGGCGACAGTGCCGAAGTTGGCCCAGGGGCGGGCAGTGCACGCACTCGCCGGGGAGCCTCGCCAGAGAAGCGGACCCTCGGCGCCGCTGGACTTAAGTCGGGCCTGTCCTCCTACAGGGGGATTTTGGACGAAAGATTAAAAATTGTCCAAAGATACCACAAAATGGTCAAAAAAAATACCCGAAAAATCGTTCCCTGACAATTTTTTATTATTTTTGAATATTCCCCCTGTAGAGGGACCGGTCCGACTTAACCCTGGACACGTCTATTGCTCCCCCCCTGGGTCGGCGCGGTGGACAAGCCTCCCGTCAGTAAAGCTCCCTTTAGTGAGAGCGGCCTAGGACCGAAACCGACGGACCTGGACCCGCAAAAAGAACGGCCGCAACGCCCTCTCGCGAACCGACAAAAATGGCCAGTTCACTTATCGACGCGTCAGGGTAGGAGGTCTATCATTATGTCGGGCGCGTCTCCCTACGTCAGGTTCGTGTCGTGACGACCCCGGCGTTGGTTTCTGACTCCGCGTGGATCGTTCAACCTTGAACGATCGGCGACTGTGGATCGCTCGATCGTTCCATATAGGCCGATTCTGGGCCACTGGCGGCGTTCAACCTTGAACGCCCGCGGCGGGGTCGCCGCCGGTCGACACGACGCGAACCTACCGTACAGGGGGATTTTCGACGACAAATGAAAAATACCCCAAAAATACCCCAGAAAGGCCAAAAAATAGTCCAAAAATAGTCCCCTGACTATTTTTGGACTATTCTTCTTGGACTACTTTTTGGATCATCTTGGGGGTACTTTTTTCCCGTCGAAAATCCCCCTGTAGGGGGACATGCCCGACTCAAGTCCATCGACCTCCGACCGGGGTATTCGCCCCCGTCGTTTTGGACGCCCGAAATGGGTACGGAAAGAATGGGCACTATGCCCAACAACAAATGTTGTGCCAAGCCAACAGCGGCCGCTGTTGGGCAGGCGGCCTCCTGTCTCGAATGGACACAGGCCGCGGCGGCGCGGACAGCGAATCCTGTTCAAAATGAACAGGAACTGTTGTTGGGCATTGTACCCATTCTTTCAGTACCCATTTCGGGCGTCCAGAGTCGTCGCCTCCGACTCTCGCCCCCGCCTCCTCCCCCCCCGGCGCGCCCAGCCGCGGCGCGCCCGGCCCCGCCCGCGCGGCGCCGCGGCGGCGGCGGGGGGCCTTGCCCTCTAGCAGCTCCAGAGACGCGCCGCCGCCGGTGCTGCAGTGCGTCACCTCGCCGCGCGCCCGCCGGCCGGACCCCCCCGCGGTTGAAGGGGCCCTGGGACACACAAATATACACACACACACAACAACAAAAAAAAATGGCAGGATTCCCCACATTTTCCTATATTTTCTTGGTTTTTTGTCTTCCCCCCCCCACTTCCCATACTTTCCCATACTTTCTGTGGGATCGAGGATTAGTTGTGCCTGTGCGTTTCTTTTCCTCCTGAGCGGTGCGCTGGTGCAGGGCAGCGCTTTCTGACTCGGCGTTGCGGCAGGCATCGGGCGGAAGAGGAGGGGGAGGGGGGGGGGTCTGGCTCCAGACCTCTGCTCGATGCGGCGGTTTGCGGCAGTGCGCCCAGTGGGGAAGGGGCTCCACCCTGCTCGAAACAGGCACCCCAGAGAGCTCAGATCTACTCCACTGGGGGCTGGAGGGGGGGTCCGCGGGCCCATACCGATCGGCAAAACAGTGAATCAGGAAGCGACCACCCGGGCAGCCCAGAGGCCACGCCTCCAAAGCATGCGGCGCTGCGGCTCCCAAACAGCGTTTCGCTGGAGAGTCCGCAAAGCAGAAGCCGAGGACCACATTCTGGTCCGGACCGCCACGATCCCCATAAGAACTACACGCTGGTGCACATGGCAGTGCTACCACCCGTTCCTCATGGACAACCTCCTACTCCTCGACACGCCTCTTCACACCTGCTGCTATCCGGGTGCGCTGCTGGGGAATCTGCTTCGATCCCCGACGGTGATAAGGTTGTTCGTTATCCTTCCCCATCCCCAGGTCTTCTTGTGGAGTCTCATCCCAGGAGAGCCTGCTGTAAGTCCCACAAAGGTTTTCACTGGCTTGTTGGGGCCATTCTGGAAGCCTCCTGCGTTCCTTCTGGGGGCCACTGGGGGTTTCCCCAGGCCACCCTGCTTCCAACCGCGGTCTCCCTGAACGACCGGGTCACAATTTAGACTGATGCGGGAGGCGTCGTGAGGTCATTTTGGGCCGTCATGGGGCTCTTCTCGGGCCATCTAGGGGCCCTGCTGGGGTGTCTGGGGGCTCCTCTTGGACTGCCTGGAAGCCCTCTTGGTTAGATTTGGGGCGGTGCTCCAACCTCTTGGACAGACTCAAACGGCCAGAAAACCGAAGAATTGAGAAAATTTCCAAAACCATGCGAAAACCATCGGAAACTAATGTTTTTTGCGTTTCAACAGATTCTGGTTTTTCTCATGTTTTATGAGCTGCGTTCCTTTATTATTTTATTTTTTCCTCTCGGGCGCCAGACGCTGCCAGTCCCTGATACCCTCGAAATGATAATACAACATATGGAGGTATGTTTTCGTCTGTTTTCCCGCTTCGCCTGGTGATTCGCTCATGTGCCACGATGCTACTGTACTCAGGGAGCCGCGCACATATGCAACAATTGTGCGGGCCGTCGTCCAGAACATAACGAACAACTCGCACGACGCGTCTCAGGGTCGCGAACTTGCCCTACATGATATCCACTGCAATGTGCGCCGTAGCAATTGCAAACAGGGTGTCATGGTCAATGTCCTGTCCCCGAGTGAGGGACTGCCCTTATGTGGCCGCTTGCTGAAGAGTCTCAAAGAACTCAAAATCCAAGAGCATCGATGAAACTAACATTATTCGCCGCTCCTGGGGGTCGTTGACCATGGTGTGCTCAGGCAGCTCGACTTTCGGCGAAGCCCGCCCCGCAACCGTTTGGCTGCGGCAATGTTTATGTAACGGCGAAACCGGTCCCGCAACCGTTTGGCCGCAGCTGTGTTTAGGTAGCGGTGAAGCTGGTCCCGCAACTGTACCCAGCACGCTCTCGCCAGGACACCGACCATGCCCTAACATGATGCCATAGGGCATAGTATAACATCCTGGCCCTCGCCTGTAGTCGTGGGCCCCAACCTAAAACCGAGGATAGGCTACGTCCATAATCGAAGTTGAAAAACTGCCCGCCTCGGCTGGCTGGGGCGGACAAATCACGCCCCCCCTGCGCAGAGCAGCAGCCAGCGGGTTCCATCGGGAGTGGGAATAGGGGGAGGAGGAGGAGGAGGAGGAGGAGGAAGAGGAGGAGGAGGAGGAGGAGGAGGAGGAGAACGAGGAGGAGACGGCGGATGAGCACAGCTACCAAAGCAGAAAGCCATCATGCAAGCGCGGAACGATACGATTTCACCTCGTTTAGCATCGGTGAAACTGGGCGGAGAAGGGGAGGAGGAGGAGGAGGCAGAAGGAGCAGGAGGAGGAGGGCCGCAATGACTCGCCAGGCAAACCAGGAGAACCCCTATGGCCGACCCGCCATCGGCAAACTCATGAAGTGAACCAGGGCTTGAAAAAGAGACTGAGCACACTAGAAGCAGCGCGTTCCCCCCTCCCGCTGCGCGGGCCGCAGGCGCGAGAAGAAGACAAGCGGGACTGGGCGGTTAGCGAAACGGCCGCGGCAGGACGCCAGCCAAGGAGAAGCAGAAGGAGGAGGAGGACGAGGAGGAGCAGGAGGAGGAAAAGGGGGAAAAAGGAGGAGGAGCAAGAGGAGGGGAGGAGGAGGAGGAGGAGGAGGAGGAGGAGGAGGAGGAGGAGGAGGAAGGAGGAGAAAGCAGCTACGTCGCCGGGTCCACTGAGCGCCAGCGCGGACTCCAGGCCCCGAATAGGAGGAGGGCAGCAAGCAGGCAAGCCAGAAGGCAGCGGGAGGGGCAAGGCGGAACGGGGGGCACGGAACGTGCAGGGCGGGCGGGGGAGGGGAGGGGCGCTCAGTCGTCCGCGCCCCCGCCGGGCCAGCAAGCCCGGACGTGGGCGGCCGCCCGCCGGCACAGCGCCACTCCAGCCGCGCTCGCCAGGCGGCGGCACCGCCACGCCCCGTCCGAGCATCCCCTCCGCCGGGCAAGGCGGGTCGCGAGTGTGCGGAGGATTGATGTCGTCCGGGGGTGGGGCCGCCTGTGAACGGACCAGACCATGGGCTGGTGCAGGATGTTCTGGCGGTCCAGAACGTCGGTGTACGGGGCGTAGTACGCCGTCTTGCTCTCGTACATGCTGGAGACGCAGTCCAGGCCGGCGTTGCACGCGTCGGGAGAGGCGATCCCGATGTCGAGCGCCGTGAGCCCGTGCCCCGGCGCCCCCGTGAGCATGTCCGCAGGCCGCAAGCGGGTGCCCGGGATGAGGTTCTGCGCCTCGAATTTTGTGGCGGGGTCGCAGGGTTTGGCGACCTCATACACCTGCCGTGCGAGCGCGTGGTGGCCCTTCGTAGCCTCGGCTCTGCTGCAGCAGAGAGCGTGCGAGCCCGCGGATTCGAGCAGCTCCGTGCCGCAGAGGTTGCAGGGCGCGGGCTCGCTGGGGCCAGCGGCACCGAGTCGCAGGCGAAGCCCTTCCACGAAGTCCTGCTGGTCGAAGAGGTTCGTTGATCGGTCCGAAATCTATCATGAAACGGTTGTTCCTCAGATCGTTGCACGGCAATGATTTCCGCTCGACGCCTCCAACCGTGGTCCCGCCCTTGCTGGCATCGAATCTCACGGGCACACGGCACGGGCAAAATAGGCCCCACTGGTTTATGCAACCGGAGACCGAGAACATCTCGGCGCCACGCGCATCCCTCACCCTCTGCCCCTTGATGCAGCAGTGGCACGGATCTTCGATCGACCCGACAACATACATGGGGTCTCTCACAACTGCCGCGAACTGGGGCCGGCAGTGCGGACAAGGCGCGGTGAAGACGGGCCCGCAGGAGCACGGCTGATGGATCGTCTGCACGACGGGGTAGTCCTTCGAAGGCCCATTGTGCACCTTCAGCTTCAGGCCCCTGTTCACTGGGCAGAAGCTTCGCATGCAATAATCCGAGTCCTCCGTGGTGTACAGGAATGGCTGTCCCTCCTGGTCGCCGACTGGGACGGAGATCCGGTAGCGCTGCTTCGCCTCGTTGCTGCAGCAGAGGACGGGGACATCATCCTACTTGACGAATACCCTCGAGGCGCCCCTGCAAAGGTCCCCGGCCATCACCTGCTGCGTGGGGGCGCCGTACGCGTAGCCCATCTGCGCTGGCTGCGCCATGTGCGCCAGGCAGGTCCGCCAGAATCGGCACTTCGTGACGGTGGGGCGATATGGAGCAGAGTATATCGCCGCTTTTGCGTTTCGAAAACTTTTGGGGGTCTTATTCGGGTCGTTGTCGGACTTCTGATAAGTGTCTGAGGCCTATGTGGGTTCTCTTCGGGGGCCGCCAGGTCACCCTGGTTCAGGAGCCCCAGGAAGCGCAGGGGACCGTCCGCAAGGGCGTCCAGCGTGCCACTGGGGCCAGGGATATGGAAGGGTCCCGTTTAGGGGGGGCCGCAGAGTCCCAGGTTATCAAAATAGAGCAAAGGGTGTGCGTGTATATATATATATATACACACACACATACACATACACATACACATACACATACACATACACATACACATACACATACACATACACATACACATACACATACACATACACAATTACATATACATATACAGATTCACGTACATATTCATATACACATACATATACACAAACATATACATATGCATACACATATACATATACAAATACATATACGTATACATATACCTGTACATATACATATACATATACATATACACATACATATGTACATACATATACAAATACCTATACCTATACATATACATATACACATACATATACATATACATATACCTATACATATACATATACATATACATATACATATACATATACATTTACATGTACATATACATATACATATACATAAACATAAACATATACATATACATGTACATATACATATACATATACATATACATATACATGTGCAAATACATATACATATACATATACATATACATATACATATACAAATAGAACGACATATACAAATACAATTACATATGCATAAACATAGACATATACACATATATACATATACATATACATATATATAATATACATATGCATGAACATATACATGTACATCTATATATATATATATATACATAAAAACATACATATACGTATACAAATACAAATACAATTACATACACATAAACATAAACATAGACATATACAGATACATATACATGTACATATACAAATACAAATACCAATACATATACATATACATATACATATACATGTATATATATATGTGTATAGACATATACATATATATGTACAAATACGTATACAAACATGTATGCATAAACATATACAAATATATACAGGTACATATACATATACATATACATGTACATATACATATGCATGTACATATACATATACATATACATATACACATACATATAGATATGCATATACATATGCATATACATATACATATACATATACATATACATATGCATATACAAATACATATACATATACATATGCATATACATATACATATGCATACACCTACACCTATACATATACATATACATATACATATACATATACATATACATATACATATACATATACATATACATATCCATATACATACACGTATATACCGTATAAATATATAACATGGGAGAAGAGAGAACGAGAGAGAGAGAGAAAGAGGGAGAGTGAGAGAAAGAGAGAGAGAGAGAGACACACAAACAATTGTAGGTATGTGCATACGTACTGTTCACCAAAAGGCCCTGCACCCATTTGTTCTAAGCCTCGGACGTCTAGGGTCCGGCGCCAGACGGCACGACGGCCAACGACTCTGGCCTCGGACGGGCCCTCGCCCCCCCATCCGAAGACGGGACGCCCCGCCAGGCGGCGGCAGCGACACAAAAAACGAACTCGCCAGCCAAACCCCGAGAGCGCCTGGCGGCTCAGTGCGCGAGGCCTAGAGACAACAACACACACACACACACACACTACCACGAGCTAGGGGGGTGGCCGCTCCCTCCCCTCGAGCTGGTGGTGCCTCCGTCCGGGAACTCCCTGGAGGCATGCCCGAAACGAGGTGCCGCCAGCTCGAGATGGTGGGACAGCCACCCCCCTAGCTGGTGGTAGTGATATTCTTGACTCTGGTGAAGTGCGGAGCGACTGGGTACAGTCGGACCAACGATTGAAAAACATTTTTCAAAAACATGAGACCCTCCTTCGTGAATCCGAATTTGTGTGTAGTTGTGTGTTTGTGTGATTGTGCGTTTGTGCCGGGATGCCCATGCTTCGAAGTGGCCTGCGCCAAATTATGTTATTATTATTAACATTACTACTGTCAGTCGTAATACCATGATTGATTACGTTATCAATAACATTATCACTATGATCATTATTTGTACTGGATGTTTGTTCCCTACCAGTTGTCATACACAATCCGCCACGGCGCCTCTGGGCACGGAGCGGGCGTGTCCTCAGGTCCCCGCGCTACCCCTTCTAAGCCTCTAAGCCTCAGTCGTCACTCCCGAGGAGTTCTTAAGGGGTTGGGAACCCCTCGGCCCAAATATCCTGGGGCATGGCGCGGTCTGTCGCGTAACCTTTTCGGGCCCACGAGGGCCCCAAGACGGGCCAAGAGGGTCCCTAGAAGCCCCTAAGACGGTCCAGCGAGGCCTCGAGTCGCCGAACGATCGCTCCAAGACGCTCCAGACGGGCCCACATACGGCCCACAGACGGCCCAAGAGGCCTCCAAAAGGCTTCCAAGAGGCCTTCCAAGAGGGCTCCAAGAGGCCAAACTCATTGATATTCCTCGTGTGTTAAAAAGATGTTGGCGTTCTCGCCTGTTCGGC
>CAUYUJ010007031.1:30000-42500 GCA_963575745.1 Prorocentrum cordatum
AAAGTTCGCTTATCACCATCATTATTCGTACGGTTCATCTTCTTTACCAACCGCATCATCATCATCATCATCATCATCATCAGAATTGTGATCATCATCAGCATCATCATCAGCATCATCAACATCACCATCACCATCACCATCATCATCATCATCAACAACAGCATCATCATGATCATCATCATCATAATCATCCTCGTCAACGTCCTCGCCATCACCATCACCATCACCATAACCATCACCATCACCATCACCATCACCATCATCATCATCATAATCATCATCGTCATCGTCATCGTCATCGTCATCGTCATCATCCTCAGCATCGTCATCATCAGCAGCACCATGAGCAGCAACAGAATGATCAAGCTGATCCGTATCATCATCCTCGTCATCATTAGCACCATTAGCAGCATCATACTTATCGTCGTCATCATGATTATCACCATCATCATAACCATCGCCGTCGTCTTAATAGTCAGCAGAAGCATCATCAGCGCATCAGCATCAGCATCATCAGCATCATCAATATCGTGTTTAAAAGAAGCACTCTCATCAGCCTCGTCATAAGCATCATCAAGAACATCATCATCGCCACCATCATCACCATCCTCAGCACCATCACCATCAGCATCATCATCACAAGCATCATCATCACCACCATCATTACGATAATCGTCTTCTTCCTCCATCCATCCATCCATCCATCCGTCCATCCATCCGTCCATCCATCTCCAATACACTCCTCCTCCTCCTCCCTCTCCTCCCCCTCCCCCCTCCTCCTCCGTCCTCTCTCCGTCTACCCTTCCTCGTGCTCCGCCTCTACAGCCTCCTCCTCATCATCATCATCCGCCGCCCAATCCCTCTCCTCTATTCCTCCTACTCCTCCTCCTCCTACTCCCCCTCCCCTCCAGAAACAGCTAAGAACCTCCCGCACCATCATCAAAAGGAAGTAATAACCTTTGGAAACGCCGAAAAAGTTCAACATTACTAATCATCATCCTTCATCCTCCTCCTCCTCCTCGTCCTCCTCCTCCTCCTCATTCTCCTCCTCCTCCTCCTCCTCCTCCCCTTCCTCCTCCTCTTCCCCCTCCTCTGTTAACCTTTCTCGTCAACCTCCTTGTGCAGGACCTCCTTCTCATCCTCGCCCTTCTCCGACGGCACGACGCCACGACAACGACAACGAAGACAGCGGCGACGGCACGACGACGACGAACGAGCAAACGAACGAACGAACGACTGACGGCAACGGCCACGGCGACGGCGCGCCGAAGCCGCACGCGCGCGGCGGCCCTACGGCCAGAGACGACCAGCAGGAGCCGCGCTCAGCGCGGCGCGGGCCCGAGGGCATCCAGCTCGCGCAGGTCCTCCACGGGCTCGCGCGTGAAGCAGAAGGTGACCGCGGCGCCGCCCAGGCACACGGCGCCGCAGAAGCCCAGCACGGCCCGCAGCCCGAACGCCTGCGGGCGGCGGAAGGCGCTTTGCTCCGCGGGCTTCTGGAAGGCGGCGGAAGGCGGCGGAAGGCGGCGGAGGGCGCTCTGCCCTGCGGCGCTCTGCTCCGCGGCGTTGCGCCGCGGAAGGCCCGCGGAGGCTTCTTCGCTCTGTGCAGCTCTCCGACGGCGGCACCTCGCCGAAGGCCTTCCGGGGGTGCCGGGATCGCACGCAGTGGTCGTTGGAAGCTCGAGGTGCGGCCCGAAGACCGTCGGGCCCTCGGCGGCCGAGGGCGGCCCGCAGGCGCCAGGCGCGGCGCCGCCGAGGACCCACGGGACGGCCCGGGAGAGCCCGCTGCGCACGCGGCGCACGGGCCACCGCAAGGGCCGCCGCCGCCGTCATCGCCGCCGCCGCGCCGCGAAAAAAAAACGACGGGAGGGGTTTTGTGTTTTCGGCCTCCAGGGGCCCTCGCCGGGCCCCGGGACCGTCAACAAAAAAACTCAGGATGAAAAAGCTGCCCCCGGGAGGGGCTCCAGAGCTGTGGGGGTCCAGTCATGGAAGAATCATGGCTTCGGGGGTGCGGGTACGTGTGCTAGCGCCAACGTGTGCTTGTCAACCGAAGCCCTTCGTTACAACGCAGGCGATGTAAATACGCCCTGAAATCCAGGCGCTGCCATTTTTTCAAGACCCGTGCCTTCTCGCCCAGCTTCAGGCCACAGGACCATCACAGATCGATCCGTCTCGAAAAATGCAGCAAAAGGTGAGGTCTGGGGCTCCACTCGTGATTTCCTGCGATGCGGTCTTCTTTTGACACGTCGGACCACGGGGAGGACCGGCATAGGCTGCGTGCTACTACTGGGGAGGCTGAACGAGGTATACGCGCATTTGGAAGGGCCCAGGGACACGCAAATAAATCCGCCGGCCCCCTTGCGGGGCCACCAGACTGTAAGCCGGAGGTTCGCACTTTCCTGTACCAGATGCAGTTTCCAGTTTCCACTGTTACAGTTCTGCTTCTTGCTGCTTACTGTTCCTTGTTGACTTCTTGCTGCTTACTGTTACTTGTTGATGGACCGCGCGAGGGGGGGAGGCCCAAAACGTTTATTTTAACACCCGATCGGCGGGGTCAGGGTCCAAAAACATACGGGATTTGCCACATTTCTGAAATTCGGTGGCACCCCTCACGCAGATCGGCGGGGTCAGGGTCCAAAACACATGGGATGTGCCACATTTCTGACATTCGGTGGCACCCCTCATGCAGATCGGCGAGGTCAGGTTCCAAAAACGCAGGGGATTTGCAACTTTTCTAAAATTCGCTGTCACCCCTCGCGGGGTCAGGGTCCAACAACACAAGGGATTTGCCACATTTCTAAAATTCGGCGGCACCCCTCACACAGATCGGCCGGGTCAGGGTCCAAAAACACAAGGGATTTGCCACATTTCTAAAATTCGGCGGCACCCCTCACGCATATCGGCGGGGTCAGGGTCCAAAAACACTTAGGATTTGCCACATTTCTAACATTCGGTGGCACCCCTCATGCAGATCGGCAGGCTCAGGGTCCAAAAACATAGGGAATTGGCAACTTTTCTAAAATTCGGTGGCACCTCTCACGCAGATCCGTAGAGTCAGGGTCCCAAAACACATGGGATTTGCCACATGTCTGAAATCCGGCGGCACCCCTCACGCAGATCCGTAAGGTCAGGGTCGAAAAACAAACACGTCCCGACACTGCTTCACGGCGGAGCCAAAGCCTCATGAGTTCGCTCTTACATGGCACATTCTCTGAGAGAGGAGCCTGGCGGCAGGGGGCGAAACCCTTACGGATAGACACAAATCCCACCGCCGTCGCGAACGCCGCCGCCGTCCTCTTCGTCGCCGTCCGCATTACCACTGTGGCCGACGCCGCCGCCGCCGCCGCAAGGCCTGTTCGCACGGCGCGAAGGCGACCACGCCCGCCACCGCGCCCAGCTTGCCTGCAGCGGCGGAGGCGCCGTGGCAGGTGGCACGGATGAGGGTCGGGTATGTCTCGATGGATCGGAAGCCGACCGCACTACACCACCATCAACCCTGAAAAGGTGCATCCCAAGCCCTGGACTGATGCTACAGGCCGCTCTGGACTGGCCCACGAAAGCCGACGTACACCAGTCCAAGGCCCAGGATGGGCCTTGTTAGGGCCAGTGGTCGTGGGCAGGTGTCGGTTTCCGACGATGGGGATCACGAAGGTGGTCGTGTTCGGTCCGAAATTCGAGAAGAGGAACGTGAGGCCGAAGCACACCAGCAGGCCCCAACGGGCGCCCTCCGGCAAATCGTCGCGGTAAACCCCGGCGATCCGCCACCGTGCCCTCGGCACGCTGGGGCCCCTAAGAATGTCTGTAAGCTGCCTGGTCGGGTTCTGTAGTTTCCCAACACCTTCGGCGCAGGCGCGCCTGAACCGTAAAACACGTTGCGCTACCCAGCGCCCTTGGATTCGACGCAGCTCCAAGACGGTCCAAGACCGCCCAGACAGGGCTGCCGAACCCCACGACACCAGACGAAGCTGGATCCACGACCCCCCAGAGTCACCAACATGCCCCCGTGAGACCTCAAGAAACTCCCTGATGCCCCCAGGAGAAGTCAGGATTTCATAAACACTCCAGGTTTTGACGTGTGGATTTTCCCAAAAAACTCCGGTTTGATATGGCACCGGGCAGGCCTACAGGAAAACCCAAGAATGCCAAAAGGATCCCACACGACTACCGAGGATCGAGACGACACCAAGACGGCCAGAGAGCCGTCGAGGTCATCTCCGTTGTCGTCGTCGTCGTCGACGCCGCCGTCGTGTTTGTCGTCGTCGGCCTCCGGCAGGGTCGGCGGCACCGGCCTCAATGCCTTCACAATAACAATTGATTACCGAGACGGTTAAGAAAATACCATACAACGGCCAGGGAACCCTCCCTAGACGACAGAACACCGCCCCCAAGGAGGGACCCAGGACGGCCCCAAAGACACCCCCAAGATGCCCCACGGAGCCCCTTTCGGCTGAGCTCAGCAGAGCAATCAACAATTCGAACTGCCCCCAACAGGCCCGAAGATTGAGAAAACCACGGCCTGGCACAGGCCTTCCCGCAGAAAATTCTTGGAAGTGGCGATTTCCCTTCACTCGCGGCGAATCGATGTGTCCGACGATGCGCCGCTGCGGCAAAAAGTTTCAGCAACATGAAGCGCTTTGAATCTTATTGTCGCCAACGCTGGCCCTCGCGAGAGGCGTTTTTGGGGGGATCTTCACGCACGCCGCGCAAGATCGCTTCGCGCGCCGTGGAAGGCGCAGCTACCACGGGCGAACGGGCACGGCGCAGCCCAAGACAGAAACCACGCGCAACACCCGAACTTCGGCTCTCGACCGCCCGTAGAAGTCCTCGAAGTTCAGTGCTACTGCAAATCGCAAATCGCCGGAGCAACTGCAGCGCTGACAGCGCACGGGGGTTCGCGACGATCGCACGCGCTGGGCACGCGACGTCGTCACCTATAACTTCACAACCATTGCAACTGTTACACTGATGGGAGGCTGCAGTTGCCGACGTTCGCGATCGCGGCTTCGCTCGCGCCGCCCCTTGACCCCACCCGCCGTCTCCCGATCATATTATCGCACTGTCAGTCGACGCGCACCCCCTCAACACGCGACAACACCTCGATGCATTTGCGCCCTTCCTGCCCCCAGCGCCCCCCACGCCACACACACACACACACCCGCCCCCTCCCATCCAGCCCTCGCGTTCCACGAAGCAGCCACGGCGCATGCACCAGCGACGCCGCCCATGAAAAAAACCTGCCGCGAGCGCAGAGCCGGCCCCGCCCCTGCGCCGCCAAGAAGGGGGGCGCCGACCTCAACGACGGGGCTGCCTCCCCAGGGGCCCGCTGCATCTGACTGACCCACCGCGATGTCGACGAAGAGACGGCCCCGCCAACGGCGCCAACAGCGCCGCGGAGCGCCTCAATCTCGCCGGCCGCCGAGGCGCGCGCCGCCCCTCGCGCCATGAGTCGACAATCTCGGCGCTGCGCGCCGCGATCGTTGAAACGCGCGGCCGCGCGCGCCAGCTTGTCCACGATAATGGCCTCGTCGAACTCCCGCGCGCCCACGGCGCGGGCCCGCTGCAGCACGGCGAATTCTACGAGCTGAACTGAAGCACGTCTCCCGACGGGCCGAGCGGCCCAGGGCGGCCCTGCACGAAGCTGATCCGCGGCTGCTCCTCCCGATGCGGGCCCCGCTGGTAATAGCGGCCCCCGCGCCCCTCGCCGAGCTGGAATTCGTCGAAGTTGCGCCCCGAATTGAGCTGACTGTTGGACTTTAAGCGCTGCTGGTCCTACTTGTCGCGGCTGCCGTCCGAGAGCAGCTGGCATCGCTCGTTGTGGTCCGCGCGCACCTGGCCCCGCTTGTCGCGGTCACCGACGCCCTCCAAGTTGCCGTCAAGATGACGGCGCCCCCCGACCCACTCGAGATCATCGGCGAGACAGACCCGATCTCAAGATCCTTCTCTGCGTCGCGCTGGCGGAGATCCTCCACGCGCTGGTCCACAGCGTCGCTGGTCAGGGGGCGCGGCCCGTGGCACTCCTGCATATCGTCCGACGATTTTCGCCGTGACCACGGCGGCCGAGCTCGTCGCAGAGGTCGCAACCGTCCACCCCGCCGCGCTGCGCCCCGAGGCTGGCCACCGCGGGTTTGGCGGAGGCGGCCGCCTCGCAATCCGCTGACGGCTGCGGCTGCAGCGAACACGCGGGCATCCCCTCCGGTTCCTGCCACCGAGAGGGCGCCGCATCCCATGTCGTCGGTCGGATGGCCTCGCAACCCTGTGGCTCTGTACCCTCGTCAAGGACTCCGTCGGCGACGCCGCCTCGGCCTCGCCGCCTCCCGGGCCGCGGCAGCCGCACGCTCCTCGGCCTCCATTGCCTCCGAGAGGGCCTTCGCTCGGCGCCTTCGCGCCGCACTCCCCTCGCGAGCCTCGCGGAAGGGGGTCACCCTTGAGACTCGGAGGCTTCTCGGGTTCCCGAAGGCTCCCCGCCCGAGGCGCCATTGACCTAGGGACCTCCCGAGACAGTATTGACCTAGAAATCCCGAGAGACACCATTCACCCGGAGACCCCGCGCCCGAGACACCATTGACCTAAAAGAATAATCGCCGTAGTAACACGATATTGGAGAAAAACCCGATCAAAGTCTTGTCAGGGCTATAGGGCTATGGGGCTATTGCGCTATAGGGCGATGGGGCTATAGGGCGATGGAACTATGGGACTATAGGGCTGTAGTGCTAGAGGTCTGTAGGGTTATAGGGCTATAAAGCTATAGGCCCATAGGGATATAGGGCGGTAGGGCTATAGGGCTATGGGGCTATGGGGCTATGGGGTTCTGGGGCTATGGAGCTACAGGGCTATAGGGCCATAGGGCTATGAGTATATAGGGCTATGGAGCTACAAGGCTATAGGACCATAGGGCTATAGGGTTGTAGGGCTATAGGACTATGGGATTTCTAGGCTATCGGGATATAGGTACATAGAGCTATAGGGCTATAGGGCTATAGGGCTAGAGGGCTGTAGGGCTATTGGGCTATAGGGCTATAGGGCTATAAAGTTTTACGGCGATGGGGCTATAGGGCTACTGGGCTATAGGACTGTAGGGCTGTAGGGCTATAGGGTTACAGAGCTATGGGGCTATGGGGTTATGGGGCTATAGAGCTTTAGGGCTATAAGGTGATAGGGCTATAGGGCTAGAAGGCTATAAGGCTACAAGGCTGCAGGTCTACAGGGCAACTGAACTATAGGGCTATAGTGCTATTGGGCTATGGGGCTGTAGGGCCATAAGTTATAGGGCCATCGGGATACAGGGCTATAGGACTATAGGGCTATAAGGCTATAGGGCTATAAGGCACCCGGGCACCTGGGCACCCGGGCGGGCCGCGGAAAACGGTGGCAAACCTCGATCAAAGACTTTCTAGTCCAATAGGGCTATGGGGCTATTGGGCTACAGGGCGATGGGGCTATAGGGCTATGGAACTCTAGGGCTATAGGGCCGTTGTGCTAGAGGTCTATAGGACTATAGGGCTATAGATCCATAGGCCCATAGGGCTAGAAGGCAGTAGGGCTATAGGGCTATGGGGCTATGGGTCACTGGGTCTATGGAGCTATATGGCTATAGGGCCATAGGGCTATGAGTCTGTAGGGCTATGGGGCTATGAGCCTATAGGACCGTAGGGTTATAGGGCTATAGGGATATAGGGCTATGGGACTATAGGGCTATAGGTCTGTAGGCACATAGAGCTATAGGGCTATAGGGCTATAGGGCTAGAGGGCTATAGGGTTATAGGGCTATAAGGCTATAAGGCCATAGGGAAATAGGGCTGCAGGGCTATAGGGCTATTGGGCTATAGGGCTATAGGGCTTTACGGCTCTGTGGCTATAGGACGATTGGGATACAGGGTGATAGGGCTTTAGGGCTATAGAGCTATAGGGTTTTAGGGCTATAGGGCTATAGGGCTATAGAGCACTAAGGCTCTAAGGCGATAGGGCTATGGGGCTATGATGCTACAAGGCTACAGGACTCTAGGGCTATTGAACTATAGGGCTATAGGGCTATTGGGCTATGGGGCTGTAGGGCTATAAACTAATGGGCTATAGGGCTACAGGGCTATAGGACTATAGGGCTATAGGGCTGTAGGGCTATAAGGCACCCGGGCACCCAGGCACCCGGGCGGGCCGCGGAAATCGGTGGCAAACCTCACCTGACCATATGAACATGCTATGACCCCTACAGAGGCATGCTCTGATTGGGGAATAATCCTCCTCCCCCTTCAATTCCATATCATCCACTGCCATTTGGCTTTCATATTTGTCTGGGTGTCCGAATGGCCATTCCGTCGAAAGACAGTGCTGGGGCTCCGACACGCTCTGCTAACATCGGCACTAACACAAGAAACCCAACGAACCCTTTTGATAATTCGCGGAAAACGTTCAACATAAACATTTCTCGCAAACGCTGTTTGAACATGTTCTATACGATATCATGGAAACAGCACTGTACGAGGACATGGTTTTCTCAACCCCAACAGGTCCCCCAAGAGGGCCCCAGGAGAGGCCCCACAGCAACAGCAGAAAAAAAAACAGTAAGCACCGAACACTCCTCAAACAACGAAGGCATGTGAGAAAGCGAAAACCCACCCCCACCCCCAGCCCGACCCCATTTCCGAACCCTTGATCCGGGAGGTCGGGACTGGGGGTGGGGGTGGGTTTTCGGGGTCAAGGAATAAAGAAAACCCGCCCCCACCCCCAGTCCCGACCCCCCCGGATCGCGGGCTCGGGGGAAGGCGTCGGGACTGGGGGTGGGGGTGGGCTTTCGCTGTCTCGGCATGAGGCAGCGCAAGAACTATGCGCTGTCACGGCCACGCCCCACTGCAGCGTCGTGGCGCCGCTCCCCGGCCTGCCCCCTGAGCCTCCTCCTCCTCCTCCTCCCCCTCCTCCCCTCCCTCCTCCCCCTCTCCCCCTCCTCCCCTCCTCCCTCGCCCTCCTCCTCCTCCTCCTCCTCCCCCTCCTCCTCCTCCTCCTCCTCCTGCCGGGGGTGCGCTCGGCAGACCCGCCCGGTCTGCCCTTCGACGCTGCGCTGGCACGGCGGCCGGGCTCGCCGCAGGCGGCGGGATCGTGAAGAAGTTCGCCGCGAGGGCAAGGAAGCCCCAGAACTGGAGGTTGTACCGGCCGATCCTGTCCACGAAGGCGGGGTGAGAGGCGAGGGGAGGAGAGGGAGGAGGGACGGAGGACCGAGAGGCATCGAGCACGGGGAGCAGACGGGCTCGACCACGAATCCCTCTGCACCCATCGGCCCAGCATCTGGCGGTCTTCGGCGGTCCCTGGCATTAGGTCGGGCCTGTCCCCCTACAGGGGGACTGTGGACGAAAAATTGAAAAATAAAAACACCCCAAAAAACTCCAAGGTGGTCAAAAGGTACTCCAAACATCGTCCCCAGCCTATTTTTTGACTACTCTTGAATATCCCCCCTGTAGAGGGACAGGCCCGACTTAACCCTGGCAGCCTCTGGCCTTCTTCGGTAAGGCGCGGTGGTCTTCGGCAGCCAACGGCGGCCCTCTCGGCAGGGGAACCGCTGGCGCGCGCGGCGCTCCCCGGCGAACGCTGGCGGTGACCCCTGCGCGGAGGGCGGAACGGCTGCGTTGATGGGCCTGCTTTCCAGGAGGATGAGGAGAGGAGGAGGAGGAGGAGGAGGAGGAGGAGGAGGAGGAGGAGGAGGAGGGGGAGGAGGAGCAGGAGGATGAGGAGGGAGAGGAGGAGGAGGAGCTTCGTTGCTTCGTAGCCCCAGTGCCGGGAGCGCGCGCGCCTAACGGTGGGGTTTGGTGGCTCACACCCCATGGCCGCGCTCCCGTCGTTTCTGCCTCTGGTTCTCCCCCTCCGTCCTCTCCCTCGTCCCTGCCCTCTCTCATTTACTGTTGTGCCGGATCTTGGATGTGGCTGGTTGCGGGCGCCGCGAGCGCCAAGCGCCTGCTGCCCAGAAGCGGCGAGCGGCGACGTTACGACGTTTTGTTTCTTTTTTTTGTTCGAAGCCCCCTTGTGCACCCACGGGTGCCCCTGGGTGATGGGGGAGGGGGGCCAACTCTGGCGCCCGTGGTGGAGCGGGTGGAGGAGGAGGAGGAGGAGGAGGCGGAGGCGGAGGCGGAGGATGAGGAGGAGGAGGAGGACGAGGAGGAGGAGGACGAGGAGGAGGAGGAGGAGGAGAGCCCCCTCCCCCTCCAAGTTATGGTGGTGGTGGAAAACAGGCCCATCATGCGCGTCATCAGGGGACCAGGAGCGACCACAGGAGCGACGACCAAAAAGGGGTCTTGCGGCGGCTTGCGCGGGCGGCCTCACGCGGCGGCCTGCGCGGGCCGCCTGCGCGGCACGTTACAGTGAAGACGAGGGTGCTTACGCGCGACCCTACGCGGGCAGCTTTACGCGCCAATATCGGCGCAGACGACCCCATATCCTTGCGTAGCTCACATGAGGGATGATGGTGATGATGATGGTGATGATGATGATGATGATGATGATGATGCTGCTGATGATGATGATGATGCTGCTGATGATGATGATGATCATGGTGATGATGATGGTGATGATGATGATGATGATGATGCTGCTGATGATGATGATGGTGGTGATGATGGTGATGATGATGATGGTGATAATGATGATGATGATGGTGATGATGATGGTGATGATGATGATGACGATGATGATGATGATGCTGATGCTGCTGCTGATGATGAGGAGGAGGAGGAGGAGGAATCGGCTCCTGTCCATGAACGCGACGGCCAGGAGATAGCCCGGGATCGCCAGACAACAGCAGACGGAGGCGAAGACGGCCTCGTCCCAGATCTCCTCCCGCGGACTCGAGGCGCGCGAGCCCATCAGGAAGCTGCCGATCCGGGTCTTGAAGGAGCCCGTGCCGTAGAAGGTGACGTCGAGGATAAACCAGGTCGACGTGGTGCCGATCAGGGGGTGCCAGTACTTGCGGATGGCCTGCCAGGCGGAGCCCGCGCCCGCCGAAGTCGCACCCTCCTTCGCGGCGAGGAAGAGCTCGGACTCCTCCATCTTGGACCGGGCGTAGATGACCGCCGCGGGGGGGATCGCGCCGACGACTAGGAGCAGCCGCCAGATGTGCTCCAGCGGCAGCCCCGCCGCCAGGAGCAGCAGCGACAGCAGGCACGAGAGCAGCATGCCCCAGCCCTGCATGGAGAACACGGCCGCCACCAGCCTCGACGACGACGACGACGACGACGACCACCACCACCACCACCGCCAGGAAGACGACTCGACGACGACAACGACGACGACGACAGCGACGAAGACCAGGACGAAGAAGAGAAGACAGTGACGACGACGACGACGACGAAGAGAACGACGACGACCAGGACGAAGAAGAGAAGACAGTGACGACGACCACGACGACGACGACGACGACGACGACGACGACGACGACGACGACGACGACGACGACGGCGGTGGCGGCGGCGGCGGCGGCGGCGGCGGCGGCGGGCGGTGGCGGCGGCGGCGGTTTCGGCGGTGGTCTCGGCGGCGGCGGCGGCCTCCCGCGAGAGCCGCCCACCGGGCTGTCCTCGGCGGCGATGGCCGCCGCGAGTGGGTACCTGCCGCCCGCGTGGACACCGGCCCCCAGACGCCCTGAGCGACGACCGCCGGCGGCCGCCACGCGGCCTTCGGCGGCCATCGGCGGCCCCCGCGCGGCCTTCAGCGGCCCTCGGCAGACCCCCGAAAGCCTTCGGCGGCCATCGGAGGTCCCGCGGCGGCCTTCGGCGGCACCCCGCGGCGCTGGGCCCTCGACAGCCCTCGGCAGCGGCGCGAAGATGGTGTCGGCATTGGTTCTGTATGCCGATGTCCGCCGCCGCCGCCCTCGTCCTCGCTAGCCCCCCTGAAGTCACCTTTGAGGACGCAGTTGGATATTTTTGTTTGTTTCCTCCTCCTCCTCCTCCTCCTCCTCCTCCTCCTCCTCCTACTCCTCCTCCTCCTCCTCCTCCTCCTCCTCCTCCTCCTCCTCCTCCTCCTCTCTCTCCTCCTCCTCCTACCCTACTCCTACTCCTACTCTACTCCTACTTCCTCTCTCCTCCTTCCTCCTCCCGTCTTTTCCCCTCCTCCCTCCCTCCCTCCTCCTCCTCATCCTCCTCCTCTCCTCCTCCTCTCCTCATCATCATCATCATCATCATCATCATCATCCCTCCTCCTCCTCCTCCTCCTCCTCCTCCTCCTAGTCCTCCTCCTCACCACCACCACCACCTTATTATTATTAGTAGTATTCGTCTTCTTCTGATCATGATCATCATTCGTCTTCTTATGCATCATCATCATCATTATCATCATCATCAGCATCACCATCACCAACACCATCACCATCACCGTCATTAGCATTATCATCATCATCAGCAGCAGCGAATAATAATAACAATAACAATAATGATCATCATCATCATCATCATCAGCAGCAGCATCATCATCATCATGATCATCATCATCGTCAGCATCATCAGCATCATCATCATCAGCATTATCAG
>CAUYUJ010007032.1:7500-17500 GCA_963575745.1 Prorocentrum cordatum
TACCAAACGGCTGTTGTGGGTCCCCTTTTCAAAACCGCAAGCAGGGCGGTGGAACGCGCAGAAGGTTTCATGGCTGCCCCAATATGCTGGACTCGGAGTCGGCGGTCGGTTGTGCTGCTGCTGATGCTGCTGGAGAATGTCGGGGCCGTGCTGCCGGCTCCGCCGCGATGACTTCGAGGGAGGGAGAGCGCGCCACCTCCACGCTTGAAGCCGGAGTCCATGCACATCGGCCGCCCCAAAGGCGTGCCGACAGAAGGGGCCGTTCTGGCGAGTTCGTTCTGGACGGTGCCGACCCAGACCCGTGACGTCGTGATTTTTCATGGCGTGTGCCCCTCCTTCATGGACCGCGGGGGTCGCTGAGGGGACAGGGGGTTTTCAGTGGAAGCCAAGCTACCTTCTATCTGGCCTGATCGTGTCCATGCGCCCTTCCTTCGCGTCTCCTCTCTTATCATCTATGTTATTGTTAGTCATCGCCGCCACGGTCGTGCACTGTCGGTCTCACGACGTTCGGGCCTCGCGCCTCTTCGATGACGCGCGCCGTCGTTCCTTGAGTTTTTTTTAGATCGGTCGTTGGTCCCAAGCTCTTCGCCACATTGCACGCTGCGCCCGGCCGAGAGGGTGTGGAGTGTGGCCAGCGCGAGCCTCGGATTTCGCCCGCCGCTCCCCCCTGCCAACTGCCTCCCTTCTCGGGCGCGGCCTGACCGACCCCTAGCGCACCATCCCCTTCCGTGACGTCCTCCTCGCCTTTCGAGCCCCCCTTCCAGCCGCATGCACGCCTTGGGGCGAGGCGAGGGAGACGTCGTGGAAGGGGATGGCCTGCTATGGGTCGGTCAGGCCGCCCCCGACTTTTCTCTCCTTCTCGCTTGCCCCTTTCTTCACGCATGCAGCACCCTCCTTCCTCTTTTAGGCCACAGCTCCTTGCATGAGCTTGCCTGTCTCAGGCTGGCTCTTGTGGTGTTCCCGGTCTGCCTGGCGACCTTTTGATTGGCACAGCGGTCGAGGCCGAGTCAGGTGAAGTTCTGGTCGCGCTCCTTCTTCCTCGTCCTCGAACAAAACTACTTTATATCTGACCCAACCTAGCTTGCGTGTGGGTTGCAAGTGCGCTAAGCGGCTGACGGGGGGCAGAGATCTGGGCTAAGTCGGCGGATCCCGCTTATTGGATTTACCTAACCGTTTGAAGCCACTTTGGGCATGTGTAAACCCATTGCCAGTTAGGTTCGGCCAGATATCACCCACCTTAGAATCCGCTTAAAGCCCCCGCTATCCCCATAGCAACCCCCGCGGTCATCCAACCAGAGGTCTGGATCCTTTCCTGGGGACCGGCTTTTCATCCCGGGTCGTTTTCTGACGGCCTTGAGGCCCCCAGTGCCCCCCAGAGCCCGAAAGCGGCCAACAAGCTCCCGTCTGGATCTTTCCATGAGGCGTCATGGCGCATGGTGCCAACTTCGCAGAGCGAAGATCGATCGGACAAATAAGAAAGAGCCCCGGTTTTTCGGGTGAATTTCATTTCGGATGTTGTTGCGAAGTTCGAGCGTTTTTTGGGGGGGAGTTTGGAAGTTCATTTTTACGCGTCACTGTGAAATTCACTGCGTTTTTCGCGCGCCGTTGTGGCGTGTTTCCTCTGCAGAGACCCGCGTGCATTTTTCGTTGCAGCCCGTCTGCAAGACAAGAGCCAGCCACGACTCGCAGGCGGTCTCTCGCCCCCAATCCCCGTTGTCCCCCTCGAGAAAGTAAGCCGCTCAGAGGATGTGGGGAACTCGAAGATTCCCCCCTATGGGGGGCTGTACACCTTGGGCGATGCTTAAGAAAACTTAAGTTTTCGGCCAGAGTCTCGATTATTCTTCATGTTTCCACGTAAATCCTCAGATTTGAATAGGCATTCTGGGTTTTTGTTAAACTTCTGAGACTATGAATTTCTTAACCCATGATTTCTAAAGCATTTCGCAGGGTGTATGGGCGCACCCCTGCCGAGGATGGACGCCCCCCCCCCCAGTGTGGTTGTGTCCCAGAGTTCGGCCCCAAATTCCTGGCCCTCTCGAGAAAGAAACCCCGAAAGTCTGGCATCGGGGTCGCCATCCCCCCCCGTCTATGGCACGAGGCACAGGGGTCTGGGAGCTCCAGGACTCCCAGATGGGCTCCGAGCAAGGTGGGCCCGGAGGATCGCGCCGCATCGCCGATGCATCGGCCATGCGGCGCGGTGTGGAGCGCGACCCTCTCCACGTCGGCGCCGCCGATGCAGCGCCGATGCAGCGCCGATGCAGCGCCGATGCAGCGCCGATGCGATGCAGCGGCGGTGCGGCGCGGGCCGCCCGCCCGCCTCGATCCAAGGGCGCGCGGCACTCGCCCGGAGGGCGCGCCCGCCCGATGCCCGCCCGCGACGAGGAGGGCACGAGGTCCCATAAGGCTTAGGTCGGACATGTTCCTCTACAGGAGGAATGCTCATACATATATATATATATATAAATGTATATATACATATATACATATGTACACATACTTACACATACGCGCATCTATGTATGTATGTATGTATGTATGTATGTATGTATGTATGTATGTATGTATGTATGTATGTATGTATGTATGTATGTATGTATGTATGTATGTATGTATGTATGTATGTATGTATGTATGTGTGTATATATATATATATTCATATTTGGATACACATATTTATATTTACACATATATATGTTTATACATATAACAAAATATCAAATTATTATTAGTGGGCAATTTTTATTTTTCTTCAACATCCGCCTGTGGGAGGACATGCCTGACCTGACCCCAGGCCTCCCCGATAGGGCTTCCGCCGCGCAGCCGGGCAGCCCGCGGAGCCAGGGCAGCCCCGCCGAGATGTCTCCCAGACCCTCCCGCGTATAGCCAGGCACGCCTGGCGGACGGGCGAGCGAGCGAAGACCCCCGGGGAGGAGGAGGAGGAGGAGGAGGAGGAGGAGGAGGAGGAGGAGGAGGAGGAGGAGGAGGAGGAGGAGGAGGAGGAGGAGGAGGAGGAGGAGTCGGCACTCCCTTGGGTGGCCCACCATACCCTCTGCGGCTCGGCGACCCTTGGGGCCCTGAGAAAGCACAAGTCGGTGTCGTTTCACCGATCCCCATCCCCATCTCCATCGCCTTCTAGACCCCCACCAAATTACCACCCCAGTTGGGGATACACCCCTCGAAGCCCGAAGGGAACGACCTATATCCCCTATCTAGGGGGGTGAATCGGCCAGTGGGGCCCAGGCCACGCCGCTGGGGATGGGGATCGGTTAAACGATATTCAATAAGTCTACTTCCCCAAACGGGCGTGTCGCTTGAGACATCACCAGCGCGCCCAGAGGCCTCCCAGGACGTGGGTCCGAGTGGATGGGGTCGCAGGAGTGTGCCGCATCGCCGATGCATCGGCAATGCTGCTCGTTGCGGAGCCCGATTTTCTCTACGCCGACTGCGCCGATGCGTCGCCGGCGTCGCTGGTGGGGGAGCCGATGCGTCGGAGATGTCGTTGGTTGGGGCCAGCTTGGGGTGAGAGACGGCCCAGCACTGGCTCTGGCCAGCAGGAAGGGGGGGAGGGCGGCGGGCCAGGTTCGAGCTTCTGGGTTCGAGAAGGTTTCAGCCTTTTTCGACATCCAGGGGCCTTTTCTGGGCCTGGGACCGTCAGAAACGGATCTGGAGTTGCAAACTGCACCAGATGGACCCCAGGAGGGGTCCTGGGACCGATTTGGATCAGATTTGCAAGTTGCTTACGAAATGCCGCCGACTCCCACAAGGAGTGAGTGTTTGAGACAATCGTGGAAGTTATATCTTGGGTCAAGGGCCTCCTGGGTGAATCTGAGAGTTTCTTGGGATGCCTCTCTGGGGCCTCTTGGCATATCTTGGGGGCACGTGGGATGGCTTTTGGGGCCTCGTGGGGGGGTCCCTAGGGATTCCTTAGCGCTCCTTGCGGATTCCAAAGTGATTCTTTCGGATTCCCGAAGGATTCCTTGGGATTCCCTCGGGACTCCTATGGATTCCTTCTTGGGATTTATTTGGGTTCCTTTGGGATTCCTTTCGGTTCCTCAAGGATTCCCTCGGGTTTCGTAAGGATTTCCAACGGATTCACGATGGATTTCCTTGGGTTCCCCAGGTATTCTCTCGGGATTCTTTCGGGTTCCTTAGGGATTGATTCATCGTGATTCCGAAGGAATTCTTCAGGATTTCCTCAGGATTCCTTCGGATTCCTCCGAGATTCGTGAGAGTTGCCAAGTGGTCTCTTAGGTGTCCCTAAGGATTTCCCCGAGGGATTCGCGAGGAATCCATCTTTAGGGGGTCGTGAGGATTCCGTGGTATTCCTGAGGGAATCCTGGGGATTCTGTCGAATTCCTTAAGGTTTCCTGCGGTTTCCCTGGGGGTTCCTTGAGCTTCCGTGAGGATTCCCGGAGGATTCTCTGGGATTCTTCAAGGGCCCCTTCGGAATTCCCTAGGGTTCCCTCGGGATCCCGTGGGGATTTCTTAGGATTCCTTCAGGATTCCGGAGGACTCATAAGGGGATCCCCGAGGATTCATGAGGATTTCGCTGGGGTTCCTGATGATTCCCGGGGGTTCCCTGTAGTTTCGTGAAGATTCCTTACGGAATCCTGAGTTGCCCCGAGTGATTCCGCAGTATTCCTTTTCAGGGTTCCCTGAGCATTTCTGAGGTTTCCTTGAGTATTCCCTGGGGTCTCGTAAAGATTCCTTAGGGATTCATATATATATATATATATATATATATATATACATATACAAGACTACAGTGGCGCTTCGCGCCATGCACCTTGGTCCTTGAAGTTTGGTGTGCAGGCGGAATAGCAGGAAGGTCAAGCCGACAATTTAGCGATAACTCCTGGTTGCCTTTTCTGGCATCGCCGCTATAATGATGTGTTATTCGTTATCCTTCCTCCATGCTTATTGTTCCTTATTTTCGCCATGCCCTGCGCATTCTCCCCATCCTCCTCAGCTCTTTTTTGCGGGTTCCTCCTTGGAGAGCCTCTAGGGGCCTCACAAAAGTTGTTTCAAGCTTTCTTAAGGCCTTTGGGGACCTCCTGGGCGTATTCTGGGGGCCTCTGGGGGCTTCCTCGGGCCACCCTGCCTCCGACCGCGGTCTCCCTGAACGACCGGGTCAAGATTTGGAATTCTTCGGAGGGTGTCTTTGGGCCATCTTGGGCCGCCATGGGGTTCTCTGAGGGCCATCTGGGACCCGTGTTGTGCCGTTTTGGGGCTCTCTTGGACTGCCTGGAAGCCCTTTCGGGTGGTTGTGGGGCGATTTGGGAGCCTCCCAGGCGGCTTCGGACGCCCAGAAGACCGCCGTCTTGGAGCGTCGGGAAGCCGAAAAGAGGAGAACCCCAAAATTCACCAAAAACTAAAAAAACAATGATTTTTGCCTCGGGGGGCCTTCTTGGGAGTGCTCTTGGAGGCCTCTTTAGGGCCGTCCTGGAGGCCTCTTGGGCCATCTTGAGGTCACGTAGGTCACTCTTGGGGCGCTCTTGTGCTGTCTTGGGGGTCTCTGGGACGTCTCCGATGACCCCCCTGATCGCCCTAGGTGTGCTGGGAAGGCTTGGCAAAACGCCATGTGAGACCCGGTGGCCGCTTCGAGGCCCGTCTGGAGGGTCCCAAAGCCCCAGATCCCGGGAATCTGGTTTTCGGGGGGGGGGGGGAGACGGATTTTCCCCCCGCCTGGGCTAATAAAAATTTAGGAAGAGGAATATACACAGAGATTTCTGAGGATTCCCGAAGGATTCGTTCGGATTCTTGAGGGGTCCCTCGGGATTCATGAAGATTCCCTACGGGTTGTTCCCTAGGGATTCTTCAGGGTTCCGTAGTGACTTCTAATGTTGCTTTATGCAGTCTTCAGGGTTCTTGCGGGATTCCCCTAAGGATGCCTTCGGATTCCTTCGGGATTTCGAAAGGTTTTCTTTCGGTGGTTCCCCAGGGTTGGTCCCCGAGGGATTCTTTAGGGTTCCTTAGGGCGTTCCTCAGGATTCCCCAGGGATTCCTTAAGGTTCCTTGAGGATTATTTCAGATTCTTGAAGGATTCCCTAAGGATTCCCGAGGGTTCCCTAGGGATTCCGTAAGGATTCCTTAGGATTTCCTCCGGGATTCTTGAGGACTCAGGGTTCCCTGAGGATTCATTCAGGTTCCTTCAGGATTCCAGAGGATTCCCGAGGGTTCCTTCTAGATTCTTGAGGATCCCCTTGGGATGCCAGAGGATGCCCAAACGATTCTTTAGGAATCTCCGTTGGAATCCCACCAGACATCATATTTCCCTATAGCGATCTTACCAGATTAAAGGATCCGTGTAGGTCGCTGCAGCAGCGCGCGCATGGCTTGAGCTTGTGGGCATGCGTGGGCAGCCACCAGCCAGAAGGGCAAGGAGGAATATTCCCTGCATAATGCATCCTTCTTCAAGAAAATAAGGCTTGTGCCGCACCTGTGTTGCTCGTTGCTGGGGGGGGGGAATAACAGCAACGTTGGCCTTGGGAGGGTGTACTCGCCCCTGGAGGGAGGACGCACCAGCGGGACCAACCAGGTGGGCCTGGGAGGTTGTCCTGGCGTTGTTGTTGTTGTTGTTGAACATTATTACTTCTAAAGAATAATTATTGTTGGGCCCCCTGGTGCACGACCCCTCCGCCGCGCCTAGGCCGCAGCCTCATTTTCATAATTTTCGTGAGGAAGTCTCAGGCAAAACGGGTTGGTCCGGATCCGGTTGTGTTGTTACGATCGGTTTTCCCTTGCAAGAAGTAAGCTAAAGTGGACATTTCTTGTTCTAACATAACCAAACTTCAAGAATCCCTTGCAAAAAATAAGGTAAAGTGGACATTCGCGCGCGCAAGACGAAATCCTTCCAAAACCTTAGTTTTCGTAGCGATTTTAACATAAAAACATCAAAAAACCAATGGTTTTTCAAAAAAAAATTGTCAAAATTTCATCCCGCGCGCTCTTGCGGATTCGTAGGAAACCCAACACTTTTTAAACATTTCTGTCAAACGGGCTTTTGCGAGCAACTTTTTCGAACTTCTGCAACAACGGTTGCGCACCTGCCAGGGCCATCATCCCTGTCAAATAATACCATGCGGGACACATTCGTTTTTTCTTCGCGCGCGCACGCCGTCGTCGTCGGCCGCGGGGCCCTGAATAGTAGCCACGGTCGTCCGCATGCCACGAAGTGAAGTGTCCGAACGTCATAGGGCGGGAAGCTGGGTGTGGGTGGTGGCGAAGAGTCGTTTGGAAATTTGGTAGAGCTTGAACCGGCCCCCCCACAAAGTGGGGGTATTGCCCGCCTCCTATGAAAACCCTGGCACTGGTGAGAACGGAGTGTCCCCACGTGCTAGTAATTGTTGTTGTTGTTGTTGAACATTATTAATTCTAAAGAATAATTATTGTTGGGCCCCTGGTGCACGCCCCCCCCGCCGCGCCTAGGCCGCAGCCACGTTTTCATCATTTTCGTGAGGAAGCCTCAGGTAATTCGATGGTGATCAAGATCCGGTTGTTTTGTTGTAATCCGTTTTCCCTTGCAAAAAACACTATAAAATGACATTTCTTGTTCTAATATAATCAAATTTCAAGAATCCCTTGCAAAAAATAAGGTAAAGTGGACATTCGCGCGCGCAAGACGAAATCCTTCCAAAACCTTAGTGTTCGTAGCGATTTTAACATAAAAACATCAAAAAACCAATGGTTTTTCAAAAAAATTGTCAAAATCTCATCCCGCGCGCTCTTGCGGATTCGTAGGAAACCCAACACTTTTTAAACATTTCTGTCAAACGGGCTTTTGCGAGCAACTTTTTCGAACTTCTGCGACAACGGTTGCGCACCTGCCAGGGCCATCATCCCTGTCAAATAATACCATGCGGGACACATTCGTTTTTTCTTCGCGCGCGCACGCCGAAATCTCCAAAAACCATTGGGTTCTGTGGGTGTGTACCCCACGCCAGTGTAGTAGCCACGGTCGTCCGCACGCCACGAAGTGAAGTGTCCCAACGTCATAGGGCGGGAAGCTGGGTTTGGGTGGTCGCGAAGAGTCGTTTGGATATTTGGTAGAGCTTGTAATGCCCCCCCACGAAGTGGGGGTATTGCCTGGTGTCGTATGAAAACCCTGGCACTGGGGAGAACACCACGCGTTCGGGTAAAATGATTGTTGTTGTTGTTGTTGTTGTTGTTGTTGTTGTTGTTATTGTTGTTGTTGTTGTTGTTGGTGTTGGTGTTGGTGTTGGTGTTGGTGTTGGTGTTGGTGTTGGTGTCGTCGTCGTCGTCGTCGTCGTCGTCGTGGTCGTCGTAGCTGTCGTTGTCGTTGTCGTTGTTGCTGCTGCTGCTGCTGCTGTTGTTGTTGTTGTTGTTGTTGTTGAACATTATTACTTCTAAAGAATAATTATTGTTGGGACCCCTGGTGCACGGCCCCCTCGCCGCGCCTAGGCCGCAGCCATGTTTTCATCATTTTCGTGAGGAAGTCTCCGGTTGGTCCGGATCCGGTTGTTTTATTACGGGCGGTTTTCCTTTGCAAAAAATAAGGCAAAGTTGACATTTCTTGTTCTAACATAACCAAACTTCAGGAATCCATTGCAAACAAAATGACACAAAGTGCACATTCGCGCGCGCAAGACGAAATCCTTCCAAAACCTTAGGTTTCGTAGCGATTTTAACATAAAAACATCAAAAACCAAATGGTTTTTCAAAAAAAAGTTGTGAACATTCTATCCCGCGCGCTCTTGCGGATTCGTAGGAAACCCAACACTTTTTTAACATTTCTGTCAAAAGGGCTTTTGCGAGCAACTTTTTCACGTGCTTCGAACTTCTCCAAATAATACCATGCGGGACACATTCGTTTTTTCTTCGCGCGCGCACGCCGAAATCTTCAAAAACCATTGGGTTTCTTAAGAATTTTAGCACCGCGCATCATAAAATCACAGGAATCGCACCGTAGGTCATCGAAAAACACCTGCACGAATTTTCAAAATTTCTACCCGCGCGCGCTGTCCGAATCCTAAAAAACCCGCTGGCCCTGAATAGTAGCCAAAGGTCGTCCGCATGCCACGAAGTGAAGTGTCCGAACGTCATAGGGCGGGAAGCTGGGTGTGGGTGGTCGCGAAGAGTCGTTTGGAAGTTTGGTAGAGCTTGAACTGCCCCCCCACAAAGTGGGGGTATTGGCCGGCGTCCCATGAAAACCCTGGCGCTGGTGAGAACGGTGTGTCCCCACGTGCTAGTAATTGTTGTTGTTGTTGTTGTTGTTGTTGTTGTCGTTGAACTCGCACTACTGAAGAACAGGTTCGTGACCCCATAGGGGGCTCCACCAAAGGCCCCAGCGGCAGGGTTCGCATGAAGTTCCACCTTCATTTTGGCGCACCCTTCTCACTGTTCGTGGCCCCACAGGGGCTCCATCGAAGGCCCCAGCGGCAGGGTGCGCATGCAGTTCCACCCTCATTTCGGCGCACCCCTCACATAGTTCGCAGCCCCATAGGGAGCTCCACCGAAGGCCTCAGTGGCAGCGTTTGCATGCAGTTCTACCTTCATCCCGGCGCACCCCTCACACGGTTCTTGATCCCATATGGGGGTCCACCGAAGGTCTCAGTGGCAGGGTTCGCATGCAGTTCCACCCTCATTTTGGCGCACCCCTCACACGGTTCGTGGCCCCATATGGAGCTTCGCCGAAGGCCCCAGCGGCAGGGTTCGCATGCAGTTCCACCTTCATTTCGGCGCACCCCTCGCACGGGTCGTGGCCCCACAGGGAGCTCCACCGAAGGCTTCAGTGGCAGGGTTCGCATGCAGTTCCACCTTCGTAATTTCAGTTCAAGTGCCCCTCTGGTGGCTTAACTTTTGTATATGTATATGTATATGTATACATATATATATATATATATATATATATATATATATATATATATATATATATATATATTTCAATATCAGGGGAAAGCTTTCTGCTCAAACTGCGCCCCGAGCCCCCGGACTAGAACAACAACGGCTCCCTCCTGATACATCCTTGCAACCTGCTGAG
>CAUYUJ010007032.1:22500-49483 GCA_963575745.1 Prorocentrum cordatum
CCGCCAGAGCGCGGGATCTTGCAGGATCCTGCGGAGCCAGGGGCGCATTGACCCAGGCTTGCGTGCAGGATCGTGCAGGATCCTGCAGGATCCTGCAGAGCCTGACCGACCCGGATTTGGATGGACCCTGGTTCGTAGATGTCCGAGGAGGAGGAGGAGGAGGTGGAGGAGGAGGAGGAGGAGGTGGAGGAGGAGGAGGAGGACGAGGAGGAGAACGAGTTGGAGGAGGAGGAGGAGGAGGAGGTGGAGGACGCGACTAGGAGTAGGAGAGGAGGAGGAGAAGGGAGGAGGAGGAGGAGAGGAGAAGGAGGAGGAGGAGGAGGAGGAGCGGTCCTCGATCCGCCCTCCCTGACCTGCCTCCCTCTGGTGCGAGGCGCGCAGCAGTCCGCCTCAGCTGGCCCCTGCCCCGAGCGTGTGCGCCTCCCGTCCAGGTGCCAAATCCGAGGCTGGGATTGAGTGTCCATAGTTAGCCACCGCCTGGGGGATCTCGATCTTCGGGGACCTCGGCAGGCGGTGGATCTCCACACATAAACACATCTGTAGACATCTATACACATATGTATTTGTACATGTTTAGGTATACGTATGTACATATGCATGCACGCGTGTATGCATGCATTTGTATGAAAACATGCATGTATGTATGTATGCATACATACATGCATGTATGTATGTGTGTATGTGTGTATGTATGTATGTATGTATGCATGCATGCATGCATGCATGCAAGTATGTATGTATGTATGTATGTATGTATGCATGCATGCATGTATGTATGGATGTATATATGTATGTATATGTATGCATGCATGCATGCGTGCATGTATGCATGTATGTCTGTCTGTCTGTCTGTATGTATGTATGTATGTACGTATATCCATGTGTATGTATACATGCATGTATGCATGTCTGCATGCATGTACGCATGCATGTCTGTATGCATGCTTGTTTTGTATGTATGCATATGTGTAGGTCTGTGTGTATATATTGGTATATGAATGTCTGCATGCATGTATGCATGTATGCATGCATGTATGTATATCTGCATGTATGTATGTATGTATACATGCATGCACCTACGTATATAGGTATGCATGCATGTATGCATGCAATCACGTATATATATATATATGCATGTATGTAGGTATGCATATACATGTGTATGTATGAATGTATGTATACATGTTTAAATTCATTTGCAGGTATGAATATATGCATGTATGCTTGTGTATGAATGTATGCATGCATGTGTGTTTATGTACGCGTGTGTGCATACATGAATGCATGCATGCATGCATGCATGCATGTATGTATGTATGTATGTATGTATGGATTGACGTATTGTTGCATGCGTGTATACATGCATGCATGTAGTATGCCTGTCTGTCTGTGTGTATGTGTTTACACACATGTACACATATATTCGATATATGTATATATATATACACATATATAATACGTATGTGTACACATATATATATATATATATATATATATATATATATATATATATATCGGAGTAGGGCCCGGGGGCGGCCCGGGGCGGTGCCTGTAATCTCCAGGGGGGTGCAGGGCGCCCCCGGGAGCGTCCGAAGCGTCCCGGAGGGCCCCTGGGACCGCCAGGAACAGTTCGAGACCGCCCCAGACGGCCCGCGAGCGCTCCAAGACGCGCACAGATAGCCTCAGGAATGGCCAGGAAGGCCCGAAGACGTTCCAAGAGAGCTCCATGAGGCCCCGAAGGCATCCCAAGAGGCCTCCCAAGAGAGCCCCGACAAGCCAAAATCGTTGATTTGTATTGTTTTTTTCTCGGGTTTTGGCCTTCTCGCTTTTTCGGGTTCCGACGCTCCAAGACCGTCCAAGAGTCTCCCAAAACTGCTCCAAGACAGCCGAAGAGGCCCCCAAGACCGCCCCAAGACGGCCCAAGAGACCCCCAAAATCGTCCCAAGACGGCCCAGGAGAGCCCCAAGATGGCCCAGGAGCCGCCCAAGACGGTTCCAGGAGAGCCCCGACAGGGCTTCAAGACTGCCTAAACGAGCCCAGCGGTCCCCAAGAGGGCCCCGCCAGGCCCCAAGAGGCCCCGAAGAGGCCCCCAAGAGCCTCCCCGGAGGCCCCCAGAGGCCCCCAAGAGGCCCAAAAAATTGCCCTGAGCGCGCCCCAAGACGCCTCCAGGAGAGCCCAACAGGCCTCCGAGAGGCCCCCAAGAGGCCCACTGGAGGCCCTCAGGAGGTCGTCCCCATCATGTTCCCGGAAGGCGGTCCGGGAACATGATTCCGCTCCTTGGAGGAGTTTTCTGCACTTTCCGAGGCGCCTTCCGAGGCGCCTTGGACGACGTACGTATGTTTCTATAGATGGTCGTTCTCTTGTGTACACAATCCCACATGTCGTGCGTATGTTTCTGTATATATATATATATATAAAGGCCCACTGGAGGCCCTCAGGAGGTCGTCCCCATCATGTTCCCGGAAGGCGGTCCGGGAACATGATTCCGCGCCTTGGAGGAGTATTCTGCGCTTTCCGAGGCGCCTTCCGAGGCGCCTTGGACGACGTACGTATGTTTCTATAGATTGTCGTTCTCTTGTGTACACAATCCTACATGTCTTACGTATGGGCCTCTCTCTATACACATATATATATATATATATATACACATACGCACACACACATATATATACATATATGTATATGTATATATACACACATATGTATGTATGTATATATATATATACACATAGATACCCCTCCCCCAAGCCCTCCCGAGTCGTGCCACTTCCTTCCACGCATTTCAAATTCTTCCCCATATATAGAGGCCCCCAAGATGCCCAACAATGGCCCTGAGCGCGCCCCAAGACGCCTCCAGGAGAGCCCAACAGGCCTCCGAGAGGCCCCCAAGAGGCCCACTGGAGGCCCTCAGAAGGTCGTCCCCATCATGTTCCCGGAAGGCGGTCCGGGAACATGATTCCGCGCCTTGGAGGAGTATTCTGCGCTTTCCGAGGCGCCTTCCGAGGCGCCTTGGACAACGTACCTATGTTTATATAGATTGTCCTTCTCCTGTGTACACAGTCCTACATGTCTTACGTATGGGTCTATACATATATATAATGTATATATACAGGCCTCCAAGAGGCCCCCAAGAGGCCCACTGGAGGCCCTCAGAAGGTCGTCCCCGTCATGTTCCCGGAAGGCGGTCCGGGAACATGATTCCGCGCCTTGGAGGAGTATTCTGCGCTTTCCGAGGCGCCTTCCGAGGCGCCTTGGACGACGTACTACGTTCCTATAGATTGTTTTCTCCTGTGTACACAATCCTACATGTCTTACGTATGAACTTCTCTCTCCTCCTCTATATATATATATATATATTATATATACTATGCATATATATATATATATACACACAACGTATACATATATATATATATATATATATATATATATATATATATATATATATATATATGTATACATCTACCCGGGGAAGGAAATCGGGGCCCTGAAACCACGGCCTCGAACCCCCAATCTGGGTCCACCCCCCCCCTGGGGCCTCCTCGGCCGCTCCCCGGCCGCTCAAGACAGCCCTTGGGACGCTCCAAGAGCGCCCACGATGGCTTCCAGACTGCCCAACAAGGTTGCCAAGAGCACCCGAAAGCGCCACAAAGGGTCCCCAGGACTGGTCAAGATGACTTCCCAGTGCCCTAGATGGTTTCAAGACGGCCCAAGAGGCCCCGAAAACGCCCCAAGAGGCCCCAACGAGGACCCCCACGAAGCAAAAATCGGCACATTCCCTTCGGAAAACGTACATTTTTAGCATATTCGCTTGTTTGGTCTCGAGAGCGTCCAAGACGTCCCAAGAAGCCCCCTAGATCCTCCCAAGTCGGCCCCGTAGGCCCCAAGAGGGCCCCAAAACGGCCCAAGAGAGCACCAAGACGGCCCAAGAGAGCCCCATGACGGCCCAAGAGCGGCCTCAAAGGGCCCAAACGGCTCCCAAGAGAGCCCTGCGCGAGCCACAGGAGACCCCCAAGAGGCCCCAACAGGGCCCCAAGAGAGCCCCAAGACGGCCCTGGCCTCCCAAGTCTGCCCAATAGCGCTCCGGGACGGCCTTCGAGGGCCCCATACGAGCCCCAAAAGACTCCAAGAGCGCCGCCAAGAAGGCCCAATCATGCCACTCTGTGTGGTTTTCTGATGTTTACGCGTTCTCGCCTCTCCAGTCTCTCAGAACCCATAAAAAGGCTTGAACAATTCGCTTTACCAAGAGGCACCCGAGCAGCACGCCAAGATATCCCAACCAGGTGTGACACGCCTCTGGCCACAATCCCGGCACGGTGGCAGTACGAGCCAAAGGCTCTTGAGGCTTCCAAGATGCCCAGAGAACCCTCTCAGAGGCCACGCGTCTACACCTGAAACGATGTTTCCACAGCGGTTTCCAGAGACATCGGTTCCGAGATGGAGGCCTCCCTCGAGACCCTTCAGAGCGCCACAGGGGCCGCACATACATTTCCTACACGATATTGCTTGAGAGGCTCACGGGAGCATCGATTCAGACTTGGGTCCATCACAACCCTCCCTGGGATGCGACACCGGGCGTCGGACGCTTCTTTCGCCGTCGACACTCCCAAGTCCCGCGTGCTCTGCCTGCTGCGATTCGTCGTCGCTGGCAGTTGGTGCCTTCGGGTTCGTGCCCTAGGAAGGGGGAGGGGGGGGAAGAAATACGAGGAACGGGAGACGAGGACGAGGAGGACGAGGAGCAGTAGGAGGAGGAGGGGGAGGAGAAGGAGGAGGAGGAGGAGGAGGAGGAGGTGGATGAGGAGGAGGAGGAGGACGAGGAGGAGGAGGAGGAGGAGGAGGAGGAGGAGGAGGAGGAGGATTCGCATTCGCAACGGGAAGGGACATTCGTACGGGGACGGGGATCCCGAGCATCATGCGTGAAAAGGGAGGGGCAGGAAGGACGTCTTCCACACGCCGACAGGGTCGGCGGATTGGGCCCCAGGTCTCACGAGGGCCCCAAGAGAAGGTCAATATGGCCGAGATCACTTCGAATCACAAATGGTCAACGCTCTGGCAAGACCCAAAAGATCCCAAATACGGCTCGCAGATCGCAGACGCGACCTCATGATAGCCAGTGGAAGCCCCGGGACCCCTAACACGCCGTTTTTTGGGGAGGGCTCCCACCCTCCCCGGGGCCTCGCTTCTCATCCTCCTCGAACTTCGATCGTCGGTTCGGCCCCCGCCGCCGTCGCTGCCGCCGCTTCGGTTGAGCCTGGGTTGTAGGTCAGAAGCTCCGCCTCCTTTCATACCTTGCCTCCGGGTCGCGTCGGGCACTTCGTCTCCTCTTCTTTATTTCAGTGGGTGTAGAACCTCATCGGGGAACCAGGGGCCCACAGGGAGCGTTGCCTGGTGACCCCGTGGGGTCGTGCTTTCCCCTTAGGCAGCGTCCCATTATCGATCTCACAATCGATCTCACCACCGAACTCAGTATCGACCTCACTCGAGCGATTTCACAATCGATGTCATTATCGATCGCGAGATCGATGCCCATCTATCGATCTCACTACCGATATCACTATCGATTTCACTATCGATCCCACTATCGTTATCACTACCGATATCACTATCGATCTCACTACCGATCTCACTATCGATCTCACATCGATCTGACTTTCGATCCCTTGAACAATCTCACGAACGACTTCATTTTCGATCTCACTATCGATTTCACGATCGATCCCAATATCGATATCACTATCGATCTCATTATTGATCTCACAATCGATTTCAGTATCAATTTCAGCATCGATTTCACCGAGGGACACCACAAAACACCGACGGGACGCCACGGGATACCGACGGGACACCGACTCGACAATGACGGGACAGCGACGGGACAGCGACGGGACAACGACGGGGCACCGACGGGACACCGACAGGAAACCGACGGGACAACAACGGGACACCGACGGGACA
This sequence comes from Prorocentrum cordatum, assembly GCA_963575745.1. NCBI lineage: Eukaryota > Dinophyceae > Prorocentrales > Prorocentraceae > Prorocentrum > Prorocentrum cordatum. Next base: position 28,456 of record CAUYUJ010007032.1, read on the forward strand.
GCGACGGGACACCACTGGGACACCGACGGGAAACCGCCGGGACACGACGGCGGGACAACCTTGGCCAACGCTGGACCACCAGGTGGATGGGGCGGTGAACGGCTCTTGACCCGCCCTAGCCACAGCGGAACTATTCTTCTCGCCCGCCCACGCAGCTTCGCCTCGCCCGCACGCACGACACGAACCCGAAACCGAAACCCATTTCCTGGTGTGGGGCTCTCCGTTCCACTGCGATCTCACCCCCTCACTTCCGACCTCTTCGGTGCTTCTTGGGGCCGTCTTGGAGGCCGCTTGGAGGCGGATAACAAAGTGGAGGATCCCAATATGTTGTAATTCTTCCCTGGCCTGCGCTAGAACCTAAGCGCGCGCGAAGCGCGCGTGGTTCTAGTATATGTATGTATGTATGTATGTATGTATGTATGTATGCATGCATGCATGCATGCATGCATGCATGCATGTATGTATGTATGTATGCATGTATGTATGTATGTATGTATGTATGTATGCTTATATATATATATATATATATATATATATATATATATTCCCCTTCCTATATTTTTATAAGCCCGGGCGGGGGGAAAACCCATCCCCCCCCAAAACCGGTTTCCCGGGACCTGGGGCTTTGGGGCCTTCCAGACGGGGCTCGAAGCGGCCACCGGGCCTCGCAAGGCGTTTTGCCAAGCCTTCCCAGCACACTTAGGGCGATCAGGGGGGTCATCGGAGACGTCTCAGAGACCCCCAAGACAGCACAAGAGCGCTCCAAGAGTGACCGACGTGACCTCAAAATGGCCCAAGAGGCCTCCAGGACGGCCCCAAGAGGCCTCCAAGAGCACTCCCAAGCAGGCCCCCCGAGGCAAAAATGATTGATTTTCTGCGGGTTATTGGTGAATTTTGGGTTCTCTTTTCGGCTTCCCGACGCTCCAAGACGGCGGTCTTCTGGGCGTCCGAAGCCGCCTGGGAGGCTCCCAAATCGCCCCACAACCATCCGAAAGGGCTTCCAGGCAGTCCAAGAGAGCCCCAAAACGGCACAACACGGGTCCAATATGGCCCTCAGAGAGCCCCATGGCGGCCCAAGATGGCCCAAAGACACCCTCCGAAGAATTCCAAATCGTGTTTCGGTCGTTCAGGGAGACGGCGGTTGGAGGCAGGGTGGCCCGAGGAAGCCCCCAGAGGCCCCAGAATACGCCCAGGAGGCCTCCAGAAGGCGTTAAGAAAGCCTGAAACAACTTTTGTGAGGCCCCTAGAGGCTCTCCAAGGAGGAGCCTCGGCAAAAAAGAGCTGAGGAGGATGGGGAGAATGCGCAGGGTATGGCGAAAATAAGGAACAATAAGCATGGAGGAAGGATAACGAATAACATCATTATAGCGGCAATGCCAGAAAAGGCAATCAGGAGTTATCGCTAAATTGTCGGCTTGACCTTGCTGCCATTCCGCCTGCATACCAAACTTCAAGGACCAAGGTGCATGGCGCGAAGCGCCACTGCAGTCTTGTATATATATATATATACATATATATATATATATATATGTATGCGTGGCCCCCCTGGGACCAAGGTATCGCCGTATCCACTTCCCGCCGAGTTCCCACATGTCGATTCCCTGGCGGTGGTGGTTATGGCGGACGGGGCTAGTACCAGGATAACTCTGTTCCAGAGCGTTCCGGAACGCTCCCGGAGCGTTCCAGAACGCTCTGAGAAGACCGCGGCGCCCGAGACATCTTCCAGAGCCGCCGGATGCAAGAGATTCTCGATTTATCCTCACCCGATTTTGCCCTTGTCCTGGCTTCGTTTCAGTATGGGTATATCTCCGCCGCGCACCAGAGGTGTCCCTGGCACAGGGTGCCCACGGGGTGTCTTGGGATCCCAGGGGGGCGTCTCCAGAGCACCCCTCACGAGGCCTGGAGGGCTCCAGGGGCTCCCATATTCAGGTGGGACAGAATAGACACAGACACACATCGACGTGGACTTCCAGGGAAACGCGGGGGAAAACAGGGGGCCGTGGGATGGAAGGCGACAGCCCAGAAGACGTGGAAAGGTGTGGGGACTCCTGGGACCTGTGTGCCCCTGGGCCCCTCTCAGGGATGGAGTGCGAAGCTTGGGTGCGCCTTGGGCCGAGGACGCTCCTGGCCACACGGGAGCCGACTCACCAGACTGGCCAGGCGAGGCGCCGTGGCTGCAGCCCGAGTCGGCGGCAGCCGCCGAGCGACCGAGCGGAGCGGCAGGGCCACGACCAGCATCGGCCACGGAGGAGCGCGGCAGAGACCGTGGCCAGCGGACTTCGCCTCCTCCTCCTCCTCCTCCTCCTCCTCCTCCTCATATTCCTCCCCCCCCCCCCCTCCTCCTCCTCCTCCTCTTCTCATCTCTCCCTCATCGCTCCACCCCTCTTCGCTCCTCTCTCCTCGCTCCCGCCTCCTCCTCCTCTCTTCCTCCTCCCCCTCATCCTCCATCTTCCCCCCCTCTCTTCCCTCCCCCTCCTACTCCTCCCCCTCCTCCTCACCTCTCCTTCCTCCTCCTCCTCCTCTCCTTCCCCTCCTCCCTCCTCCTCCTCCTCACTCCTCCTCCTCCTACTCCTCTTCGCTCCTCCTCCTCGCTCCTCCTCCTCCTCGCTCCTCCTCCTCGCTCCTCCTCCTCCTCCTCCTCCTCCTCCTCCTCCTCCTCTTCCTCCTCCTCCTCATCTCGCCCTCTCTTCATTCGCCCTGGGGGGTCAACTCTTGTTGGGGGGCCTAGCGGGCCTCGCCAGACAAGATCTGTTTGGGGGTCTCGGTGCTGGACCCGTTGTTGCACCGCTCTTGGTGTGTGTGTGTGTGTGTGTGTGTGCCATTCGCGCTGTCAAACACTTTCTTGACCCGCCCCCCGCTATTGTGAGATTTGGAGTGGCTCGTTTCGCGGTGCTGGCGTGGGACCAATCGAATCATCCTTGTTGCCAGAAGCTGCCCAGCGGCGACGCGGGGCGCGAAGCGTCGATCATCAGCAGTCGGGGCGCGGCAGGGCTATCGGCGCACGGGAGCTGGCGGAAGAGCAGGGGGGCGGCCGCGGAGGAGGGCAGAGGTGGCTTGTTCGCACCTCGAGGAGCCTTCCAGCAGTTTCGCAGGCCTAGAGGTTACCACCAACACCAAGATCGGCAGTGTGCCTCCACCGAAGAACGACGATCCCAATCTCGGTGATGGTGGTAATATTCTGGCTTCCAAGGCGACCGAGATATTACCACCAACGCCGAAATCGAGGATCATCTTACCCATGTGGAGGCACCCCCCTTGTGTTGGTGTTGGTGCCCATTTCCAGGCCTCCAACAGTTGCGCCTCGCCGAGATCGTTTCGCGGTGCCCCGGCTCGTCCCGAGCGGCCGCCGGAGGCCCGAGCACCGAACGCTGCGTGAACAGAACCTGGTGGACGGTCCGCGCGGACTTCTGAGATCTGCGCTGGGCCCCCTCCCTGGCGCGCGGAGCACGCCAGGGGCTCCGCCGCCGCCCCCCCCCCCCCCAGAAAAAAAATACACAGACGCCCTCCAGTGGATTGTTCCTGGGCCTCAGGGGAGGGCGGCGGTGTAAAAATCGCTGCTGCGGGCCAGCGATTGTATGCACCGCTCCCCCCCCCCCCTGCAGGTGCAGGCTGGCATCGTCGGCTGATGTGTGTGTGTGTGTATTTTCGTGGCGTCGGGGCGGCGCCGGAGGCGCTGCCAGGGGGGTCCAGCGCAGATCCAAGCAGTTAGAACAAATTATGTTCGTGCGGTTTTGTCTTCCTCCGGGGCAGTGTTAAGGCGGGCGTGTCCCTCTACAGGAGGAGTATTCAAAAATAGTCAAACAATAGTATGGGGACGATTTTTCGATTATTTTTTGGACCATCTACTGTTTTTCGCCCAAGATCCCCTGGTAGGAGGACCTGCCCGACCTAAACGCAGTGGCCCGAAAGCCGAGGGACCCTTCGCTGGAGGGGGGGCCTACAGAGAATCTGCGGCCTTCGGGGGGCGCCCGGGGGGCTGGAGGGGGGGGGGCACGCCTAGCCGCATCTGCCCGCTACCCTTAAGTCGGGCGTGCCCCTCTGCAGGAGGAAAATCCCCAAATAGTCGAAAAACAAATAGTCAGGGGACGATTTATCGATTATTTTTGGCATTTTTCTGAAGACTGTTGGGGCATTTTTCCGTTTTTCGCCCACAACCCCCCTGTAGGAGGACATGCCCGACCTAACGCTGCCCGTCGCATCGCGTGGCAGCGATCGGCAGGGGCCGCGCGCAAGAGGCGGCCACTCATCCATTGCGGCCACCAACACACGACGACCTCGACTACAAGCATTCCTCCTCCTCCTCCTCCTCCTCCTCCTCCTCCTCCTCCTCCTCCTCCTGGGCCAGCATAACCTTTCATCTGTCTCGCGTGGATGTCTCAACACACACACACACACTACAGTATCTAGAGGCGAAGGCCTCCCCCACCTGGTCTCACGAGGCCCAGACATTTGCCCGCACTGGTGGTTCCTTCGCTCGTTCGCTGCGACGCGGCGGGCCGAAGCACACGGTCGGCAACTTTTGGACAGCGCGTCGCTCCGCCGGTCCTGGCCCACCGCGCCTCAGTGCGACACGCTATCCACGTCCCTATCTCCAGCCGCCAGTGAGCCTTTCCCCGCGGAGCGAAACGCCCTCCGCTCGCAGGGCACAGCGTGTCGCTGTGACCGCCGCCGCGCCGCGCGAAAAGCAAACGTCCCCGACACCCATGCGCCGGCGCTGCCACGCAGGGGTCGGTCTGGCCGCGCCCCAGAGCCTGCCACCGCTCTCGGCGGTGGCGCTGGTGTACGTCGTCGTCGCCGTCGTCGCCGTCGTCGTCGCCGTCGTCGTCGTCGTCGTCGTCGTCGTCGTCGTCGTCGTCGTCTTCGCGGCCGCCGTCGTCGTCAGGGAAGCCGACCGCCGCTGGCGCCGGCGCGGGCGGCTGCGCTGGCGCCTTCGCGCGGAGGCCCGGCGCCTCGTGCCTCGGCCCCTCTCGCGGGAGGGCGGGCCCCCGAAGGAGGCCGGTAGGCCTCCCACCCTGATCGCGTCGATCAGCGACGTGGCCGTTTGCGGTTCGCGGGAGGGCGTCGCTTCCGCTTCCGCTTCCGCTTCCTTCGCGGTCGCAGTCGTGAGGCATTCCGCTTCTGCTTCACAGTCGAGTCTGTGCGTGCACGCAGCCGCTCTGTAATGTCTTTTCGGTCATACTTTCCTGAAGAGTTGCCAATCGCGCACTCTTCTGCGCCCACGCGTCCCTCCGGACGCTCGGCTCAGTGGTGGTGGTGGTGGTGGGAGGGCGTCGCGGCCGTCATTGTTGCGGGTCGAGGTCCGTCGGTTTCGGTTCTAGGCCGTTTTCACGAAAGGGCGGTTTGCTAAAGGGAGGTTTGTCCACCGCCGACAGATTGGTTCGACGACACGTCTCAGAGTCGGTGATACGGCGCAGATCTAGCGTCGGTTAGCGCTGACTAGCGTCGATCCAGCGTCGAGTAGCGTCGATCAGCGTCGACCTAGCGTCGATTCGCCAGGCCCGACAAGATGGTATGGGAGGACCCCACGAGCTGCCACCGAAGGGAGGGGGTCGGGCCTTCAGGGGCCGCGCGTGGGAAACACGCGCCGCCGGCTGTCCTGGAAGGGGCAGCCTTCAAAGTCGGATGTGGGCTTCTGGGAAGACAGGAGGGCCTGGCTTCCAGGAAGCCTCAAGTCGGGAATGTCCCTCTACAGGAGGAGTATTCAAGAATAGTCAAAAATTGTATGGGGACGACTTTTAGTGCCTATTTTGGACCACCTTCGAATATTCTTGGACTGTCTTTTATTATTCCGGGGGGGGGGGGGGGGGGGGGGGGGGGGGGGGGGGGGGGGGGGGGGGGGGGGGGGTGTCGGGGGGGGGGGGGGGGGGGATACGGGGGGGGGGGGGGGGGGGGGGGGGGGGGGGGGCCAGAATTCCGCCTGTAGGGGGACATGGCCCGAACGTAGGAGTGATCCTTCCCCTTCGCCGTAGTGTCCTTTATGCGGGCACAACGTTGCCCAGATGGCAGAGGAAAAAAGGAGGAGGAGGAGGAGGAGGAGGAGGAGGAGGAGGAGGAGGAGGAGGAGGAGGAGGAGGAGGAGGAGGAGGAGGAAGAGTCCGATGCGACAGCAGCGGCGTGTGCGCTCGGGTTCGGCCTCCCCGCGGCCCGGCCCCCGCGAGTTTCGCCCCAGAGGTCACCCCTTGCCTGTAGGCTCCTTCCTACGCCTGGCCGAGTGGTGTCTGGTAGGCCTCCCCTCCCAGACCCCCTCGAGTCGGGAAAAAGTCACGGCGAGAGGTTTTTCGCTGTTCTCGGCCTCGGAGGGAGGGGCCCTTGCCGTGCCTCGGGGCCGTGAACAGAAAAACGGTTCAGGACGAGGAGCCAGTCCCGGGGGATGGGCCGAGGCCCCTTGGGGCCGACGTGGTGAAAAATCATGGTGTCGGAGGTCCAGGCTCCAGATGGGGTCGGAGGATCGCACCGCATCGGCGATGCATCGCCGACGCGGCTCGATGTGGAGCCTGTCTCCCTTTCCTCCTCCTCCTCCTCCTCCTCCTCCTCCTCCTCCTCCCTAGAGGCCTCCCAAATGTGGGTCCGAGCAGATAGGGTCGGAGGATCGCGCCGCATCGGCGATGCATCGCCGACGCGGCTCGATGTGGAGCCCGATCTTCTTCACGCCGACGTCGCCGGATGCACCGCCGACGTCGCCAATGCATCGGCGGCGCATCGCCCATGCGCCGCGATCCTCCGCCCCCATCTGCTCGGACACCCATTTGGGAGGCCTCTTGGGAGGAGGGGAGAAAGGAGGAGGAGGATGATGATGATGATGAGGAGGAGGAGGAGGAGGGCTCCCCCTCCTTCTCCTCTTCTTCCTTCTCCTCCTCCTCCTCCTCCTCTTCTCCCTCCAAGTGATTGCCGGAGTCGTGTGTACGTGTGGACAGCGCCATCACTGTATCTCATGGGCTGTGCGCAGCAGGAGGAGGGCCAGAGTTCCCCCCTATATGTGTCAGCAATGCTGCAGCACACAAGCGAGGGAGAGGATTCGTAGAAGGATGAAGGGCACAGGTGGATGGGGAAGAGGATGAGGAGCACCATGAGGAGGACTGATATGGAGGTGAGGGGTAATTTGGCCCGGGCTGGAAGGCCCGCCTCGGGGCTTTTTCGGGGCCTTCCCAGGGTCCCTTGGAGCTCCTTGGGAGCCTCCTGGAAGGGGCCTCCTGCTGGAGGCTCCGGCGGGGAAGCACCGGCTCGCAGTCGCGCGCTCCTCGCGGATGGAGGGGCGGGATGGCCCACTCCGCCCAGGAGCGTGCGGTTCCGCTGTCGGGGGCCAATCGCCGATGTATCGGCTCCTCCTCCTCCTCCTCCTCCTCCTCCTCCTCCTCCTCCTCCTCCTCCTCCTCCTCTTACTCAGCCGTCCTGATACGGCCGTGTTGAAGCGCAGCGCGTGCCGTGTCCAACACGTCCGCGTTGGCACGCTGCGTGTGGGCTCGGCACGCGGAGGCCCGCGCTTTTGCGAGCGCACTCCGCTCCAGACCTGCGTCTGCCGCCTCCGTGTGGAGCTCCGTGTCAAAACACGCTGCGGGCTGCGTGTTGCGTGTTGGGGCGGCTGATTGAGGTCGCCGAGCCCAGGGGCTATGGGTCGCGTGTTGCGTGTTGGGTCGCGTGTTGGGTCGCCCTCCTCCGCCTCCTCCTCTTCCGTCTCCTCCTACGCCTCCTCCTCCTCCTCCTCCTCCTCCTCCTCCTCCAAGGGACCCAAGGGTTGCGTGTTGCGTGTTGGGTTGCGTGTTGCGTCGCGTGTTGCGTGTGGCGAGACGCTGGGGCTATGGGTTGCGTGTGGCGTGTTGGGCCGATGTCCCCCCCCGCCACCGCCCGAGCCGGCCTCCCACCAGGGCTCGGGAGAGGAACAGCACACAGACTCGAGGCATCGTCGAATCCCCAGGAGAGACGGGAAACACGATGGGAAATGGGGGAGCAGACGAACACCCAGAAAAGACAGGGAGCATGGGGGGAATCCTGGGATGTGTGTGTGTCTATTGACTTGACCCTGGGTCCCTTGGAGGAGGAGGAGGAGGAGGATGATGAGGAGGAGGAGGAGGAGGAGGAGGAGGAGGAGGCGTAGGAGGAGACGGAGGAGGCGGCGGCGGAGGAGGAGGAGGAGGAGGAGGAGGAGGAGGAGGAGGAGGGACCCCGAATGTCATTCCTTTGCACGGTCCTGCGTCTTCCAGAAGGCGTCTCCTACGAAGTTCACCAAATTGACCCGAATACCGGGTTCGCAGCGAACCCGAGATTCGGTGAATTTCCAAAGACATTGCAGATTATTTCACATTGCGTTGCTTGGTATTCCGCGGCGTTGCTTGACAGTGCGTTGCTTTTCATTCGCATTGCTTGCCATTGCTTCGCATTGCGCACCCCGGCAGCCTGGGCCACGAGCGGACCACTGTGTGCGCCGCACGAGGGCAATTTCATGTCATTCATGGGAGTATTTTCTTCAACCGCGGGTGGACCCAGGCATCTGTCGCCGTTGGCTCACATGTTTTAAGCTCCCGCCTGCGCCACATCCGTGATGACTGTATTCGCTTGCTCTGCTTGTGGCGAAACCCTGCCTTCAGAGCCATTCTCCACAGCACAACTCCAGCAGTCCAATTGGGCCTGCAAGTCGTGTGCCAGTCGGCGGGAGACGCAATCGCGGTCAGCCCCCAAACAAGATATCCTCCAATGCGGCCGTTGCGAAGAGCTTCACGACCGAACTCACTTTGGCATTCGCCAGCTGCACCGATCCTCTCGGACTTGCAAGCCGTGTGCCAATCGAGGCCGTTCCAAGCAAGATGTCCTCATATGCGCGCGCTGTGGGGAGCTCTGGGACAAAACCCACTTCGGCGCAGGGCAAACCACAACAAGCAGCAGTACGCGGGTTTGCATTTCGCATCTACCTCGCTCGCATGCTGCCCATCCCTGTTGCTAGGGCTCCACCACTGCATCTGTAGCCATTCCAGCGTCGCCTGCTTCTCCACAGAGTCCGCGGGCTTCCGTTCTCAGTTCGGCAAGCACGCCATCGACTTCACCAGGTACTTCTCCGAGCCTCGGCCGACCCTTCTCCAAATCTGCCGGCGCGACGGTTTCAACGCCCACTCCCGAGCGTGCAACAAGCTCTTTGGACTCGCCGTGCATGACATGTGGTCCAACATTGCGGAGCTGGAAACACATTTCGCCCCGTACAAGCCGTCCTTCATGAGGATCCACGGCGCGGTGTACCAGAAAACGTGGGCCGCCGAAGGAGCCAATTGAGTGCAGTGCGTTGTCGTCGATCCGCAATTCCGCACGCAGACTGCAGACCGTTTGCAACTCAATCCGCAGATTGTGCGTGCCCTGGAACGTCACGTCGTCCACGCCAACCCGTACATGACAGCGGTTCACAAGCTGACCACCCCCTACCACGTCGCGCTGCCCCGACAGAGTTCTGCAGGTCGGCTGGGACGAAGGCGTCTAGGAATTTGCTGCTATACTCGACTCCGCCAGAGGCGCTCGTTTGCACGTCTCCTCGATCAGTGTTTTTTTTTCTCCACAGATACGAGCAGTACGATTAAATCCCTCCTTCCAGCGAGCTCTACGAGCCATTTTCCAGGCGGCGACCCTGGCGCGGGCGCTCGGAATGAGCGCGGCCAGTGGTCAGGACTCGGCTAGCGTTGAACGGGAATGCGCGATCGTTACGGCTGAACGATCTAAGCAGTGTTAAAAATCGACGCGCAGGCCGTTGTGACACCAGCCAGCGCAGGATCGCGCGAAGAAAGCACGCGATTAGTGTTCGTCGTTCTTTCGGAGCCTCCAGGTGGTGTTTTCGCGCCACGTGATCGGGTCCGCCTCGGAATCCGAATGCAAACGCATCCCAAGAACAGTTCGGGTGGCGCACGGATCTGTAAAGCGAGGGCAACAGCAAATAGGAACGGGCGAGAGGACTGGACGGGAAAGGGCCGCATTTCAACGGTCAAAGAGGATGGCGCCAAGTATGCCTGTCTGTTTGTTTGTCGGTTTGTATGCCTGTCTGTCTGTCTGTCTGTCTGTCTGTCTGTATGTATGTATGTATGTATGTATGTATGTATGACAAGAATGTATATATGTCTGTATGCATGCATGTATGTATGTAGTATATATGTGTGTGTATGTATGTACGGATTTCTGGTACCGCCGCCTTCTTTTTACCCATACTTCCGACGTAATTTTTTCATGGCGTGTCGGTCCCTAGAGGTATTTACATTATGAGTCGTTGTTTTATCTTGAGTCTTTGTTCGACGGTCCCGAGTTGTGATAAAAAGGGCCCCCCTTAAGGCCGAAAACAACGACAACATTCCGCCGTTTTTCGTTGCTGCTGTTTTTTTGTGTTATGTTTTCATTTTTTTCACGACGTGAAGGGGTCTGGTGAGGCACGCTTGCGGAAATCTGAGACTTCGGCCTGGATGACCGCGGTGGTTACTAAGGGGAGGGGGGTTATGGTGGATGCGAAGGTGGTTTTGTTTGGCCGAGCCTAGCATATAAGCGGGTTGCAAGTGCCCTAGTGGATTTAAGAGGGTCAGGTAGCTCCAGGAAGTGGGTTCCGCCCACTTAGCTTACATCTTTGCCCCCTCCCATCCGCCGCTCAGGGCACCTGTAACCCACTCTTGAGCTGGGTTATCACCACCCACCAAACCACCCCAACCCAACCCGAAGGCCTCAAGTTGCCCTCCATTTCCAGTGAAGGGGGGGGGAGGTCGAGGAACATTGAAAAAAAAACACAGATGGAACCCGCCCCCCCCCACAACCCGAAATTCGGGCCTTCGGGTTGGGTTGGGGTGCTTTGGTAGGTCGCCAGGTTAGGCCAGACGTACCTGAACTTAGCATCCGCTCCAAGCCCCACATCCCCTCGGCGCCCTCCGCGGCCCTCCCAAGGGAGATTTGGGGCCTCTGCGCCCCGGGAGGCCCCCGCAGCAGTGCCGCGGGGCGGCCGTGGCCTTCCCGGCGGGGCCGCAGAGGTCGCTCAAGCGGCGCGGCGCGCCCGCGGAGGCGGAGGAGCCCGCTCCGGCCGGCAGGCAGCGGGAAGCAGCGCACGCGGGGCTCGGCCAGAGCGCCCGATCCTGCCCCAGTCACCGAGCGCGTGCCATTTCTCGCAACATGCCTGCTCGCGAGCGTCCGAAACACAGGTCTGCTCTGGTGTAATCTATCGTAGATGCCCCGCGGGGGATCCAGGCCATTTGCGAGCAGTTACTTTGCGAGTCGTGGAGCGCGCTCGTCTATCCAGACGTGCTCGCGTCGCGGCAAGAAGATCGCGGCTGGAAGTTCTCGACAGCTCTTGGCCTCTATAGGGGCCCTCGCCGGGCCCCGGGGCCGCCAGGGAACGATTCGGGATGGAATGCCGGCCCGGGGGGAGGGTCGGGTTTTTTTTCTGCGGCGACGATAGGGGCGAATAGCCCAGGGGCGGGCATTACACGTATTCGCTCGGGAGCCTTTTCGAAGACATAGATCATCGGCGTACCTGAATACATGTATTGCTCTCCCCTTGGGCTATTCGCCCCTATCGTCGCCTCTAAATTCTAGGGTCCGCGTGGTGAAAAGAAAAGCAAGACGTCGCATGTCTGGGGGAGGACCCTGCCAAGCAGGATTTTTGGCTGCGCTGGGTCTGGGAGCCCCTCGCGGCCCTGGAGGTGGCCTCTGCGTGCTGGCAGGTTTTTGGGAAGCCCCCCCCACGACTGCAGCGCAGTTCCCTCCTCCTCCTCCTCCTCCTTCTCCTCCTCATCCTCCTCTTTCTCCTCCTCTTCCTCCTCCTCCTCCTCCTCCTCCTCCTCCTCCTCGCCGACATCCTCCCTCCTCCTTATCCAGGAAGCCTTCGGAGTTGCTTCGGGGCCCTCCTGCCGCGGGGTGCTCTCGGCCCACCGGGCCTCTGTGGGCCGGGCGGCGCCCCAGGCGGTCCCGGGGGACACTGCCCCCGCCCCGCGTCCACACATCTCACGCCTGCCCCCGCTGCAGGCGTGAGTCGACGACGCACCCGATGCGCCGTTGCTTTTGCCTTTGCCTCCCCCTCTTCCTCCTGCTCTTCTTCTTCTTATCCTCCACCTCCCTCCTCTCCTCCTGCTAGCCTCCTCCCCTTCTTCCTCCTCTCCTCCTCCTCCATCTGCTCCTCCTCTCCTTCTCCCCCTCCTCCTTCTCCTCCTCCTCCTCCTCCTCCTCCTCCTCCTCCTCCTCCTCCTCCTCCTCCCCCTCCTCCCTCTTCCTCCCTCCTCCTCCTCCTCCTCCTCCTCCTCCTCCTCCTCCTCCTCCTCCTCCTCCTCCCTCTTCCTCTTCCTCCTCCCGCTCTTTTTGTAGTTGGCTGTTGTCTTCTAAGTTGGCCGAGCCGGGCTTGCCCTGAGCTGGGCCAGTCCGTGCCCGACGGGCGCAGCCGCGTCTCGGGGCCGCCGCCGCCGCCATGGCGAGCATGTCTGCATCCCCCCGCCTCCGCTCGCTGCGAGGAGGCCATCGGAGGGCACTCCCTGTGCACGCCAGTCGCCGTAAGTATGTATCTTGGGATTCTCGACTGGACGTAAGAGTGACCTCTCGCCAGAGTGACCTTCGGTGCGGGCCCGAGAGGGATCCCCCGATCGTGGAACGCGATGCGCTAGTAGCGTCTTGCGCGCTTGTGTTCGGTCCCCCCGCGGCCCCCCAAACGCCGCGCACCAAAAGTCACTCTTACCCAGGACCACTCTTGCGTGTAGCCGAAATTCCCAGATTCCTACCTCAAGCGCCTTCCTACTTCAAGCATCGATCTGCCTTTGCTGTGTGTGGTGGTTCTTGGGGAGGGCCTGGGCCCAATCTGCTCTTTACCCTCCTTCCTGCTTCACGTTTTTGCCTGCTTCTTCCGACCGACGTGTGCACCTGCACCGATCCTGGCCAGGCCCACCCGACCCCTGGCCGATGCAGGCCCAGGATCGGTGTACCCAGTTTTTGAATTCAAAAACCAGTGCTTTGAATTCAAAAACCAGTTTTTTGAATTCAAAGACCCCCTCGAGTCAGGAAAGAAACATCACGACGGGAGGCTTCTCTTTGTTTTCGGCCTCTGGGGGCCCTCGCCAGGCCTCGGGGCCGTCAAAGAACGACTCAGGACGAAAAGCCGGTCCCGGGGAATGGGTCGAGATCTCTGGGGCTCGGCGTTATGCGCAAATTCATGGCGTCGGGGATCTGGGTATAAGCCCTCCTGGCTTGGGCAGGGGCGCGCACGCGCCGATCCCGGGCCCGGGATGAGCCTGGCCATGTTCGGTGTAGGTGTGTAGTTGGTGCCCTTCTCAACCACGCCCCAAGATCTGGACGTTGCAGTTTTTTTCGCACCGCGGGCGTTTTCGCCCCGCGTTTCCGGGCCCCGGGACCAGCACGGGTCGATCCGGCTCGGACAGTGCGGCAGAGAGATGGGGTCGGGGGCTCTGGTCGCTAGTCTTCCCGGCGTTGCAGGGGATTCGCAGCGTCGGACCTCGGGTGACGGTGGGGTTTGGGGCAGTGTTCGGCCCCCGAGGGGGCCCCGGGACCGTTCAGAAGCGTCTCAGGACGACAAGCTGGGAGGAGGAGGAGGAGGAGGAGGAGGAGGAGGAGGAGGAGGAGGAGGAGGAGGAGGAGGAGGAGGAGGAGGAGGAGTCCCGGGAACGAGGTCCAGGCCTCCAGGGGTCCACGGGGTGGAAAGATGGCGAGGTCGGGGTTCAGGGTCCGCCGCCTCGGAGTCGTGCCTCGGGGTGTCCGCGGGGCGGAGGGCTGTGCAGCGTCGTGCCCCTCGGAGTCGAGGGCCTCTCCGCGGAGTCGCGAGCTTCAGCCACGTGCAGAGGGGGGCAGGGGGAGGGGGGCACAGCATCCCACAGGATGCCACTGACGCTGCCAGATGGCACCAGAGGGGGTTCGCAGTTTCGAACACACGGGACATGCCTGAAGTGGAGGACCCGTTTTTACATGTTTGAAAAAGGGAGGGGGGAGGGCTTCTTAGAACCACCCCTGCTTCTTAGAAGGCGCGGGCCTTGTCTGTAGGTACAGGGCCGCCGCCTTCGAAGAAGCAGCCTCCTTCTAAGAAGCCCTTCCCCCTCCCTCCACCCCCTTGTGCGCGCCGCCAAGAGCTCAAAGTCGCTCCCATCAGAATCGGGAACCTCCTCCGCGGAGCGGCGGGTATGAATACCCGCACGCCCCATGAGGGCAAGAAAGCGTCTCCTCCGCTGGCCTTTGCAGCTCTGTCGTGACGTCCCCCCCGCTTGGATCTCGACCCCTTGCCCCAGGGTCTGTCTTGTCATCCCGAACTGCATCCAGTTGACGGCCCCGAGGCCAGGAAGCGGCTCCCGGGGGCCGAAGACTTCCGAGAACGGCCGCCGCGTTTTTTTCCATCCTTCCCACCCCGTGCTTGCACCGAGGGGCTCTTGCCTGTGCTCCAAGGCAGCTGGGCTCCGGTGTCCGTCCAGCCGGCCCGTCGCCGCTCGTCGCCGCTCGTCGCCGCCCGTCGCCGCCCGTCGCCGCCCGTCCCGCCCGTCGCCGCCCCATCGTCCCCTGCATTGCCCTGCATTGCCCTGCCTTGCTTTACACTGCGTTGCCTTGCCTTGCACTGCGTTGCATTGCTCTGCACGGGCTCTGCGTTGCTTTGCTCCTCTGCATCGCACGGCATTGCCTTCCGTTGCTTTTGCTTTGTTTTGCACTGCGTTGCACTGCGTTGCATTGCCGCCAGAGGTCTGGCCGCCCCGCTCCCGCTCCGCTCGCCGCGGCCGGCCCCCTCGTGGACATATATGTCGCGGGGGCTCCCCGGCCACCGTGCCGACGCTGAGCTGCCACGCTTTGACAGTGCCGCGCCGTCCCGGGGCTCTGCTGTGATCGTGCTCGCGGCATCGTTTGACAGTGCCGCGCCGTCCCGGAGCTCTGCTGCGATCGTGCTCGCTGCATCGTTTGACAGTGCCGCGCCGTCCCGGGGCTCTGCTGTGCTCGTGCTCGCTGCATCGTTTGACAGTGCCGCGCCGTCCCGGGGCTCTGCTGTGATCTTGCTCGCTGCATCGTTTGGCACCTGCACGGGGCGGCACAGCCAGTGCCACGCGCTCCCTCGCGGCTTGGCGGGGTGCTCCCGCTCGGAGCACGCACCGCTCGAGGCGGCCGAGAGCTCGAGATAGCCATCCAACAAGCTGCTCCGCTCGCCGATGCCGGCCCGCTCAGGAGGGCGCCGGAGAGCTGAGCGCCGGCGTCGTCTCCCGGCGCTACCCGAACGGCTCTGGAGGCCGCCGCCGCGTCTCAGCCACGCGCAGAGGGGGGTAATCAGGGGGAGGAGGGGAGGTTTCTTAGACGCGCCCCTGCTTCGTAGAATCAGGAGCGAAAGAAGGACGTACACGTACATGAATCCACGCTGGTTTCGAGAGTCCGCATTGCGCAAATGTTCGTATCACGCGGCCAGTCTCGCGGATCGAGGGGCCGTGTTCATGTACATGGCTGGGCACGTACGTCCTTTGTGGGCTCCCTGGTAGAAGGCGCGGGCCTTATCTTCCGACGAAGGCATCTATACACCACCACCGTGCCAAGGCAGGGCCATCCTGGGCCCCAGGACTGTGTATAGACCCTCTTGGCCTCGGCCAGGAGGGCGTATACACCCTCCTGGGGCCCAGGATGGCCCTGCCTTGGCACGGTGGTGGTGTATAGATGCCTTCTGCGAATCTCTGCAGGTGTAGGGCTGGCACCTTCGAAGAAGCGGCCTCCTTCCAATAGGGAGCCTTCCTTCAGCGGGCGAAGAACGGTACAACATAAACTTTCTCGCCGTCGGGGACACCTGCCCCTGGGCGGCTGGAAAGTTTATACCCCTACGGTGCCACCGTGAGGGCATAAACTTTCCAGCCGCCCTGGGACAGGCGCCCCCGACGGCGAAACAGTTTATTTTGTACCGTTCTTCGCCCGTGAATTCCTCCCTCCCCCGCGCCCCCGACAGCGAAAAAGTTTATTTTGTACCGTTCTTCGCCCGTGAATTCCTCCCTCCCCCGCGCCCCTGGGGCGCGCCGCCAAGCGCCGGGGGTCGAGGCCTCTTCGGCGCTGCTCGGCCCTCCCTGCTGGGCTGCGCCTGCGGCCCGCAGGGGCCTCTGCCCGGCGGCCTCCGGGGGGCCAAGACTTGACGGTCGAAGACCAGGAGGGAAAGAAACACACACACACAGACACAATTAATCGACGATTCCCAGAAAATATGGGAGAATATGGGAAGTGGGGGGGAAGACAAAAACCCAGAAAATATGGGGAAATATACGGGGATATGTTTATTTGTGTGTATTTATTTGTGTGTCCCAGTTCCCCTTCAGAAGATCGGTATAACATAAACTTTTCCGTCGCCGGGGGCGCTGCCCCAGGGCGGCTGGAAAGTTTGTACCCTTACGGTGGCACGTCAAGGTGTACATTTTCCAGCCGCCCTGGGGCAGCGCCCCCGGCGACGGAAACAGTTTATCTTATACGGTTCTTCGCCCGCTGAAGGACTGCCCCCCAGTATGGCCTCCGAGGGCGTCCGATGGCCCAAGAGCCCCCCCAGAAGCCCCCAGAGGTCCCCCAGAGGCCTCTCCCTGAGATCCGGTGCTGTGTGGGACAGTGCAGAATCCCGAAGAGTCACGACCGGGGCCCCAGACCCCAGCGTTCTGCTGTACTTTTCGAGCCGATCTGTGAGGGCCCTGGGGCTTGAAATTATGCGAAGCCGCCCGGCTCGAACAAACATTGCGACTGGCAGGATCTCATGGGAGGCCTCCGAGGACCTGCGGGCGCCGCCAGGTACCCCCCTGTGGGCCTTTGCGGGACCTCCGGAGGTTGGCGGCGCTGCCTCCCCTCATTCAGGAAGGGAAAAAGAACACAGACACAAGTCATCGTCGATTCCCCGGAAGATCTGGGGAAATATGGGGAAGGAGGGGGGGGGAGACGACGACCCAGAAAAGATATGAGAAAATAGGGGCATCATTGCTTTTCTGCTGATTTTTTTGGTGTGTCCCTGAGCCCCCTTGACTCATGCCAGCCGCGCGGCGGCCCCAGGCGCACCGCCGGGGCGCCTCCGACGCAGTAGCGTGGAGACCCATGCCAAGACACACCCCGCTTGCCTCCAGTGTGCCCTGGGTGTCTTGGGTTTCGATGGGTTTGCCATGGCAAGCGTGACGTTCCCACACCAAAGATCCGTGGACGTCCTGGGGTCTCAGGGTTGGGTTTCTGGTGGAGGGCTTCTTGTGGGCCCCTGCTGCATCCGCAGCGTTTCCGGGGTGCTGCCCTGGGCCCCACGGGAGGGGGGGGGGAGGGGCCGATTGCCCTCGGAGCAGCTCTCCCGCCCCGTAGGGGCGGGGGCAGGCCCTGAGATCCTGGCGCCGCCATGTTTTTTTTGGTGGAGCCAGGCGCTCTCGCTCGACTTCGGTCGGAAACTGCAAGATATGCATGACCAGAGGCGGGCTGTTTTTCAACCCCAGGACCGTCTGAGGGTCGGGAGCGACGGCGGGGTGGTGTGGTGTATACTTTTTGTGTCCGCTCTCCTGGGGGAAATAACGAAACATTTTTGATTCGCGGGTCGAGAGCGCACCTCTTCCGGTCGAAGCTAAGCGGGCCGCGCGAAGCTTGAATTAACACAGAGGGGGGGACAGAAGGAGAGCGGCCTCACGGCAAGGTCAGGAGGAGGCAAAGCCTCGGGATCAGGCGGCGGTACCGAAGACGACGTGCTTGCAAAGGAACGCCTTGTACAGGAACCCGGTGGCGGGGAACAAAGAAACATGTGTGCACCGGGATCCCGCCTACGCCAAGATCCGCTGCCCTGTGCAAGTGTCAGTGCAGGGCCGAAACCAGCGCCGGTGCATAGAGCTTGCTTCCTTGCACGGGCGGTGGCCACGGAGCCGCTCGCCCGCCCGCATTGGGCGGGCAGACCCTGAGACCCTGGCACCTCCACGTTTTTTTGTTTGTTTTGTTTTGTTTTGTTTTTTTTGGTATGTTTTTTTTTGTTGTTTTTTTGTATCGTGCTATCTGGCTTATTCTTGGCTATATTATTATTATATGGGAAGCGCGCATATGTATACATACATATATGTATACATGTATGTCTGTATGTATGCATGTATGTATGTATGTATGTATGTATGTATGTATGCATGTATGTATGTATGTATGTATGCATGTATGTATGTATGTATGTATGTATGTATGTATGTATGTATGTATGTATGTATGTATGTATGTATGTATGTATGTATATATATATATATATATATATATATATATTCCTCTTCCTATATTTTGATAAGCCCGGGCGGGGGGAAAACCCATCACCCCCCCCCAAAAAAAACAGATTCCTGGGACCTGGGGCTTTGGGGCCCTCCAGACGGGCCTCGAAGCGGCCACCGGGCCTCGCAAGGCGTTTTGCCAAGCCTTCCCAGCACACTGAGGGCGATCAGGGGGGTCATCGGGGACGTCCCCGAGACCCCCAAGACAGCATAAGAGCGCTCCAAAAGTGACCGACGTGACCTCAAGATGGCCCAAGAGGCCTCCAGGACGGCCCCGAAGAGGCCTCCAAGAGCACTCCAAGAAGGCCCCCCGAGGCAAAAATCATTGATGTTCTATTGGTTTTTGGTGAATTTCGGGGTTCTCCTTTTTTCGGCTTCCCGACGCTCCAAGACGGCGGTCTTCTGGGCGTCCGAAGCCGCCTGGGAGGCTCCCAAATCGCCCCACAACCACCCGAAAGGGCTTCCAGGCAGTCCAAGAGAGCCCCAAAACGGCACAACACGGGTCCAAGATGGCCCTCAGAGAGCCCCATGGCGGCCCAAGATGACCCAAAGACACCCTCCGAAGAATTCCAAATCGTGATTCGGTCGTTCAGGGAAACGGCGGTTGGAGGCAGGGTGGCCCGAGGAAACCCCCAGAGGCCCCTAGAATACGCCCAGGAGGCCTCCAGAAGGCCTTAAGAAAGCCCGAAACAACTTTTGTGAGGCTTCTAGAGGCTCTCCAAGGAGGAGCCTCCGCAAAAAAGAGCTGAGGAGGATGGGGGGAATGCGCAGGGTATGGCGAAAATAAGGAAAAAGAAGCGTGGAGGAAGGATAACGAATAACATCATTATAGCGGCGATGTCGGAAAAGGCAACCAGGAGTTGTCGCTAAATTGTCGGCTTGACCTTCCTGCTATTCCGCCTGCATGCCAAACTTCAAGGACCAAGGTGCATGGCGCGAAGCGGCACTGCAGTCTTGTATACATATATATATATATGTATATATATATATATATATATATATATATGTTTATGTTTTTTTTGTGTCGAGCCGGGCGCTCGCTCTCGACTTCGGGCCCCGGGGCCCTCACATATCGAAAACCAGGGGGGGTCACTACCGGTTCGAGCCTTCCCCCCCCCTTCCCCTCCCCCCCCAATCCATTATGAAAAGGGGGGGGGGTTACTACCGGTTCGAACCCCCCCCTTGAAAACCAGGGGGGGTCAGTACCGGTTCGAACTCCCCCCCCCCTCGAAAACAGGGAGGGTCATTACCGGTTCGAACCCCCCCCCCTCGCCGCCGGCAAACGATTCCCGCTCCTCGGTACAGTTTGACAATGGCGGGGATGCTGGGACACTGGTGGGAACGGTGGTGGTGGGGACAGTGGTGCGGGGACAGTGGGACAGTGGTGCGGACAGTGGGGACGGTGGTGGTGGGGACAGTGGTGAGGGGACAGCGGGACAGTGGTGGGGACAGTGAGACAGTGGTGGGGACGGTAGTGGTGGGGACAGTGGTGAAGGCGGTGGTGAGGACAGTGGTGGGACAGTAACACAGTGGGGAAAGTGGTGGGGACAGTGGGGACAGTGGGACAGTGATGGGGACTGGGGGCGGTGGGACAGCGCAGTGGGACAGCGGCGGGGACAGTGGGACAGTGGTTGGTACAGTGGGGACAGTGGGACAGTGGTGGGGACCGTGGGGACAGTGGGGAGAGTGGGACCGTGGTGGGACAATGGTGGGTAGAGTGGGGACAGTGAGACACTGGTGGGGGCACTGGTGGGGATAGCGGGGACAATGGTGGGAACAGTGGGGTCAGTGGGACAGTAGTGGGGACGGTGGTGTTGGGGACAGTGGTGTGGGGACAGCGGGAATGTGGTGGAAACAGTGGGACAGTGGAGGGTACAGTGGTGGCGGGGGCAGTGGTGAGGGCGGTGGCGAGGACGGCGGTGGGATAATGGGACAGAGATGCAGTGGGGACAGTGGTGGGAACAGTGGGGACAGTGGTGGGAACAGTGGGACAGCTCAGTGGGACAGCGGCGGGGACAGTGGGACAGTGGGGACAGTCGGGCAGTGGTTGGGGCCGTGGAGAAAGTGGAGAGAGTGGAACCGTGGTGGGAACAGTTGTGGGGACAGTGGTGACAGTGCGACAGTGGTGGGGGCACTGGTGGGGACAGTGGTGACGGTGGTGGGAACAATGGGGACAGTGGTGGTGAGGACAGGGGTGCTGGGGACAGTAGTGGGGGATGTGGTGCGGACGGGTGTAAACGGAAGGAACCTGGAGTCCGCAGGAACGGCGGTGAGCGTGGGGGGGAGGGGGGGGGAGGGGTTCGAACTGGTATGAACTGACTCTCCCCGGTTTCGAGGGGGGAGGGGGTGTTCGAAACCACCAGTGACCGCCCCCGGTTTTCGAGGGGGGGGGGAGTTCGAACCGGTAGTGACCCCCCCGGTTTTCGAGAGGGGAGGGGGGGGGCTTCGAACCGGTAGTGACCCCCCTCTGGTTTTCTGGGGGGGGGGGAAAGGGGTTCGAACCGGTAGTGTCCCCCCCCGGTTTTCCGGACGGGGGGGGTGGCGGGTTCGAACTGGTAGTGACCCCCCTCGATTTTCCGGAGGGGGGGGGGCAGGGGAGGGATGGGGAGTTTTGCCAGGGGGAAGGGGGGAGGGGGTTCAGCAGGGGGGGATTTTCGGAGGGGGGGGGGACCCCGGGTTCCGGAGGAAGACGGGGGGGGAATTTTCAACAGTAAAGCGGCGGTGGATCACGCTCTCTGTGATGATGATGATGATGATGATGATGATGATGATGATGATGATGATGGTGGTGGTGGTGGTGGTGGTGGTGGTGGTGATGATGATGATGATGATGA
>CAUYUJ010007033.1:0-49476 GCA_963575745.1 Prorocentrum cordatum
TTGTACGATTTCCTGGAATTTTTGCAGGATGTCTCGAGCGAAATGCACGACCCCACCCTAGCACGACCATACCCCAGCACGACCACACCCCAGCACGACCAGACCCCAGCACGACCCCACCCCAGCACGACCCCACCCCAGCACGACCATACCCCAGCACGACCACACCCAGCACGACCCGACCCCAGCACGACCCTACCCCAGCAAGACCACACCCCAGCACGACCACACCCCAGCACGACCTCACCACAGCACGACCACACCCCAGCACGACCACGCCCCAGCACGACCACGCCCACAGCACGACCACGCCCAGCACGACCACCCCCCAGCACGACCACCCCCCAGCACGACCACCCCCCAGCACGACCACGCCCCAGCACGACCACACCCCAGCACGACCCCACCCCAGCACGACCACACCCCACACGACCACACCCAGCACGACCACGCCCCAGCACGATACCCACCCCGAGCACGACCCGAACCCCCGCACGCCCCACCCTAGCAAGAAACCTACAAACTCCATACGACCACACCCCAGCACGACCTCACCACAGCACGACCACACCCCAGCACGACCACGCCCCAGCACGACCACGCCCCAGCACGACCACGCCCCAGCACGACCACCCCCCAGCACGACCACCCCCCCAGCACGACCACACCCCAGCACGACCACCCCCCAGCACGACCACACCCCAGCACGACCACACCCCAGCACGACCACACCCCAGCACGACCACACCCCAGCACGACCACACCCCAGCACGACCCGATCGATAAATCACAGGGTGCGGAGCACCCCAGCACGAACCCACCCCAGCACGACCCCACCCCAGCACGACCCCACACCCCACGCACGACCACTCCCCAGCACGACCACACCCCAGCACGACCACACCCCAGCACGACCACACCCCAGCACGACCACACCCCAGCACGACCACACCCCAGCACGACCCCACACCCAGCACGACCCCACCCCAGCACGACCCGCACCCCAGCACGACCTTACCACAGCACGACCACACCCCAGCACGACCACGCCCCAGCACGACCACGCCCCAGCACGACCACGCCCCAGCACGACCACGCCCCAGCACGACCACGCCCCAGCACGACCACCCCCCAGCACGACCACCCCCCCAGCACGACCACCCCCCAGCACGACCACCCCCCAGCACGACCACACCCCAGCACGACCACTCCCCAGCACGACCACACCGCCTTGGTTGAGTGGTTGCCTGTCGTCGTGGAATGTTTCGTGGGGTGTCTCGTGGAATGTTTCGCGGGGTGTCTCGTGAAATGTTTCGTGAGGTGTCTCGTGGAATGTTTCGTGAGGTGTCTCGTGGGCTGTTTCGTGAGGTGTCTCGTGGGATGTTTCGTGAGGTGTTGCCCAGTTGGGTATCATGAAAACGTGTCCATGCTCCACATGTCTATATCCCTTTCCGGGTTCGTGGGTCCATCATGTTGCGTGCCTGGTGCAGGGGGCGGCTCCACTTTTGTTGTCTAAGACATTTGTCGTGGAGCTGAAGGCGTCCCTCCATGCATTTCAGTCGGAGTTGGATTTGCCTGAGCAGAGCCTGCGACTCCCCTTGGCGCACGCTGGAGGGGGGCACTTCTTGTTGCAGCTCGATAACTTCACGAGACCGCGGGGTAAACCTGAAAGCTGGACACTGTGCACGAAGGAGGTTTCTATTGGTTTCAGTTCCAGGACCGAGTATAAGCATCCCTCCACCTTCCTCATCTCCGAGGACCTCTTAAACGACAGTGAGGATCAGAAGGGAAGAGGCTGTGTGTTTTCAAGTGTTGGAGTTGGAACAAAACAACAGGCAGACATCAGTAGGACAGCAAAGAACGCCAGACAGAAGGCAGCACAAATAGCAAGACTACTGCAAGGAGGAGGATTATCAGGAGGAACGCATAAACAGAATGTTCAGCTTAACAAGCAGAGAATCGACAATAGCAAGCACGTGAACAGCACCAACAGCAAACACGTGAAACAAAATGCCGTGACAAGCATCACCAGCGGGTCCGAGAACAGCGTACATGACGAGAACAGCATCAACAACAAGCACCTGGACAGCATAATTGACAACATCGCCCAGTTCCGTCAGGAGTTAGGCTCGAGCCGAACGCGCAGA
This sequence comes from Prorocentrum cordatum, assembly GCA_963575745.1. NCBI lineage: Eukaryota > Dinophyceae > Prorocentrales > Prorocentraceae > Prorocentrum > Prorocentrum cordatum. The sequence goes on from CAUYUJ010007033.1 coordinate 2,148, forward strand.
ACGTCTTTGGAATTATTTCCATATTTCCATGTCATGCGACGAGCGCTCGCAGCACTCGTCTTCTTTCATGCAGCAGAAGGCGTCGCTGCTGAGGGCGCGGCAGTCGGGCGCCAACAAGAGCCAGGCCAAGACGACGGCGCCGAAGTTCCAGCGGCCCTGGCACGAGGTCAGCTCGGAGAGCCGACCGCCCACAGGAGTGATGATGTGTCGCTACTACGATGTGGGGGATCAAGGACCTCGGACCCCAGCTGTGGGCACGGGGGCCAGAGATCACGACCCCAGGAAGGAGCAGTCCTGCCTCCACGAGTTTACTCACCACGGCGGGAATGCGAGAGCGTTCTGGAGCCAGTGCAGCGGACGCAGGCTACACGTGGAATTCTACCCCAAGGGAGCTCCCAGCATGAAGGACATCTGCGAGCAGCTCGAGGAGTGCAAGATCCTGGAGGCGGAGATCAAGGGTCGGCAACCTCGAGCACTGAAAGCATGGACCTCGTCGGGAACTCCACGCGAGCCTTCGACGCGCAGCAGCGCGCCGAGGGCCAAGATGGGGCCGAGATCGAGAGCCAGATCGACCTCGAGGCAGTCGGGAGGTCCACCTGCAGAGCCGGAGGATCAGATCGAGGGTCTGACGGAGGCGGCCGAGCAGGAGGAGTGGGAGACGCTGGGCGAGGAGGTGCAGGACCAGTCACCTCGGAGCAAGGCTCTGATCGCCTTGAAGGAGCTGCTGCAGGACGAGAACGCCAACGCGACGACCAACCAGCTGGTGGAGAACCTGCGCGGCCACCCCGGGGCGGACATCAGCGACCAGTAGACGAGCTGACCGAGAAGGAGGGGCGGGAGATCAGCAAGGCGCTCAAGGTGTTAGGCGAAACGGACAAGATGAGGGATGCCATGCGGCCATGGAGGGCGCGATTCCTGAGTGCACCGCTTTCCTCGGCCAGCTGGACGAGCAGTTTCACGATGACGACGATGCGATGGAGACTGGCGGGGTTCCCTTGCACGAAACCACAGAGCGGAAGCATGTGATGGTCGTGGCAGGACATCACTTACAAGCGAGAAGCGGGCAGAAAGAGGCGTGGAACATGATCAAGAGTGCGAGTCCCTTATTCGCGATCATCAAGCCGCCCAAGGACATCTTCAACAAGCTCAAGGAGAAGATCGGCAGGGACGTGGCGACCTTCATGTCGGACATGGCGATCCAGCAGGCGATTGCCAGCAGGTACTTCTACTACGAGCAGAAGGAGAGCTCTCGAGAATGGGACGGCCCGCTCATCCAGAAGCTGAGGCGACTTCCCGAGGTCTTCTCGGGGAAAGCTGATGCACGAGGACGGGCATGTTTGACCAACCTGCCTGGCCAGGCATCAGAGTACGGGAAGATGCTGAGTCAGGAATTCGTGCAGGGCTCTCTGCAGAACAAGCTGGGGGACGTGCCGATGCCCCTGCAGGAGCTTACTGGAGCTCTGGCACGAGCCACCGTGAAGGCCAAGATGAACGATCTGGCGACCGTCGAGACGAAGATGGACGACGAAAATTCAAGTTTGCAGTGTGTGTGTGTCTTGTTGTACGGCGCCCGTCTCCAACAACAAGGACGAGAGGAGCACGGATCCGCATGTCAAGCAGCAGGTGCAGAAGATACACGAGAGCATGGGTCACTGCAGTAACGAGAATCTTGTGATGGTTTTGAAGTATGGCAAGGCTCGCCAGGCCTTCATCGAGGCCGCGCAGCATCAGGCTTGTCCAAGCTGTGAGGCAAGCAAGCGTCCCAGGCTGGGCAAACCGTCCAAGGCCCCCACGACCTACCAGTTCAACGACGTCATCGGCATGGACATCTTCTTCGTCCTAGGTCCCGAGAGCACCACCAAGGTGCCGATGCTCAACACCGTGTGTCACGGGGCGGGGCGCCAAGTCGTGATGCCGCTACCGAGCAGACAAGGTCAGCAGATCAAACGACATTATCGTGCTTTCTGGAAGCGGGCGCGCGGCACTCCCAGGATCATCGTGATAGACGGCGAGAAAGGTTTCTCAACAGGCGAGTTTCCAGACGCAGCTGAAGGAGACGGCGCGGAGGTGAAGGTGACGAGCGCTACCTCGCCATGGCAGGCGGGTAAGACTGAGAGGGCTGGGGGGGCCTGGAAGGAGACCTTCTACCGCGCCAGGCAGAAGTTCAACGCCAAGAACTGGGGCGACTTCTACGAGCTGGTCGACTCAGTCAACGTGGCGATTGGGGAAAGTGTGCGACTTGGTGGTTTCACGCCTTATCAGAGAGTTTTTGGAATGCCCTTTCAACTACCAGAAAAGATCTTGGAGGAGGGCTCGCCGAGCTTGGCGACGTTATCTCGAGCCATGAACGGAGACACCGAGCTCGCCAGGAGCATCGACATGCGCAAAGCAGCCATGGCAGCGCACATCGGGGCGGAGTTCACCGAGAAGTGGCGACGTGCTCTCAATAGAAGGACCCGACCGCCGAGGGGCATTACTTTTCAGCCTGGAGATCGATGCTATTTTTCCCGGAAAGGGCAAAGGCCCAGGGTTCTCTTTTAGTATGTAAACATGTCCCCGGTGCCCAACTTGAAGGAGGCCGGCGAAATTTTTCCCTGATAAATATCGAGGTCGAAGGAGGCCGGCGAAATTATTTTTGAGGATGTCTCGAGCGAAACGCTTGTTTTTCAGAATTTGTTGAGGATGTCTCGAGCGAGACGCTGGTTTTGCAGAGTTGGGGATGTCTCGAGCGAAACGCTTGGTTTCAGAGTTTGTTGAGGATGTCTCGAGCGACGCGCTGGTTTTGCAGAGCCGACCGCGACGCGGAAAAGCGCCCCGCGCGCAGGAATTTCGATGATGTCTCGACTAATTCGTTTGTTTTTGTACGATTTCCTGGAATTTTGGCAGGATGTCTCGAGCGAAATGCACGACCCCACCCTAGCACGACCACACCCCAGCACGACCACACCCCAGCACGACCTCACCACAGCACGACCACACCCCAGCACGACCACGCCCCAGCACGACCACGCCCCAGCACGACCACGCCCCAGCACGACCACCCCAGCACGACCACCCCCCCAGCACGACCACCCCAGCACGACCACCCCCCAGCACGACCACCCCCCAGCACGACCACAGCACGACCACACCCCAGCACGACCACTCCCCAGCACGACCACACCCCAGCACGACCACACCCCAGCACGACCACACCCAGTCGCACCCCCGTGGAATGTTTCGTGGCGTGTCTGGTTGAGTGGTTGCCTGTTCGTGGGGTGTCTCGTGGAATGTTTCACGGGGTGTCTCGTGGAATGTTTCGTGAGGTGTCTCGTGGAATGTTTCGTGAGGTGTCTCGTGGGATGTTTCGCGGGGTGTCTCGTGGGATGTTTCGTGAGATGTCGCCCAGTTGGGTATCGTGAAAACGTGACCATGCTGCGCATGTCTTTATCCCTTTCCGGGTTCGTGGGTCCATCATGTTGGAGGAGTAGTACGGGCAAACTCCCCGTCAGCTCCTGGCATGGCCCAGCAAGAGTCATCCAGACTGAGCTGCCCAGCACGGCGTGGTGCTCGCACCAGTGTGGGCCACTGAAATGCTCACCAGAACAGCTTCGACACGCCAACGAGGGAGAGACATCCGCTTGGGAGCAGAACGACCACACGATGAAGGAGGAGGTGAGCACCGAGAACCGCGGAAGGCGCACGTACGAGGACCTGACCAAGCAGCCCGCGCCAGCGGAGGAGGCTCAGGACGACGTACCTCAGACAGCACCTCCAGAGCCAGCAGGTGATGATCAACCATCAGCCTCCCTGGAGCCACCGACGGTGGAGATCGAGCGCTCCTCCGATGTGAAGGCAGATCCAATCCCCATGGACACGCAGTACTACGATCACCTCGGCGACGTACCGATCACAATCAAGAAGGCTCTAGTCAACCCTGACGCGGCGATATCAGTGGCGCAACGTACCGCGACCATTGAGGAGAAGATTCAGAAGGACCAGCAGGCTCCTCCCAAGAAGAAGAGGGGGGGAAAAGCTCAGGGCGCCACCAGTGCTCTGTTGACTAGTGCAGCTCAACGAGGACGCAAGGAGGTCACGGAGACGTCTCCCGTGAACACCTACAAGTACCAGCCGTGCATCTCAGCCAAGCGCAGGGAGTGGGGCAACATACAGAAGGCGGGTGCAGTACGGGTTCCCCCTCCCGAAGAGGCAGAACGAGTTCGACAGGCCCCCGCACTGACCACTCGGATCATGGGCTCCAGGTGGGTCCTTACGGACGAGGACGGCGACCCCAACGAGACCGACGCGAGCAAGAAGCCCTTGCTCTTCATGAATGGCAGCGACTGGAGGATGGCCAAGGCACGATGGACCGTCCAGGGGCACACCGACCCTGACCTGCTGGAGCTCGAGACCTACAGCCCAGTTGTTGGTAAGGATTCGGTCTTCCTCAGCCTGCAGATCCTGTGCACCAATAAGTGGACGCTGCAGCTCGCGGACATCACGTCGGCTTTCACAGCAGGAGACCCACTGGACAGGTCTCAGGGCAGGCTTTTTGTGGAGCTACCACGGACGGGTATACCAGACGTGGAAACGGGTTCGTGGTGGAGTTACCCAAGGCAGTCTATGGACCCGGAGACGCCCCCGTACAATGGCTGGCGTGTTTCACAAGTTATGCCAAAGAGATCGGTTTTCAGTGCTCCATCTTTGACGGCTGCGCATTCTACCTCAGGGACGATGAGGGCTTGCGCGGCGTCATGGGGCTTACGGTGGACGGCGTCGCGGGCGGTGGCAACCAGAAGTTCGATGAGGCCTGCAAGAAGTTGCGTCAGAAGTTCCCCTTTGGGGCCTGGCGGCTCGAGAAGGGGAAGTACACGGGCGAGGAGCTCGACCAGAACGACGACACCACGGAGATCACGATATCTCAATGCCAGAGCTCCGCCAATATTCAACTGATCGACATCGCCACAGAGAGGCGTAAGACGCCGCAGTCACCAGTGACGCCAGCAGAGCTGCATCAGGCAGGGAGCCTATGCGGCTCCATCTCGTTCCTGGCGCGGGAGAGTCGTCCCGATCTCTCTGGTCCTGTCTCTCTCTTGCATGGCAAAATGCCGAATCTCACCGTGGACGACTTGCTGGAGGCAAATCGCATCGGCCGCATGACCAAGGAGTTCTGCGACGTAGTGCTCAAGGTACGACACATCCCTTTTCACGAGCTGGCCTTCGCCGCCGTAAATGACGCTGCCTGGGCCAATGCACGAGATGGAGCTTCACAAGCAGGATGCATCGTGTTCGCTACGCAGCGTAAGATCTTGAAGGGCGAAGCGGCCACCATCTCCATCCAATCCTGGAAGAGTCACAAGTTGAAGAGGAAATGTGCTCACCAGTTTGGTGCGGAGACGTTGGCCATCTCGGAGGGTATGGCTATGGCGGAGTTCGTCAGGACCATGCTGCTGGAGATCGTCGACTCCGAGTTCGATCTGATGCGTTCCTACCTACTCGCTGGTCGCTTTCCCGTCATCAGTGTGACCGACTCCAGGGGTGGGTACGATCACGTTACTAACCCCAAGGCGGGACTGGCGGAGGACAAGAGGGCAGCGATCGACGTGGCCATCGTGCGCTCAGCGATGCAGCGACCTCAGGTTCATCTGCGATGGATCGAAGGTACCAGTCAGCTGACCGACCCGCTCACCAAGCGCAAGGGCGAGAGTACGCTACTTCGACACGCCCTGGAGCTGGGCGAGTACGGCATCACTGCGGACAGCATCGTGCTACGCCGACGGGAACAAGAACGACAGATGAGGAAGAAGAAGGGCGACCCTACCTATGCCTGCTCGGTGGAGTGTTGTTTTTCAGGACTGGACCTGTACGAGATGGACTGCACGGGCAGCCTCAAGCACGACTACGAGGAGGACGACCTCAACTACGAGCCCGAGGCCTATCGGTGGATCCGAGAGGCCCAGGAGGTCTACCAGGCCCAGACCACCGACAGGGCAGTGCACGTGCATGGAGATTCGAGGGCTTCATCGGGTTCTAAACAGTGGATTACGACCAGTGTGAATCTGAAAGCGCAGGGGGCGCTTTCAAGTGCTATGTGTGCTTAACTAAGAACCCGAGGCCCCTTTTCCTTCACCGTTTGGGTTCAAGGGGAAGGGGGTCCGTCGACCCCCTTTCCAGGAGTGCAGCTTGTCATGTACTGAAAAGGTGTTTGCTATCTTTACCTCTCGTTCCGAGTATTTCAGATTGTTTCAAATATCTTGGCGACCTTCGATGTCTTGGGAACCATCCACACATCTGGTTTTAATGCACCCGTTTAAATTCATCCGGTTTTAATTTGTCTGGTTTAAATTCAGCCGGTGTTAATTTCCGTTTAAATTCATTTGGTTTTATTTCGTCTGGTTTATATTCATTTGGTTTTCATTCGTCCGGTTTACATTCATTTGGTTTTATCCCGTCCAGTTTTAATTAATCCGGTTTTCATCCCCCCAGCTTCCACACGAATCACGCAAAACAGAGCGGACGAAACCGAAGCGGACGAAATAAAGGCGGACGAAACAAAAGCGAACGAAACAAAAGCGGACGAACAAAAAGCGGACGAAACAAAAGCGGACGAAACAACAGCGGATGACACAACAGCGGATGAAACAACAGCGGATGAAGCAAAAGCAGATGAAACAAAAGCGGACGAAGCAAAAACGGATGAAACAAAATTCCACCAGGCTCAAAGGGGTGGGTTCAGGGGAGAGAGGGAACGTTAAGGGGTTCGAGGTCTGGGGTTTTCGGGCGAGCCTTCAGGGTCCGAAAAGGGCCCAATCGTCAGTCTCAGGAGGTTTTCCAGCCTCGGGGTGCTCTCCAGCATGCTGGAAAGCACCCCGAGGCTGGAAACAAAGGGGCTGAGGGCTCCTAAAGCGGCCCTTTCGGGCCCAGAAGGGCCAGAGGGGAGCCTTCGGGGTCCGAAAAGGGCCCAATCGTCAGTCTCAGCAGGTCCTCCAGCCTCGGGGTGCTCTCCAGCATGCTGGAGGTTTTCCAGCCGCAGCTGCTCCTCGCCAAGAGCGTTCCCGGGGTGCCTGGGACGTTCCGGGCATCCGCCGGAGGCCGGAGGCATGGTCTGAAACCCACCATGCACGGGGATATGCTCAGGGGGGGGGTGCATCTACCTTTGAAGTATTTTGGCCTCTGGGGACCGCCCTGAAAGGCTCCGTGGCTTCTTGGAACCGTCTTGGAGCAGTCGTGGGGCCTCCTGGAATATGCTGGGAGCGCTCTTGAGACATCTTGCGCTTTCTGGAGCCATCCTGAAGGCAAGGCAATCTAATCTTGCGCTCACTAAGGCCCTCTTGGAGCCGTCTTGGGCCAAAAAGGCCCTCTGGCACGTCGCGGCCCATCCCCTCCAGACCCAAGGGAGGGGTAGGGGGATGTTTCAGGACACCCTCCCCGCCCGCAAGCTGACTCGCTCACTCCCACCCGCCCTCCCAACACAGCATAAGTAGCACCCGGGCCTCAGCATGTTCAGCGGTCGTCTTTGGATGGGCAGCTAACGGGAACCAAAACAGATCCCATGTGCGCAATCCGTGGCTATTCTGGCTTAAGCCGCTGTGGCTCGAGCAGCACTGCTCGAGCAACGGGCCTGCGGTACTATCCGAGCTCAGGTGGCACTAGCGAGCGGGGCCATGGTCGGAAAGATGGGTTCTCCCATCACCACTCTGATGCTCCGCAATGTGCCCAGAAGGTACACCCAGGAGCAGCTCCTGGGGGAGATCGAGGCCGTGATAGGCAGCACGGCCGATTTCAATTTCTTGCACATGCCCTGGGATTTGCGTAACAGTTGCAACGTCGGCTATGCATTCCTGAACTGCTGCGACGCGGAGGGGGCAAAACGTTGTCGCGAGGTCCTCGACGGGTATCATTTCTGCATGTCAGCGAAGCAGAAGCAGTGCAACGTGTTCGACGCCCACATACAGGGACTGGAGAGCAACCTGATCCACCTTCTCTCGACGTCTGTGGGCGTGCTCGCCACGGGGTGCCAGCCCGTCAAGAGTATGCCAGTCATCATCTGGCAGGGGCGGAGGGTCAGGTTTCCCCAGGTCGTCGCCGCACTGCAGCGCACCGACGCGCCCCCGGAGCAAAGGCTGCGGGGCCAGCCTTGCGGCAGCGCGGGCCCGCTCTTCTGGTCCGATACGGCCCTGCTGCAGGAGCTCGCTCCCGGCCTGGAGGCCATGACTACTCGCAGGCCGTTCGCGTCCACCGAGGGCACGACGATGCCCGGGCCGCCCGAGCCGGCGCCGGGGAAGAACGCCGCGGAGGAGGAGTATGAGTCCGCCCGCAGCATGGGCGCAGGGCCGTACGCGTCCGCCGAGGGCACGACGATGCCCAGGTTCGTGTCCGAACCGGCGCGGTACGCGTCCGCCGGGAGCACGGCGACGCCCGGGTTCGTGTCCGAAGCGGCGCGGTACGCGTCCGCCGGGAGCACGGCGACGCCCGGGTTCGTGTCCGAAGCAGCGCGGTACGCGTCCGCTGGGAGCACGACGACGCCCGGGTTCGTGTCCGAAGCAGCGCGGTACGCGTCCGCTGGGAGCTCGACGACGCCCGGGTTCGTGTCCGAAGCAGCGCGGTACGCGTCCGCTGGGAGCTCGACGACGCCCGGGTTCGTGTCCGAAGCTTCCACGCAGGTTTTCTTGTCTCTCGCCAGCCTCCCGGGGGGGCGCGGCAGCAGCGGCAGTCGTGCCTGGGCGGGAAGCGTCGGCGAGGAGCACAGCTCCCCCGAGCTGCAAATAGCCGGCAAGGACGACGTCAGCCTCCTGCTTGCAGAGGCGGCGCTCGTCCAGCGCATCGAGGCCGCCATGGCGGAGCGGCGCCTCGCGCTGCCTCGCGCGTCTCCGCCCGAGGCCGCCCTGCTGGAGAGGCGCCTCCCGCTGCCAGATCGTCGCGCCGCCGTGGGATGCCCCCCCTCCTGGCAGCTCCCGACAGGCTTGCGGCTCCCGCCCGGCCTCGACCTCGGCGCCCCCGCGAGGCCTGCGGCGCAGCCGGCGGCGCCCGCGGGCCCAGAGGCCGCCGGGGATCATCGAATACCAAATCGGGGCTCGTAAAACGACACGAAGATCGGGACAAAATCGGATCGGGATAGCTCGGAATCTCTGAGAACCGGCTGGTTTGGAGGATGTAGTGGGCGCCGCGGCCGCCCCAGAGCGTTCCGGAACGCTCTGAGAGCGCTCCGGAACGCTATGGAGCGATTTATCCCGATCCTAGCCCTGTTTTAGCTCAATGGGTCAATGCAAACGGGGGTCGGTCGGGGCGCCGGGTGTTGCACGGTCCTGCGGGGCCAGGGGTGCACTGACCCGAGCGTGGGTGCAGGCCCCTGCAGGATCCTGCAAGATTTTCCAGGATCCTTCGGGCCGGGCGAAAGGGGGGGATTGGGAAAGGGGGGGTTAAGAAATTTGCTGCATACAGCTGGTTTCGGCCTCACCGAGGGGCCCATTCCTCGATACATAGCCGCCTCCGGCGCCAGGAGGCGCCGGGAAAATCAGCTACGTGAGCTGATTCTCAACCCCCCCCTTTGCTATCCCTCCCTTTCGCCCGACCCGAATCCTGCAAAGCCTGACTGACCCGGGTCTGGATTGACCGGGGTCAGTAGATCCCCGAAGAAAAAGTGACACAATCATAATTCTTCGACGGTCCGCGCGGATCTCTTGGATCCGCGCGGTGACCTCCTGGCGGCGCCTCCGGCGCCGCCGCCCCGGGCGCTCTCCGCGCGCCGGAGAGGGGGTTCTGGCGCGGCTCCACCAGATTTGCGCGGACCGTCGAAAGTTTATGTTTATACAGTTTTCCCCCCGGAAAGGGCGCAGGCCCAGGGTTCTCTGTTCTCCTTTACTTGTTTACCCCCAGCACCGACTGTAGAGGGCCGGCGGAATGATTTGCGATAAATGACGAGATGTATTTTTGTTATTTTCCCGGAAAGGGTGTCGGCCCAGGGTTTTCTTTTAGTATTGTTCCCCCCCAGGTTCGACGGGAAGCGGGCCAGCGAAATGATTTGCGATAAATATCAAGGTGAAATTCCAGTCGGCGTGGAACAAGTGCGTTTCGCGCGAGCCCGCTCGAGGATAATGCGCCCCCCATGTCGGATCCTCGTTGCCCAACGGAGTCCGCAGACCCTCGCTTTCCTTCGTAAAAAAGAAGGTGCGGAGCGTTTTGCGTTGAATCCCCATGAAATAACGAGGCATGGAGACCCTGAAATCTTCGACGGGCCGATTTAATAGTATGGAAGAGTTGATTTTTCGCGTGCCCGCTCAAGGATGGCGCGTCCCGCGCGCAGGAATTTTGAGTATGTCTCGAGCCCCGCGCTTGTTTTGCAGAAGGAAGGTTGGCTTTTCGTAGAAAGGGCCCGCGCACAGGGTTCTCTTTCAGTTTTGCTTCCACCCGGCTTCGGCCGGCGAAATTAGTTACGATGAATAACAAAGGAAAGTCCCATTCGGCGTGGGAGAATTGAGAATGTCCCTAGCGAAACGTGGATTTTATACACATGAGTTGGTGATGTCTCAGGCGAAACGCTGGTTTTGCAGAGTTGGGGGATGTCTCGAGCGGGGGCTTCGTCGGGGCCAGAATTCAGAGGATGTCTCATGGGAAATTGGTATCTAACATGGCTGTCCCTAGCTGGCGCCCTAGACGACTGCATGTTAGACATCTTCCCTGGGTGAGCTGGAACCAGGTGTTTTCACATGTCCAGGCCACCCAGGGGGGGCATCTAACATGGTGGTGGTTCCGAGCTGGAACCACGTGTTTTCACATGTCCAGGCCACCCAGGAGGTATCTAACATGGTGGTCCCGAGCTGGAGCCTCGTGTTTTTACATGTCCACGCCACCCAGGAGGGTATCTAACATGGTGGTCCTGCGCTGGAACCGCGTGTTTTCACGTGTCCAGGCCACCCATGGGGGTATCTAGCACGGTGGTCCTGTGCTGGAGCCGCGTGTTTTTGCATGTCCAGGCCGCCCATGGGGGTATCGAACATGGCGTCGGGCCCGACGCCGAATTATCAGGAAACGCACGGAGTGGCCGAAACGCGCCACCCGAACACATATCCCAGTACAGAAGAGTGATGGTGTTCCCAAGCCTCCTGCGGTGTTGGGCACTCGTTTTGGATAGAGCAGCGTGGTCTCCGCCTCCTCCTCCTCCTCCTCCTCCTCCTCCTCCTCCTCCTCCTCCTCTCGGGGGAGCGTAAGACCCGGGTTTGCCGGGACTCGGGTTCGCCATCGTTTTTTGACGACCGCGCCTCGGATTCTGACGAGGAGGAGTTTCGTGGGATGTCTGCAGCGGGAGGCCTCGTCAAAATGCAGGCTCGGCCTCGTCATTTTTTTGACGACCTCGTCGGGGATTTCCGAGTCCCCCGTACCCGGGTCTTACGTCTCCCCGATCCTCCTCCTCCTCTTCTCCTGTCCTCCTTCTCTCCTGTTTCCTGTGTTCCCTTCTCCTCTTCTCTCGTGCCGTCTGAGATCTGCGCAGCTGTCGCCACTTTCGTGGGCTCCTGGGAGGCCCAGCGGAGGTGGGTCCCACGCGGACCACCTCGGGACCTTGCCGCCCTTTGGGGGGCGTGCGATCTGCGCAATTGTCGCCACTTTCGCGGGCTCCTGGGAGGCCCAGCGGAGGCACGTCCCACGCGGACCAGCTCGAGACCTCGCCGCCCCCTGGGGGGCGTGCGATCTGCGCAAGTGTCGCCACTTTCGTGGGCTCCTGGGAGGCCCAGCGGAGGTGGGTCCTACGCGGACCACCTCGGGACCTCGGCGCTCCTTGGGGGTGCCTACGATCTGCGCAATTGTCGCCACTTTCGTCGGCTCCTGGGAGGCCCAGGGGAGGTACGCCCCGCGCGGACCACCACGGGACCTCGCCGCCCCCAAGGGGGTTTGCGATCTGCGCAATTGTCGTTTTGTTCGTTAGCTCCTGAGAGGCCCAGCGGAAGTATGTCCCACGCGGACTACTTCGGGACATCGCCGCTCCTTGGGGGGCTTGCGATCTGTACAACTGTCGCCACTTTCGTGGTCTCCTGGGAGGCCCAGCGGAGGTACGTCATACGCGGACCACCTCGGGACCTCGCCGGCCCGTGGGGGGCTTGCGATCTGCGCAATTGTCGCCACTTTCGTCGGTTCCTGGGAGGCCCAGCGGAGGTACGTCCCACGCGGACCACCTCGGGACCTCGCCGCCCCCTGGGGGGCTTGCGATCTGCGCAATTGTCGCCACCTCCGTGGGCTCCTGGGAGGCCCAGCGGAGGTATGTCATACGCGGACCACCTTGGGACATCGCCGCCCCTTGGGGGGCTTGCGATCTGCGCAAGTGTCGTTTTTGTTCGTTGGCTCCTGGGAGGCCCAGCGGAGGTTGGTCCTACGCGGACCACCTCGGGACCTCGCCGCCCCCTGGGGGGCTTGCGATCTGCGCAATTGTCGCCACGTTCGTGGGCTCCTGGGAGGCCCAGCGGAGGTTGGTCCTACGCAGACCACCTCGGGACCTCGCCGCCCCTTGGGGTGCCTACGATCTGCGCAAGTGTCGCCATTGTCGCGGGCTCCTGGGAGGCCCAGCGGAGGTGCGTCATACGCGGACCACCTCGGGACATCGCCGCCCTTTGGGGGGCTTGCGATCTGCGCAATTGTCGCCACTTTCGTGGGCTCCTGGGAGGCCCAGCGGAGGTACGTCATACGCGGACCACCTCGGGACCTCGCCGCCCCTTGGGGGGCTTGCGATCTTCGCTATTGTCGCCACGTTCGTGGGCTCCTGGGAGGCCCAGCGGAGGTACGTCATACGCGGACCACCTCGGGACCTCGCCGCCCCGGGGGCTTGCGATCTGCGCAACTGTCGCCACAACGTGCGATGCCCCGCTCAGCGCAGCGCGTTGCTGAGTTTAACTGATGTTCTGTTTCAGCCCTCGCCGGCGCGCCCTTGTGTGTTCACTTGTTGGGCGCGTTTCTTTCAACGCCATGTCTTTCCATTCTGTATAGTTGCTGTTCCTCTTCTTGCTGCGCTCTTCTGAAATCACTGCTGGGTGCTCTTCTTGCGCACTGCGGGTCCTTCAGAATGCCAGTCAACCGTGAGTGGTAAAGGGTTGGGTACGCCACAGGGTAATTACGTGTCAAGGCCACCTAGGGGGTATCTAACATGGGCCTCTTGGGGCCTTCCTGGGGGCCTGGGACGGACGTCTAAGATGATGATGTGTTGCGGATGTTTCGAGCGAACCATTTGTTTTCACGTGTCCAGTTTGCCCAGGCGGATGTCTAGCATGCGGTGGCACGTCCATTGGCACGTTCCGTAGCGCGTCCACTTGGCACGTCCCGCGGTGCCTCCCCGTGGCACGTCCCCTGGCACGCCGCCTGGCGCGTCCCTTGGGACGTTCCGCGGCGCGTCCTCCTGGCATGCCCCCCCTGTCAATTAGCGTTGGGGCAGCTACTATGTGCTGAGGCAGCTCGAGCTTAAGATCCAGATCAGTTCGGTCAGGACTCGGATGCAAAGGAGGACTCGATCCACAACACCATCGAGCACAGTCGCGGCATGGCACATCGCAGTTCAGCACGGCGCGGCACAGCACAGCCTTCGGCACGGTACATCAAGATCGATACACTCAGCATTGCAACTTGGCATGTTCCTTGTCACGTTTCGTGGCGCGTCCCGTGGCGAGTCCCCCTGGCACGTCGCGCGGCGCGTCCCCTGGCACGTCCCGTGGCACGTCCATTGGCACGTTCCGTAGCGCTTCCCTCGCGCGTCCCTTGGGACGTTCCGCGGCGCGTCCTCCTAGCATGTCCCCGTGTCGATTAGCTCTGGGGCAGCTACTACGTGCTGAGGCAGCTCGAGCGTAAGATCCAGATCAGTTCGGTCAGGACTCGGATGCAAAGGAGGACTCGATCCACAACGCTATAGATCACTATGGCGGTATGGCACATCGCACTTCAGCACGGCGCAGCACAACACAGCCTTCGGCACGGTACAACAAGATCGATACATTCAGTGGGATTTGCCCGTCGCCCAATCAGGTGTCTTTGAAACGTTGCCATGCCTCACATTTCTATGTTTTCCTTTTCGGGTTCGTGGGTCGACCATGTTGAAAATGCGTTTCGCGCGTGCCCGCTCAAGGAAAATGCGCCCCCGATGTCGGATCCTCGATAAATAACGGGGTCCGCAGACATACGTTCTGCTCTGCCAGAAAACTGGGTGCGGAGCGTGTTGCGCAGAACCCACGATAAAACATTAGGTACGGAGACTTTCAAATTTTATACAAATGTGAAACGTTAATTTGTTGCATGCGCGCTCGAGGATGGCGCGTCCCGCGCGCAGGAATTTCGAGGATGTCTCGAGCGAAACGCTTGTGCTACAGAACTTGAGCGGCCTGGGCGCCCCAGGATGCCCAGATGGTCCTGGGAGCCCGGACGCAGCGTAATTCAATTGGGAACGTTGCCCTGGGAACGCGGACGCACTGTAATTCACGAGGGGGCGCGGCCCTGGGAGCGCGGACACAGCGCAGTTTACAGGGGATCGTGGCCCAGGCAGAGCGGACGTGGCGCAATTGACGGTAGATCGTGGCCCTGGGAGCCCGCGCAGCATAATTCACGATGGATCGCGGCCCTGGGAGCGCGGACGCGGCGTAATTTACGGGGGATCGTGGCCCTGGGGGGGCGGACACAGTGTAATTTACAATGGATCGTGGCCTTGGGAGCGCGGACACAGTGCAATTCGTGAGGGAGCGCGGCCACGCAGCGTAGTTTGCAAGGGATCGTGGCCCAGGGAGAGCGGACGCAATGTCATTTACAAGGGATCGTGGCCTTGGGAGCGCGGACGCAGCGTAATTTACATTGGATCGTGGCCCTGGCAGCGCGGACGCGGAGTAATTTACAAGGGATTCTGGCCCTGGGTCAGGGACGTCCCGTGGCACGTTCCCCGACGCGTTCCCCAGCGCGTTCCCTGGCGCGTCGCCTGGCACGTTCCCTGGCACGTTCCGTAGCGCGTCCCGTGGCGCGTCCCCCTGGCACGTCGCGCGGCGTGTCCCTTGGCACGTCCCGTGGCACGTCCACTGGCACGTTCCGTGGCGCGTCCCCTTGGCACGTCCCGCGGTGCGTTCCCATGGCACGTCCCCTGCCACGCCCCCTGGCGCGTCCCTTGGCACGTCCCGCGGTGCGTCCCCACGGCATGCCCCCCTGGCATCGCCCGGTTGTATCTGCAATGGAGGAGTCCTTGGAAGCGGTTCCATGCCTCGCAGTTTCCAATCCCTTTCAAACGCCGAGCGCGTCCCACTGCTCGCAAAGTGCCTATACTCGCAACCGTCCGAACAAGAACACCCGACCGCTTCGATAGAATCCATCGCAGATCCCCCCGCGAGGGATCCGGGCCGTTTGCGAGCAGTCACACCTTGCGAGCAGTGGAAGGCGCTCGTCTATTCGAGGCTCGTGGGTCGATCCTGTCTCCCTCCATGGGGACCCGAACACGTCGATTCCTCCTCTCTCTCCTTTCCAGCGAGAGGGAGGCGGGGAGGGAGGTGGTGGTGGTGTATATCTTTGGGCCCCCTGCTCCAGAGCAGGCGCGGCCGGCGGCGGCGGCGGCGAGCGGGCCGCGGGTGATCGAGCCGGGCGGGGACCTCGGCTCGCGGGTCTTCCGGAAGTTCTTCGAGAAGCACCCCGGCGGCCCGGGCGGGCGCCCCGCCCGCCGCGCCGGCTGCGGGGCCTCCGTGGGCCGCGGCGGCGGCTCGGGTGGTCGGCTGGGCGCAAGAGTGACCTTTCGCCGGAGTGACCTTCTGGTGCGGGCTCCCCAGACATCGGGCGTCTCGAAAAAATCGAGACGGAGGTTTTCCATAGTTTTTGGCCTCTCGGGGCCCTCGCCGGGCCTCGGGACCGTCAAAAAACGACTCGGGATGAAAAACCGGTCCCAGGGAAGTTGTGGGGAGGTCGGGGGCCCCCGTCTCGAAAAAATCGAGACGTCGGATGTCTGGGTCAGATCCAGATCCGCCCTACTTTGGCTTTTTTCCAATTTAAAATTGCGTCGGAAATCCACCTATCGGAGGCCGAAAAAGTAGGGCGGAAATGTCTGCACCCAACATAAGCTAGGGCGGAAATCCACGGAAGTAGGGCGGAAACAGCAACAGAAAAGTAGGGCGGGCATTTGCAACAGCGGGGCTTGAAAAGTAAGGCGGAAATGCCAAGCCCTACTTACGAATTTCCCCAAAAGCAGGGCGGATCCGGAGTCAGGGAAGAGTGACTTTTCGCCGGAGTGACCTTCTGGTGCGGGCTCCTCGGGCTCCCCCCGATCGCCGAGCGCCGATGCGGCGGTGCGACGTGAGCGGCCCGCGCCCCTTGGGTTTGGCTCGCCCGCCCCAGACATCCGACGTCTCGATTTATTTTTTCGAGACGCGGGCTCCCGACCTCCCGACCACTTCCCTGGGACCAGTTTTCCATCCCGAGTCGTTTTTTGACGGTCCCGAGGCCCGGCGAGGGCCCCGAGAGGCCCAAAACTATGAAAGACCTCCGCCTCGATTTGTTCGAGACGCCCGATGTCTGGGGCGCCCCCCCGAGCCGCGCACCAGAGGCCACTCTGATGCCCAGGGTCACTCGCACGCCCAGCCGAAGGCGGGCAGTCTGCCGACCAGTGAGGGAGGAGCCCTCCCGGGCCGAGGTCACCCGAGCGTGTGGCGCCCCTGTGCCGAATGTCCTTTTTCGGGGGTGGACAGAACCCCCAACAGTGACACGTCGATTAGTGAATTGTCCGTCTTCGGTTTTCGAGAGGGCGCCGTGGCCGCTATTTTCCAGGCTTGCGCCCGCCAGGTTTGGGCCTCAGGTTGTTTTCACTAAGCCACGTTTTGCTAAAGGGGGGTCTGTCCATCCCCGACTCTTCATCCCCCTGCTCCGCTTGCTCGTCCGATCCTCCCTCCTGCGGTTTCTGTCGGACGTTGCTCCTCGTACCTGGTTTTACGTCGGGCCTGTCCCCCTGCAGGGGGGATTTTTTCGACGAAAAACAAAGACTACCCCCAGCATGATCAAGGAATGTTCCAGAAATAGTCTGGGGACTATGTTTTGAGTATTGTTTGGCCTTTTTGGTGCATTTTTTTAGTATTTTTAATTTTTCGTCGAAAATCCCCCTGTAGGGGGACACGCCCGACATAAACCTGGTCGCAGTACGCATTGGGGGCATGATGATATCATTTCTGACTGTTCTATCCGGGGCCTCTTCCTGGCGACTTAGGGGGCCAGGAAGATTTGAAAGAGCACGATTAGAGCTGAACGACGTGCAGAGTTGATCAGTCCGGCATGTAGCGCCGACTGCGCCATGGTATGGTTCTCCTTCTATGCAGCATTTTGTCCATTTTTGGCCTTTGCTTTCCCACAGCCTGGGCCTGGGATTCATTTCATTCTGTTTCAACCTGTAAGAAGATGGCCAGTGAGGCTTCTTAATACAAACCGTGCGATCGGTGCCTTTGTGTCGATGTGCTCCGTTCGCATCTGTGTGTGTGTGTGTGGGGGGGGGGGGAGGGGAATGTGTTGGATGTCTGCAGTTTGGTGGAGTTTGTGCTGGGTTTCCTTCTCGCACATTTGCCGCATCGTTTTCCTTCAGTGTACCCTTCAACGTTCGCGATCAGGCTCGAACAATGGAGCTGCGACAGCCTGGCAGTGTCAAGACCTGCTGTTGCACGCACTCTGGCAGAACGCCGATGATCGTTTGCCCGCGGCCCTGCGGTGGCCTCTGGCTGCACCGTGTGCCGCTGGGCGATGGCTGTGGAAGAAGAGACGGGATGGAGGAGAACGATGACATGAATGATGGGATGGCCACGCCAGCAAGTACA
Source organism: Prorocentrum cordatum (assembly GCA_963575745.1). Classification (NCBI taxonomy): domain Eukaryota; class Dinophyceae; order Prorocentrales; family Prorocentraceae; genus Prorocentrum; species Prorocentrum cordatum. The sequence goes on from CAUYUJ010007033.1 coordinate 19,916, forward strand.
AATTTAGTGTCTATCTTTCCTTCTGAAGCGCCGGCAATCTGCCGCTTGCCATCTGCCTCAGACTGCGCCGTTCACCCTGTTCAGCTCAGCAGCGGTGGATCGTCTGCTGGCAGGATTTATACTTGGTCCGCCGTCCTCTCCCGAATAACAACATATTCCATGCGGGCAACGCTTGGGCGCTTGGGCGAGGTGCGCCACGCGTGCCAGGCGCGCCACGCGCGTCAGGTGCGCCAGGCACCCTTGTGGCCCAAGCGTGCCAGGCACGCCTGGTGCGCCAGATGCGCCACGTGATCCACGTTCGACGTGTGTGCCGCGTGCTCCAGCCACGCCAGGTGCGCCACGTTCGGGGCACGCGCAGAGCGTGCCAGGTGCGCCTGCGCACGTGGCAGTACACATCGGGAAACGTGCCAGCCCCCACCACCCTTGTCGAAAACGAGTGCGCAATCGCGGCGATGTGGCCATCATAGTGTTCGGTGGGCCTGCACACAACAGGCAATGTGCCAGCACCCCCGTCGTCCCAGTCGAAGACCAGTACACAACGATCGCGGGGTTGCCCGCGCGTGATCCAGACTTTGCCTCGAGGTGCATGCTGTATTCTCCTGGAGCGGGATCGGGCCCCGGGTTGTCTTGTAAGGTGAAGTCAGAGTCGGCGTGGAAAAGGTGCACTTCGCGCGTGCTGGCTCGAAGAAAAAATGTGCCCCCTTGTCGAAAACCTTGTCGAAAACCTCGGGGCAAAGTCTTGGTTGGAAAAACCTTGTCGTGGTCGGAGAAACCTTGTCGAAAACCCGGTCGAAAACCTCGAAAGCCTCGAACACCCTTGAGAAACCTCGAAAACCTTGTCGAAAACCCTTGTCGAAAACCCTGTCGTGGCTGGACCCTCGATCACGCTTCCCCTCGTCGAGAACCCTGGGGTGCGGAGCGTCGTGCGCAGCATCCGCCATGAGACACGAGGCCTGGAGGCCCCGAAGGCTGTCGGGCATGGAAGACTGTGCCTTTCGCGCCCTGCGCTCGAGGGTGGCGCGCCCGGCGCGCCGAGGATCTGCGGACGCCTCGAGCGAAGCGCTCGTGCTGCAGACCTGGAGGCCCGGGCGCCCCGGGATGCCCAGGTGGGTCTGGGGAGCCCGGAGGCAGCGTATAACCTGCCGGGGAACGCTGCCCTGGGAGCGCGGACACGGCGCCATTCACGAGGGCCCCAGGCATCGGGCGTCTCGAAGAAGTCGAGGGACGGAGGTTTTTCATAGGTTTGGGCCTGTCGGGGCCCTCGCCGGGCCTCGGGACCGTCAAAAAACGACTCGGGATGAAAAGCCGGTCCCAGGGAAGTGGTCGGGAGGTCGGGGGCCCGCGTCTCGAAAAAAAATCGAGACGTCGGATGTCTGGGGAGCGCGGCCCTGGGAACGCGGACGCAGCGTAGTTTACGAGGGGTCGTGGCCCAGGGAGAGCGGGCGCAGAGTCATTTGCGAGGGATCGTGGCGGGCGCAGGGTAATTCACAAGGGATCGAGGCACTGGGAGCGCGGACGCAGCGCAATTTTCCAAGGGTCCTGGCCCTGGGAGCGTGAGCCCCGCACGGTTTACGACGGATCTTCGCCCTTGGAGCGCGAATCCAGCGCCTTCCGCGAGGGACCTTGGCACTGGGAACGCGACACTCGCGTAATTTACAAGGGATCGTGGCCCTGGGGGCGTCAGGGACCGTGCCGCCTACCGGGGCGCGGTCCCTGATTTGTCCCCTGGCACGCCCTCTGGCGCGTCGCTTAGCACGTTCCCTGGCACGTTCCGTGGCGCGTCCCGTGGCGAGCCCCCCTGGCACGTCGCGCGGCGCGTCCCCTGGCACGTCCCGTGGCACGTCCATTGGCACGTTCCGTGGTGCGTCCTTCTGGCACGTCCCGCGGTGCGCTCCCATGGCACGTCCCCTGCCACGCCCCCTGGCGCGTCCTGACGTTCCGCGGCGCCTCCCCCTTGCATGTCCCTTGGAGCGTCCCGTGGCATGCCCCTTGGCGCGCCTCCTGGCACGTCACTGGGCGGCACGGTACAGCGCAACGCAGCACAACACAGCATCTGGCACGGCATCATCGCCATCGATATCTTCAGCACTGCCACTGCCCATCGCCCAACTGAGGTCCATTTGCAACTTTTCCATGTCTCGCAGTTCTAAGTCCCTCTTCCGGGTTCGTGGGTCGATCACGTTTTGTGACAGGGATGCTGGCTCCGCGCGCAGCAGGCAGTGTGCGGGCACCCCCGCCATGCCTGTCCACAAACAATGCACAGTGCCCGCGGTCTCCCCGATCGTGGCCCAAGATGTTGCCCCAAAGCGGATTTCATGCTACTTTTTGTCAGGGATGGCGGGGGGGGTCCTCATTGGTCCTGGCTGGCTGTCGGTCGCCTTGTGGAGGGGGCGTTTGTTCCCCACTCAGCGCTTGCACTGTAGGGGTCCGAGCGGACATCAAAAGGTTTGGCGGAAGTTCGCCGCCGATTTTCGTAGGCGGCCGGGTTCCTGGTTCTGGGTTCTGGCGTCCCGTTTCTGGGTTCCGGGTTCCGGGTTGGTCTTGGTGTGTGGTTGGGTTCTCGGTTCCTGGTGCCAGGGTTCGCTTGTATGCATGTTTAGATGTACTACGTCTATATCACATATCTGTGTAAACATAATCACGTACATATGTATATATATATAGATGCTACATCATATTATATTAGTTTATTGTATAGTATAGTGTAATCTAAATATAACGTTATGTAATGTTATATTATATGATAGTATATTATATTATACTATATTATATGGTATTATATTATATTATATGTTATCATATTATATTTAATTATAATGTACTATAGTATCTTGTATTCTATTATATTATATCATATTATATCATGTTCTTTTATATTATAGGATATTATATTCTATTATATTATATTATATTATGTTCTATTCTATTCTATTTTAGTATAATATATTATATTACATTCTATTATAGTATTTCATAGTATAGCATCTTTTGCTGTATCATATTATATTCTATTATATTATATCCTGTTCTATTCTATTATATTATATTCTATTATATTCAATTCTATTCTATTATATTATATTATATTATATCATATTATATCATGTTATAGTATATATTATATATATCCCGGGGTATCAGGGAAAAGGCCCCCGGGGCGTAGACACCCTTTCCTCCATGGGGGTGCCGGGGGGGGGGCGGGGGCTTCAGACAGCCCCAGGATGGCCCCAAATGGCCTAAAGTTGCTTCCAAGACGGTCCAGGAGGCCCCCGAGACGGCCCAAGAACGTTCCAAGACCCAAAAGTTGGCTTGAAGACGGCCCACAAGGGTCCCAAGCCGGCCCTGGAGGCCCCCGAGACGGCCCAAGGGTTCTAAAACGGCCGCCAAAGACACACAAGACCGCATCTGCAGCATGCGTCTGTCCAAGAGGCTCGAAGAATGCCGAAGGAAAGCTGGAGGTGGCTCGAAAGCTCTTCAGCAATGGTGCCAAAGTCATCGAATCTGAGGCGCCTGTGCGACCAGGAGGCGTTTTAAATTTTTTTTTATATATATAATATCAACGCGCTCCGCCAGGCGGACGCTCATTATTAAAAATCTATAATATTTATTTTTTTTATTTTTATTAGCTAACATTTTCCGTCTTTATCTTTTCATTATATTTTAATAACCGCTTATTCTTTAATTTTATTTTTTTTTTTTCCAAATCATTTTTTTTATTCTTATCCTTATAACATTCCTTTTATATTTACATTTCAATTTTTTTTCCTTACTATATTCATTCCACCTTACCCACGATCCTTCCTGCAAGTGATCCGCCACCGCCCGGTTGGAATCCTAATTAAATATATTTCATTCCCGCCCAAACCTCCGCCACTCAGACAAAACCCAGTGATTATGACTATCCGCCACCCCCACAACCCCCTCGCGTGACACCGCATGCAGTACGGAGGAAGGCAGTTTGCCATGCGTTTGCTGGCGTTCTTCGTTTCTTCTGCACGTGCTCCGCCAGTTGGCGTGGCAGCGCGTGTATTCTATTTCAAGGCAGTTTTTTGTCCCGTCCTCCTCCATTCCTCGCCCCTCCCGCACGTGCTCGGCCAGACAGGCCAAGAAAATATGGCGACATCCAAAGACCAGCAAACTACGGCCTCGACATTGCGATAGCCAGTGAATGGAGTCAATGACTCAAGTCTGTTCAGCGATCTCCCCGACGAACCCGCAAGCTAAGACTTGCGTGTCATGACAACGATCTGGCATCCCTGGACGGCGTCATTGGGGCCAAAGACACCTGCCCCCCCCCAAGACAGCGCCTAAACAGTTCCAAAGCCAGTCCAAGGAAGCCCTGCGACATCCCATAACTGGTCACAGACGGTCGCAACCCTTCTCAGACAACGAGTTGCCCGCAAACTCCGATCTTCGTGTCATCACAGCGCCCTGGGTTGGGCTAGAACCTAAGCGCGCGCGAAGCGCGCGACGTGTATGTATGTATGTATGTATGTATGTATGTATGTATGTATGTATGTATGTATGTATGTATGTATGTGTGTATGTGTGTATGTGTGTATGTGTGTATGTGTGTATGTGTGTATGTGTGTATGTATGTATGTACTTATGTGCTGATGTATGTATGTATGTCTGTATGTATGTATGCATGCATGCATGCATGCATGTATGTATGTATGTGTTTATGCATGTCTGTCTGTCTGTCTGTCTGTCTGTCTGTCTGTATGTATGTATGTATGTATGTACGTACGTACGTACGTACGTACGTACGTATGTATGTATGTATGTATGTATGTATGTATGTATGCATGTGTAGACATATGTAGATACACATATATATATAGAGAGAGAGAGAGAGACCGCTAAGATGGCCTCAAGAGAGCCCAAGATGGCCCCAATATACACCCTGCACGGCCCAATATAGGGTCCAGATAGCCTCCGAGGCGGCCAAGACATCTCCAAGACATCCCTTGGGAAAGCCCGAACGAGCTAAAATCATCGATTTCCCTATGGTTTTCGAAGGATTTTCGCATTTGTTTTTTTTCGGCCTGCTGTGTGTCCAGATGGCCCAAGAGGCTCCCAAGATCGCCCACAGAGCACCCAAGCTGCCTCCACGATAGCCCCGTGACGGCCCAAGAAGCCCCAAAGACGGTCCCAGGAGGACCCCAAGACGGTCCGAGAGGATTCAACACGCCTGACATTGCCTCCAAGACAGCCCCGAAGCGCTCCAATCGGGCTCGAAGACGGCGAAGACAGGCCTCAAAGACGACTGCCGACAGCGTCCGACGGGCCAGGAACGCTCTAAGACAGCCAAAGAGGCCGGGGCAATGCAGAAAGACGGCTGCCGCGGGGCACGCGTGCACGGGTGCGCCGACGCGAACCCGCCCACTGAGGCCGCAGGTGGACCTCCTCCGGGTACGCCCCGTGCCAGGCCTGTTCCCACATGGGCGCGGGGACGTTATGCAAAGATGCCCGTTCTGGGGCATGATTCGCGTGACAGGTGTGCCGACATGGGCGTGGGGGGGCGTTGTACGAACTTTCTGGGCCTTTAGGTGGTGCTCCTTGTGGGCACGATCCACGTGATGGTGCGTGCTGCAATGGCCGGGGGGGGGGGCCGCTGTGCAAACCCTGCCTCTGGGGCCGTGGGTGGAGATCCTTGTGGGCCACGATCACGATCCGTGTGCGAGGTGTGCCGAAGTAGGCGGGATGGCGGGATGCGAACCTTGTCTTTGGGTCCGTCCGTGGATGTCTTTGCGGGCCACATCCGTGTGAGAGGTGTGCCGAAATTAGCGGGGCGATGTTATGAAGCTCCCCTCTGGTGCCGCACGTGCATTCAGTTACGGGGCACGGTCCGCGCGAGGGGCGTGTCACTGTGCGAACCTCGTCTCTGGGGATGTAACTAAGTGGATCTCCCTGTGGGACGCGGTGCCTGTGAGGGGTGTGCCGGCATGGGCGGGGGGACCATCAGCCAAGCCTGTCTGAGGGGCCGCAGGTGGAGCTCCCTGAGGTTCACGATCCCAGGGCTCGTTTCGATTCCTCCGATTCGGTTCGATTCGATTTCGATGGTTTCCGATTCCGATTCGGTTCGACTTCGGATTCCGACTTGGGCTCCGATTTCTTATTGGAGGCACACTAGCCTGCCGATTTCCGCCGATTCGACTTCTCCCGACTCGGCTGCCGATTTCCGCCGATCCGACTCATTTCGATCGCCGATCCGACTTGTCGATTCGATTTTGGGGGCGCCTGCGATCCTTGTGACAATGTACGTCCTCCGATCCCGAACACTTTAGACTACAACTGGAGCTCGCTGGAACCTGAGCGCGCGCGTGGTTCTAGACCGGGCCCCCAGCGGGCGGCGCCAAAAACCGTCGAAGGGGGCCGAGAGACGTCCAAGAGGGCGCCAAGGTGGCCCAAGAGCGCTCCAAGAGAGCCCAAGACCGCACAAGAGCGTTTCAAAATTGGTCCAACACGTCTCGAAGACAGCCCAAGAGAGGGCTTCAAGACGGCCAAGATGCCCTCAAAAGGACTCCCACGAGGCACCCAGGAGGCGAAACAAGTTTGTTATTTCTGTGGTTTTGAAGGTTTTTCGTGTTCTCGCTGTTTCGTGCTTTGAACAGTCCAAGACAGCCCGCGAGGCCCCAGAAATCAGCTCAACACGGCCCAAGAGGCGCCCAAAGAGGGCGCCACGACGGCGCAAGAGAGCCCCAAGACGGCCCAAGAGCGCCCCAAGACGGCCCACGAGGCGCCCAAGATCGCCCAAGAGGGCCCCAAGACGGCCCCAAGAGGGGCCCAAGAGCGGGAACACGAACCGAAAATTCGAGCCTTCCGCCCCAAGAGGCCTCCAGGAGGCCCCAAGAGGCTCCCAACAGAGCCCAAGATGTCCCCGGAGGCCCCCTAGAGGCCCCACGAAGTCCCAAAGAGGCCCAAAAAGAGGCCCCAAGAGCACCCCAAAAGGCGCCCACGGAGAGCGGACGCAGCGTAATTTACAAAGGATCGCGGGCCTGGAAGCGCGGACGCAGCGTAATTTACGATGCCTCGTGGCCCTGGGAGCGCGGACGCAGCATGATTTACAAGGGATCGGGGCCCTCGGGGGGCCGACGCAGCGTATTTTATTTAAAGGCTGCCGCCTCTGCCGCCGACCCCAAATCAGGCCTCGTGTTTTCTTTGGTTTCAGGTGGTCCCCGCGAGCTTTCCTGCAACAGGGGGGTAGTGTTCATATGGAGTATGGGTAGGCCAGGGCAATGCGCGCGTGTGTTTGGGCGTGTTTTTTCCTCTCTTTCTTTCGCTCTCTTCCTTTCTCCTTCGTTCCAGAGCTCCAGAGGCTCCAGAGGCTTGGGGAGCGGTCTTGAGGGCCTCTTGGGCGGTCGTAGAGCGTCGGGAAGCTGGAAAGCGAAAAACATAGAAAAAATCAATGGGGATCAACGATTTTGGCTTGTTGGGGCGGCGGGGTGCCGGGGCGCGGTGGGGGGTCCCGGCGAGGTTTTTGCAGAGTCGGGGGGCTCAAAAACAGAGCTCCAGAGGCTTGGGGAGCGGTCTTGGGGGCCTCTTGGGCGGTCGTGGAGCGTCGGCGAGCGGGAAAGCGAAGAACATTGAAAAAATCAATGGGAATAAACGATTTTTGCCTGTTGGGGCGGCGGGGTGCCGGGGCGCGGTGGGGGGTCCCGGCGAGGTTTTTGCAGAGTCGGGGAACCCAAAATCAGAGCTCCAGAGGCTTGGGGAGCGGTCTTCAGGGCCTCTTGGGCGGTCGTGGAGCGTCGGAAAGCTGGAAAGCGAAAAACATTGAAAAAGTCAATGGGAATCAACGATTTTGGCCTGTTCGGGCGGCGGGGTGCCGGGCGCGGTGAGGGACCCCCGCAAGGTTTTTGTTTGCAGAGTCGGGGGGGAGGCCCCAAACACACAGCCTCATAGGCTCGGGGGCAGATCTTGGGAGCTTCTTGGGCGGTCGAGGAGCGTCGGAGAGCTGAAAATGAAAAACATTTAGACGAAAAAATCAATGGGGATCAACGATTTGGCCTGTTGGCCCTGTTGGCGCGGGGTGCCGGGCGGCGGGGGGGGTCCCGCGAGGTTTTTGCATATGGTTGGGAAACGCAAAAACAGAGCTCCAGAGGCTTGGGGGGCGGTCTTGGGGGCCTCTTGGGCGGTCGTGGAGCGTTGGAGAGCGGGAAAGGGAAAAACATTGAAAAAATCAATGGGGATCAACGATTTTGGCCTGTTGGGGCGGCGGGGTGCCGGGGCGCGGTGGGGGGTCCCGGCGAGGTTTTTGCAGAGTCGGGGGGCCCAAAAACAGAGCCCCAGAGGCTTGGGGAGCGGTCTTGAGGGCCTCTTGGGCGGTCGTGGAGCGTCGGGAAGCTGGAAAGCGAAAAACATTGAAAAAATCAATGGGGATGAACGATTTTGGCCTGTTCGGGCGGCGAGGTGCTGGAGCGTAGCGGGGGGTCTCGGCGAGGTTTTTGCAGAGCCGGGGGGCCCAAAAACAGAGCTCCCGAGGCTTGGGGAGTGGTCTTGGGGGCCTCTTGGGCGGTCGTGGAGCGTCGGAAAGCTGGAAAGCGAAAAACATTGAAAAAATCAATGAGAATCAACGATTTGGGCCTGTTGGGACAGCGGGGTGCCGGGGCGCGGTGGGAGGTCCCGGCAAAGTTTTTGCAGAGTCGGGGGGCCCAAGAACAGAGCTCCAGAGGCTAGGGGAGCGGGCTTGGGGGCCTCTTGGGCGGTCGTGGAGCGTCGGAAAGCTGGAAAGCGAAAAACATTGAAAAATCCAATGGGCATCAATGATTTTGGACTGTTGGGGCGGCGGGGTGCCGGGGCGCGGTGGGGGGCCCCGGCGAGGATTTTGCAGAGTCGGGGGGCCCAAAAACAGAGCTCCAGAGGCTTGGGGAGCGGTCTTTGGGGCCTCTTGGGCGGTCGTGGAGCGTCGGAAAGTTGGAAAGCGAAAAACATTGAAAAATCAATGAGAATCAACGATTTGGGCTTGTTGGGGCAGCGGGGCGCCGGGGCGCGGCGGGAGGTCCCGGCGAGGTGTTTGCAGAGTCGGGGGGCCGAAGAACAGAGCTCCAGAGGCTAGGGGAGCGGGCTTGGGGGCTTCTTGGGCGGCCGTGGAGCGTCGGAGAGCGGGAAAGCGAAAAACATTGAAACATCAAATGGGAATCAATGATTTTGGACTGCTGGGGCGGCGGGGTGCCGGGGCGCGGCGGGGGGCCCCGGCGAGGATTTTGCAGAGTCGGGGGGCCCGCAAACAGAGCTCCAGAGGCTTGGGGAGCGGTCTTCGGGGCCTCTTGGGCGGTCGTGGAGCGTCGGAAAGCTGGAAAGTGAAAAACATTGAAAAAATCAATGGGGATGAACGATTTTGGCTTGTTGGGGCGGCGGGGTGCCGGGGCGCGGTGGGGGGCCCCGGCGATGTTTTTGCAGAGTCGGAGCGCCCAAAAACAGAGCTCCAGAGGCTTGGGGAGCGGTCTTGGGGGCCTCTCGGGCGGTCGTGGAGCGTCGGAGAGCGGGAAAGCGAAGAACATTGAAAACATTAATGGTAAATGTAAATGAGTTTGGCCGATGGCATTTGGGCTGCGGGGTGCCGGCGCGGTGGGGGGTCCAGGCGAGGTTTTTGCAGAGTCGGGGCCAAAAACAGGAGCTCCAGCAGAGGCTTTGGTCTTGGGGTCTTCCGGAGGGCCTCTTACCTTGGGCGGTCGTGGAGCGTTGGAGAGTGGGAAAGGGAAACGCATTGAAAAAGTCAATGGGAATGAACGATTTTGGCTTGTTCGGGCGGCGAGGTGCCGGGGCGCGGTGAGGGGGCCCGGCAAGGTTTTTGCAGAGTCGGGGAGCACAAACACAGAGCCCAAGAGGCTTCGGGAGCGGTCTTGGGAGCTTCTTGGGCGGTCGTGGAGCGTCGGAGAGCTGGAAAGTGAAGAACATTGAAAAAATCAATGGGGATCAACGATTTTGGCGCGTTGGGGCGGCGGGGTGCCGGGGCGCGGCGGGGGGTCCCGGCGAGGTTTTTGCAAAGTGGGGGGGCGCAAAAACAGAGCTCCAGAGGCTTGGGGAGCGGTCTTGGGGGCCTCTTGGGCGGTCGTGGAGCGTTTCGAGAGCGGGAAAGGGAAAAACATTGAAAAAGTCAATGGGCATCAACGATTTTGGCCTGTTGGGCGCGGGGTGCCGGGGCGTGCGTGGGGGGTTCCCGGCGAAGGTTTTGCAGAGTGGGGGGGCTCAAAAACAAAGCACCAGAGGCTTGGGGTCGGTCTTCGGACTGATGGGCGGTCGTGGAGCGTCCGGAAACTGTAAAGGCGAAAAAACATTGGAAAAAAAACAAATGGAATCAAAACGATTGCGCCTGTTTTTCGGGCGCGGGGTGGCGGAGTCGTAAGTGGGTGGTGGTCCCGCGATGGTTTTTGCATGAAGCCTGGGGCGCCAAAAACAGATCCAGAGGCTTGGGGAGTGTCTTGGCCTTGGGGAGTGTCTTTTGTGGGCCCTTGGGCGGTTCGTGTAGCGTCGTCGGAAAGCTGGAAGCGAAAAACATGAAACAATCCAATGGAAAATCAACGATTTGGGCCTGTTGGACAGCGGGGTGCCGGGCGCGTGGGAAGGTCCCTGCGAGGTTTTTGCAGAGTCCGGGTCGTAGGGTCCGGGGCCCAACAACAGAGCTCCAGAGGCTAGGGGGGCGGGCTTGGGGGCCTCTTGGGCGGTCGTGGAGCGTCGGAAAGCTGGAAAGCGAAAAACATTCTGAAAAATCCAATGGGAATCTATGATTTTGGACTGTTGGGGCGGCGGGGTGCCGGGGCGCGGTGGGGGGCCCCGGCGAGGATTTTGCAGAGTCGGGGGCCCAAAAAACAAAGCTCCAGAGGCTTGGGGAGCGGTCTTGGGGGCCTCGTGGGCGGTCGTGGAGCGTCGGAAAATTGGAAAGTGAAAAACATTGAAAAATTCAACTGGAATGAACGATTTTGGCCTGTTGGGGCGGCGGGGTGCCGGGGCGCGGCGGGGGGTCCCGGCGAGGTTTTTGCAGAGTGGGGGGGCGCAAAAACAGAGCTCCAGAGGCTTGGGGAGCGGTCTTGGGGGTTTCTTGGGCGGTCGTGGAGCGTTGGAGAGCGGGAAAGGGAAAAACATTGAAAAAATCAATGGGGATGAATGATTTTGGCCTGTTGGGGCGGCGGGGCGCCGGGGCGCGGTGGGGGGTCCCGGCGAGGTTTTTGCAGAGTCGGAGCGCCCAAAAACAGAGCTCCAGAGGCTTGGGGAGCGGTCTTAAGGGCCTCTTGGGCGGTCGTGGAGCGTCGGAAAGCTGGAAAGCGAAAAACATATAAAAAATCAATGGGAATCGACGATTTTGGCTTGTTCGGGCGGCGAGGTGCTGGAGCGTAGTGGGGGGTCCCGGCGAGGTTTTTGCAGAGCCGGGGGGCCCAAAAACAGACCTCCAGAGACTTGGGGAGTGGTCTTGGGGGCCTCTTGGGCGGTCGTGGCGCGTCGGAAAGCTGGAAAGCGAAAAGCATTGAAAAAATCAATGGGAATCAACGATTTGGGCCTGTTGGGACAGCGGGGTGCCGGGGCGCGGTGGGAGGTCCCAGCGAGGTTTTTGCAGAGTCGGGGGGCCCAAGAACAGAGCTCCAGAGGCTTGGGGAGCGGGCTTGGGGGCCTGATGGCCGGTCGTGGAGCGTCGGAAAGCTGGAAAGCGAAGAACATTGAAAAAATCAATGGGAATGAATGATTTTGGCCCGTTCGGGCGGCGGGGTGCCGGGGCGCGGCGGGGGGTCCCGGCGAGGTTTTTGCAGAGCCGGGGGGCCCAAAAACAGAGCTCCAGAGGCTTGGGGAGCGGTCTTCGGGGCCTCTTGGGGCGGTCGTGGAGCGTCGGAAAGCTGGAAAGCGAAGAACATTGAAAAAGTCAATGGGAATGAACGATTTTGGCGTGTTCGGGCGGCGAGGTGCCGGGGCGCGGTGAGGGGCCCCGGCAAGGTTTTTGCAGAGTCGGGGGGCCCAAACACAGAGCCCCAGAGGCTTCGGGAGCGGTCTTGGGAGCTTCTTGGGCGGTCGTGGAGCGTCGGAGAGCTGGAAAGTGAAAAACATTGAAAAAATCAATGGGGATCAACGATTTTGGCGTGTTGGGGCGGCGGGGTGCCGGGGCGCGGTGGGGGGTCCCGGCGAGGTTTTTGCAGAGTGGGGGAGCTCACAAACAGACCTCCAGGGGCTTGGGGAGTGGTCTTGGGGGCCTCTTGGGCGGTCGTGGAGCGTCGGAGAGCTGGAAAGTGAAAAAACATTGAAAAATCAATGGGTATTAACGATTTTGGCGTGTTGGGGCGGCGGGGTGTCGGGGCGCGGTGAAGGGTCCCGGCAAGGTTTTTGTAGAGCCGGGGTGCCCAGAAACAGACCTCCAGAGGCTTGGCGAGTGGTCTTGGGAGCCTCTTTGACGGTCGTGGAGCGTCGGGGGGCTGGAAAGTGAAAAACATTGAAAAATCAATGGGGATCAACGAATTTGGCGTGTTGGGGCGGCGGGGTGCCGGGGCGCGGTGGGGGGTCCGCGGGGTTTTTGCATAAGTGGGGGGGGGGGGCTCAAAAACATACCTCCAAGCTAGGGGAGTGGTCTTGGGGGCTCTTTGGGCGGGTCGTGGAGCGTCGGAAGAGCGGAAAGTGAAAAAACATTGAAAATACAAATGGGATCAACGATTTTGCGCGTTGGGGGCGGTGAGGTGCCGGGCGCGTGGGGGGTCCCGCGAGGTTTTATCTGGACTCCTTAAGATTCCTACAGACCTCCAGAGCTTGGGAGTGGTCTGGGTGCCTCTTGGGCGGTGTGAGCTCGGAGAGCGGGAAGTGCAAAACGTTGAAAATCCATGGATCAAAGCGGGTTTGGCGTAATTGGGGCGGCGGGGTGCCGGGGCGCGGTGGGGGGTCCCGGCGAGGTTTTTGCAGAGTGGGGGGGCCCAAAAACATACCTCCAGAGGCTTGGGGAGTGGTCTTGGGGGCCTCTTGGGCGGTCGTGGAGCGTCGGAGAGCTGGAAAGTGAAAAATATGGAAAAATCTATGGGGATCAACGATGTTGGCGTGTTGGGGCGGCGGGGTGCCCGGCCGGTGGGGTTCCCGGCGAGGTTTTTTGCAGAGTCGGTGCGCCCTAAAACGGCCAAGTTCCACAGGCATGGGAGCGGAGCGGGCTTGGAGCTTCTTGCGTCGTTAGCGTCGGAAAACTGCAAAGCGAAAAACATTGAAAAATCAATGGAGATCAGCGATTTTGGCGCGTTGGGGCGGCGGGGTGCCGGGTCGCGGTGGGGGGCCCCGGCGAGGTTTTTGCAGAGTGGGGGGGCCCAAAATCAGACCTCCAGAGGCTTGGGGAGCGGTCTTGGGGGCCTCTTGGGCGGTCGTGGAGCGTCGGAAAGCTGGAAAGCGAAAAACATTGAAAAAGTCAATGGAAATCAGCGATTTTGCCTGTTCGGGCGGCGGGGTGCCGGGGCGCGGCAAGGGGTCGCGGCAAGGTTTTTGTAGAGCCGGGGAGCCCAAAAAACAAACCTCCAGAGGCTTGGGGAGTGGTCTAAAGGGCCTCTTGGGCGGTCGTGGAGCGTCGGAGAGCTGAAAAGTGAAAAAATTGGAAAATCAATGGGGATCAACGATTTTGGCGCGTTGGGGCGGTGGGGCGCCGGGGCGCGGTGGGGGGTCCCGGCGAGGTTTTTGCAGAGTGGGGGGCCCCAAAAACAGACCTCCAGAGGCTTGGGGAGTGGTCTTGGGGGCCTCTGTGCGGTCGTGAAGCGTCGGAGAGCTGGAAAGTCCAAAAACCATTGACAAAATCTATGGGATCCAGCGATTTTGGCGCGTGGCGGCGGGGTGCTCCTTCGTCTCATGTCCCACGAGGTTTTTGCAGAGTGGGGGGGCCCAAAAACAGACCTCCAGAGGCTTGGGGAGTGGTCTTGGGGGTCTCTTGGGCGGTCGTGGAGCGTCGGAGAGCTGGAAAGTGAAAAACATTGAAAAATCAATGGGGATCAACGAATTTGGCGTGTTGGGGCGGCGGGGTACCGGGGCGCGGTGGGGGGTCCCGGCGAGGTTTTTGCAGAGTCGGAGCGCCCAAAAACAGAGTTCCAGAAGCGTGGGGAGCGGGCTTGGAGGCTTCTTGGGCGGTCGTGGAGCGTCGGAAACTGGAAAGCGACAAACGTTGAAACAGCTAATGGGAATCGATGATTTTGGATTGCTGGGGCGGCGGGGTGGCGGGGCGCGGCGGGGGGCCCCGGGGGGGGTTTTGCAGAGTCGGGGGACCCGCAAACAGAGCTCCAGAGGCTTGGGGGGCGGTCTTCGGAGCCTCTCGGGCGGTCGTGGAGCGTAGGAACTGGAAAATGAAAACATTGAAAAAATCAATGGGGATCAACGATTTTGGCCTGTTGGGGCAGCGGGGTGCCAGGGCGCGGTGGGGGGTCCTGGCGAGGTTTTTGCAGAGTCGGAGCGCCGGAGCGTCGGAGAGCTGGAAAGTAAAAAACATTGAAAATCAATTGGGATTAACGATTTTGGCGTGTTGGGGCGGTGGGGTGCCGGGGCGCGGTGGGGGGTCCCGGCGAGGTTTTTGTAGAGTGGGGGGGCCCAAAAGCAGACCTCCAGAGGCTTGGGGAGTGGTCTTGGGGGCTCTTTGCCTCTTTGGGCGGGCGTGGAGCGTCGGAAGAGCTGGGAAGTGCAAAACACATTGAGAAATCAATGGGATTCTCGGCGATTTGGCGTGGGTGGGGCGGCGGGTTGCCGGGGACGCGGAGGGGGGTCCCGCGAGGTTGTTTTGGCAGAGTGGGGGGCCCAAAAAATGACCACCAGGAGCTTGGGGGGCGGTCTTGGGGGCCTCGTGGGCGGTCGTGGAGCGTCGGATAACTGGAAAGTGAAAAACATTTGAACAAATCAATGGGAATCAACTATTTTGGCCTGTTGGGGCGGCGGGGTGCCAGGGCGCGGTGGGGGGTCCCGGCGAGGTTTTTGCAGAGTCGGGGGGCCCAAAGCTCCAGAGGCTAGGGGAGCGGGCTTGGGGGCTTCTTGGGCGTCCGAGTTGCGTCGGAGGCTGAAAAGTGCAAAACATTGAACAAATCAATGGGATCAGCGATTTTGGCAGGTTGGGGCGGCGGGTGCCGGGCGCGGTGGGAGGTCCCGGCGAGATTTTTGCAGAGCCGGGGAGCTCAAAAACAGACCTCCAGAGGCTTGGGGAGTGGTCTGGGGGGCCTCTTGGGCGGTCGTGGAGCGTCGGAGAGCTGGAAAGTGAAAAACATTGGAAAATCAATGGGGATCAACGAATTTGGCGTGTTGGGGCGGCGGGGTGCCGGGGCGCGGTGAGAGGCGCCGGCGAGGTTTTTGCAGAGTCGGGGAGCCCAAAAACAGACCTCCAGAGGCTTGGGGAGTGTCTTGGAGCCCTCTTGGGCGGTCGTGGCGCGTCGGAAGAAAGCTGGAAAGTGAAAAACATTGAAAAATCAATGGGGATCAACGAATTTGGCGCGTTGGGGCGGCGGGGCGCCGGGGCGCGGTGGAAGGTCCCGGCGAGGTTTTTGCAGAGTGGGGGGGCCCAAAAACAAACCTCCAGAGGCTTGGGGAGTGGTCTTGGGGGTCTCTTGGGCGGTCGTGGAGCGTCGGAGAGCTGGAAAGTCAAAAACATTGAAAAATCAATGGGGATCAACGAATTTGGCGCGTTGGGGCGGCGGGGTGCCGGGGCGCGGTGGGGGGCGCCGGCGAGATTTTTGCAGAGTGGGTGGGCCCAAAAACAGATCTCCAGAGGCTTGGGGAGTGGTCTTGGGGGCCTCTTGGGCGGTCGTGGAGCGTCGGAGAGCTGGAAAGTCAAAAACATTGAAAAATCAATGGGGATCAGCGATTTTGGCGTGTTGGGGCGGCGGGGTGCCGGGGCGCGGCGGGGGGTCCCGGCGAGGTTTTTGCAGGGGGGGGGACTACACGTCGGAGCGCCCAAAAACAGAGTTCCAGAGGCTTGGGGAGCGGGCTTGGAGGCTTCTTGGGCGGTCGTGGAGCGTCGGAAAACTGAAAGCGACAAACATTGAAACAGCTAATGGGAATCAACGATTTTGGCGTGTTGGGGCGGCGGGGTGCCGGGGCGCGGTGAGGGGCGCCGGCGAGGTTTTTGCAGAGTCGGGGAGCCCAAACA
Source organism: Prorocentrum cordatum (assembly GCA_963575745.1). NCBI lineage: Eukaryota > Dinophyceae > Prorocentrales > Prorocentraceae > Prorocentrum > Prorocentrum cordatum. The sequence goes on from CAUYUJ010007033.1 coordinate 35,985, forward strand.
CAAAGCTCCAGAGGTTTCGGGAGCGGTCTTGGGAGCTTCTTGGGCGGTCGTGGAGCGCTGGAGAGCTGGGAAATGAAAAACATTGAAAAAATCAATGGGGATAAATGATTTTGGCTTGTCGGGGCGGCGGGGTGCCGTGGCGCGGCGGGGGGTCCAGGCGAGGTTTTTGCAGAGTCGGGGAGCTCAGAAACAGAGCTCCAGAGGCTTGGAGAGCGGTCATGGGGGCGTCGTGGGCGGTCGTGGAGCGTCGGAAAGCTGGGAAGCGAAGAACATTGCAAAAAACAATGGAAATTAACAATTTTGGCTTGTTCGGGCGGCGAGGTGCCGGAGCGTCGCGGGGGGTCCCGGCGAGATTTTTGCAGAGCCGGGGAGCTCAAAAACAAACCTCCAGAGGCTTGGGGAGTGGTCTTGGGGGCCTCTTGGGCGGTCGTCGAGCGTCGGAAAGCTGGAAAGCGAAAAACATTAACAAAAATCAATGGAAATCAATGATTTTGGCGTGTTGGGGCGGCGGGGTGCCGGGGCGCGGTGGGGGGCCCCGGCGAGGTTTTTGTAGAGTCGGGGGGCTCAAAAAATGAACTCCAGAGGTTTGGGGGGCGATCTTCGGGGCCTCTTGGGCGGTCGTGGAGCGTCGGAAAGCTGGGAAGCGAAGAACATTGAAATAATCAATGGGGATCAACGATTTTGGCCTGTTCGGGCGGCGGGGTGCCGGAGCGTAGTGGGGGGTCCCGGCGAGGATTTTGCAGAGCGGGGAGGCCCAAAAACAGAGCTCCAGAGGCTTGGGGAGCTATCTTGGGGGCGTCTTGGACGGTCGTGGAGCGTCGGAATGCTGGAAAGCGAAAAACAGTGAAACATCCAATGGGAATCGATGATTTTGGACCGCTGAAGCGGCGGGGTGGCGGGGCGCGGTGGGGGGCCCCACGATTTTGGCTTGTTCGGGCGGCGGGGCGCCGGGGCGCGGCGAGGGGTCGCGGCGAGGTTTTTGTAGAGCCGGGGGGCCCAAAGACAAAACCTCCAGAGGCTTGGGGAGTGGTCTTGGGGGCTTCTTGGGCGGTCGTGGAGCGTCGGAGAGCTGGAAAGTGAAAAACATTGAAAAATCAATCGGGATCAATGATTTTGGCGCGTTGGGGCGGCGGGGTGCCGGGGCGCGGTGGGGGGTCCCGGCGAGGTTTTCGCAGAGTGGGGGAACCCAAAAACAGACCTGCAGAGGCTTGCGGAGTGGTCTTGGGGGCCTCTTGGGCGGTCGTGGAGCGTCGGAGAACTGGAAAGTGAAAAACATTGAAAAATCAATGGGGGTCAACGACTTTGGCGTGTTGGGGCGGCGGGGCGCCGGGGCGCGGTGGGGGGTCCCGGCGAGGTTTTTGCAGAGTGGGGGGCCCAAAAACAGACCTCCAGAGGCTTGGGGAGTGGTCTTGGGGGCATCTTGGGCGGTCGTGGAGCGTCGGAGAACTGGAAAATCAAAAACATTGAAAAATCAATTGGGATCAGCGATTTTGGCGCGTTGGGGCGGCGGAGTGCTGGGGCGCGGCGGGGGGTCCCGGCGAGGTCTTTGCCGAGTCGGAGCGCCCAAAAACAGCGCTCCAGAGGCTTGGGGAGCGGTCTTGGGGGCCTCGTGGGCGGCCGTGGAGCGTCGGAAAGCTGGAAAGCGAAAAACATTGAAAAAGTCAATGGGAATCGACGATTTTGGCCTGTTCGGGCGGCGGTGCGCCGGGGCGCGGCAAGGGGTCGCGGCAAGGTTCTTGTAGAGCCGGGGAGCCCAAAAAACATACCTCCAGAGGCTTGGGGAGTGGTCTTGGGGGCCTCTTGGGCGGTCGTGGAGCGTCGGAGAACTGGAAAATCAAAAACATTGAAAAATCAATTGGGATCAGCGATTTTGGCGTGTTGGGGCGGTGGGGTGCCGGGGCGCGGCGGGGGGTCCTGGCGAGGTTTTTGCAGAGTGGGGGGGCCCAAAAACAAACCTCCGGAGGCTTGGGGAGTGGTCTTGGGGGCCTCTTGGGCGGTCGTGGAGCGTCGGAGAGCTGGAAAGTGCAAAACATTAAGAAATCAATGGGGGTCAGCGATTTTGGCGTGTTGGGGCGGCGGGGTGGCGGGGCGCGGGGGTGGGTCCCGGCGAGGTTTTTGCAGAGTGGGGGGGCCCAAAAACACGCCTCCAGAGGCTTGGGGAGCGGTCTTGGGGGCCTCTTGGGCGGTCGTGGAGCGTCGGAGAGCTGGAAAGATGAGAAATAACGAAAGAATCGATGGATCATGCTGTTGGCGCGTTGGGCGCCGGGTGCCGGGGCGCGGTGGGGGTCCCGGCGGGTTTGTGCAGAGTCGGAGCGCCAAAAAACAGCAGAGGCTTGGGGAGCGGCTTGGAAGGCCTCCTGGGGCGGTCGGTGGAGCGTCGGAGAGCTGAAAGTGCAAAACTTGAAAAATCAAGGGGGTACAAGCGATTTTGGGCGCCGTTGGGGCGGGGCGGGGTGCCGGGGCGCGGTGGGGGGCCCCGGCGAGGTTTTTGCAGAGTGGGGGGGCCCAAAAACACGCCTCCAGAGGCTTGGGGAGTGGTCTTGGGGGCCTCTTGGGCGGTCGCGGAGCGTCGGAGAGCTGGAAAATGAAAAACATGGAAAAATCTATGGGAATCAACGATGTCGGCGCGTTGGGGCGGCGGGGTGCCGGGTCGCGGTGGGGGGCCCCGGCGAGGTTTTTGCAGAGTCGGAGCGCCCAAAAACAGAGTTCCAGAGGCGTGGGGAGCGGGCTTGGAGGCTTCTCGGGCGGTCGTGGAGCGTCGGAAACTGGAAAGCGACAAACATTGAAATAGCCCATGGGAATCAATGATTTTGGACTGCTGGGGCGGCGGGGTGGCGGGGCGCGGCGGGGGGGCCCGGGTGGGATTTTGCAGAGTCGGGGGACCCACAAACAGAGCTCCAGAGGCTTGGGGAGCGGTCTTCGGAGCCTCTGGGGCGATCGTGGAGCGTAGGAAAGTTGGAAAGTGAAAAACATTGAAAAAATCAATGGAGATCAACGATTTTGGCCTGTTGGGGCAGCGGGGTGCCGGGGCGCGGTGGGGGGTCCCGGCGAGGTTTTTGCAGAGTCGGAGCGCCCAAAAACAGAGCTCCAGAGGCTTGGGGAGCGGTCTTGGGGGCGTCGTGGGCGGTCGTGGAGCGACGGAAAGCTGGAAAGCGAAAAACATTGAAAAAGTCAATGGGAATCAACGAGGAGGCCCAAAAAACAAACTTCCAGAGGCTTGGGGAGTGGTCTTGGGGGCCTCCTGGGCGGTCGTGGAGCGTCGGAGAGCGGGAAAGTGAAAAACGTTGAAAAATCAATGGGATCAACGATTTTGGCGCGTTGGGGCGGCGAGGTGCCGGGGCGCGGTGGGGGGCCCCGGCAAGGTTTTCGCAGAGTGGGGGGGCCCAAAAACAGACCTCCAGAGGCTTGGGGAGTGGTCTTGGGGGCCTCTTGGGCGGTCGTGGAGCGTCGGAGAGCTGGAAAGTGAACAACATTGAAAAATCAATGGGGATCAGCGATTTTGGCGTGTTGGGGCGGCGGGGTGCCGGGGCGCGGTGGGGGGTCCCGGCGACGTTTTTGCAGAGTGGGGGGGCCCACAAACAGACCTCCAGAGGCTTGGGGAGTGGTCTTGGGGGCCTCTTGGGCGGTCGTGGAGCGTCGGAGAGCTGGAAAGTGCAAAACATTAAGAAATCAACGGGGGTCAGCGATTTTGGCGTGTTGGGGCGGCGGGGTGCCGGGGCGCGGTGGGGGGCCCCGGCGAGGTTTTTGCAGAGTCGGAGCGCCCAACAACAGAGCTCCAGAGGCTTGCGGAGCGGTCTTGGGGGCCTCGTGGGCGGCCGTGGAGCGACGGAAAGCTGGAAAGCGAAAGACATTGAAAAAGTCAATGGGAATCAACGATTTTGGCCTGTTCGGGCGGCGGCGCGCCGGGGCGCGGCAAGGGGTCCCGGCGAGGTTTTTGTAGAGCCGGGGGGCCCAAAAAACAAACCTCCAGAGGCTTGGGGAGTGGTCTAATGGGCCTCTTGGGCGGTCGTGGAGCGTCGGAGAGCTGGAAAGTGAAAAACATTGAAAAATCAATGGGGATCAACGATTTTGGCGTGTTGGGGCGGTGAGGTGCCGGGGCGCGGCGGGGGGTCCCGGCGAGGTTTTTGCAGAGTGGGGGAGTTCAAAAACATACCTCCAGAGGCTTGGGGAGTGGTCTGGAGGGCCGCTTGGGCGGATCGTGGAGCGTCGGAGAGCTGGAAAAGTGAAAAACAATTGAAAATCAATGGGATCAGTAGCGGGTTTGGCGTGATGGGGGCGGCGGGGCGCCGGGGCGCGGCAAGGGGTCGCGGCAAGGTTTTTGTAGAGCCGGGGGGCCCAAAAAACAGACCTCCAGAGTCTTGGGCGGTCGTGGAGCGTCGGAGAGCTGGAAAGTGAAAAACATTGAAAAATCAATGGGGATCAACGATGTTGGCGTGTTGGGGCGGCGGGGTGCCGGGGCGCGGTGGGGGGTCCCGGCACGGTTTTTGCAGAGTCGGAGCGCCCAAAAACAGAGTTCCAGAGGCTTGGGGAGCGGGCTTGGAGGCTTCTTGGGCGGTCGTGGAGCGTCGGAGAGCTGGAAAGTGCAAAACATTGAAAAATCAATGGGGATCAGCGATTTTGGCGCGTTGGGGCGGCGGGGTGCCGGGGCGCGGTGGGGGGCCCCGGCGAGGTTTTTGCAGAGTGGGGGGGCCCAAAAACAGACCTCCAGAGGCTTGGGGAGTGGTCTTGGGGGCCTCTTGGGCGGTCGTGGGGCGTCGGAGAGCTGGAAAGTGAAAAACATGGAAAAATCTATGGGAATCAACGAATTTTGCGTGTTGGGGCGGCGGGGTGCCGGAGCGCGGTGGGGGGTCCCGGCGAGGTTTTTGCAGAGTGGGGGGGCCCAAAAACAGACTTCCAGAGGCTTGGGGAGTGGTCTTGGGGGCCTCTTGGGCGGTCGTGGAGCGTCGGAGAGCTGGAAAGTGAAAAACATTGAAAAATCAATGGAGATCAACGATTTTGGCGTGTTGGGGCGGTGGGGTGCCGGGGCGCGGTGGGGGGTCCCGGCGAGGTTTTTGCAGAGTGGGGGCCCCCAAAAACAGGCCTCCAGAGGCTTGGGGAGTGGTCTTGGGGGCCTCTTGGGCGGTCGTGGAGCGTCGGAGAGCTGGAAAGTCAAAAACATTGAAAAATCAATGGGGATCAGCGATTAGCGTTTGGCCTGTTCGTGGCCACTTACGCGGTGGGACGGGAGGCGAGGTTTTTGCAGAGTGGGGGGCCCCAAAAAACAGACCTCCAGAGGCTTGGGGAGTGGTCTTGGGGGCCTCTTGGGCGGTCGTGGAGCGTCGGAGAGCTGGAAAGTGAAAAACATGGAAAAATCTATGGGAATCAACGATGTTGGCGTGTTGGGGCGGCGGGGTGCCGGGGCGCGGCGGGGGGTCCCGGCGAGGTTTTTGCAGAGTCGGAGCGCCCAAAAACAGAGTTCCAGAGGCGTGGGGAGCGGGCTTGGAGGCTTCTTGAGCGGTCGTGGAGCGTCGGAAACTGGAAAGCGACAAACATTGAAACAGCCAATGGGAATCTATGATTTTGGACTGCTGGGGCGGCGGGGTGGCGGGGCGCGGTGGGGGTCGCTGTGCGCGAGACGCAATCAAGTGAGATCGGTTCTAACCCCGATCCCCCCATCCCCGAGATGGACCAGGCATCGCCGCTCCACCTCAACGGCTGGGCCATCGCCTACGACGCCAACTACGACCCGAACGCCAAGGACGACGACCGCGTGGGCCTTACGTACCACGCTCAGACGGGTCGTCCTCGCGATCCCGAGGATGGCTTCACCTACGTGCATCATCTGCGCTTTGATCGTAGTGCAGAGTATGATCTACGAGTGCCCGACGAATCCACCATTGTCGAAGTTGCCCGCTCCGCGCCCATCGACGTGACGAGTTGTATCGGCAAAGTTGTTGGAGGAGCCGGCGGCGACGCCCACTATGAATACAGTGCGACCACGGCCACGCCGTGGTCAAGGCGCGGCTCTCAGCGTGACAGGTCGGCGCGTAGCTCAAGGCGCGGCTCTTCAGCGTGACAGGTCGGCGCCGCCATGGGCCCATGGCGGCGCCACGGTGGCCCCGGTGGCCATCCTGAAAAGCGGCTTGGGCGGTGCCCCGAGGCGGGGCGGCTGCGGGGGGGCTGCGGGGCCGACGACGACGACGCCGGGCGCGCGCCGTCGGCCGAGGACGTCGCCTCCGACGAGGCCGAGGACCCCAACGACGAGAGAGAGGCGCTGGCCCCGTGGGGGCGCGCTGCGCCCGCTGGCGCTGCGCAGGCCCCTGCAGCGCGGCTCCTGCTGCGCGCGGGAGTCCTCGGCGCGGCGCTCGCACTGGCCGGGCGCGCCTGGTGGGGGCCGAGAGCTCGCCAAGCTGCGGGCAGGGCAGCGAGCCCAGCCGAAGCGGTCGAGGTAGTCGGCTTGGCGGTCGACGAGTGCGAGGACGCAGCCGATGGGGCCCCCTTGCTACGCCTCGGTGGCGTGGGTGATGCAGACGGGCATCTACGAGCACCCGGAGTGGTTTGAGGGGCTGGACAAGGAGGCCCGGGTCGTGGAGGCACGGGCTAAACTCGCCGAGGACGACCACTGCAAAGCGCCGTGCAGGGACCCGTCAGCCGTGAAACGGCACCGTGGCATCCCCAGCTCTGCGCTGGACCTGCCTGTGCCCGGGCCACGCGCCGAGAGGCAGGAACTGGGGGTCTACATGTGCCGCGCCCAGAGCGACCACGACTACCCGATGGAGAACGTGGACACGGCGGACCTGGCCGGCGTGATGTGGTACCTGCACAACGAGATCGTCGTCGCGGTCAAGATGAATACCACGCGGGCGTACTACAATTCCGACCGGCGGCAGTTCGGCTCCTTCATGGCATTCGACTCGGGGCATTGCACCGTGCTTGACTGCGACCGGATCTGGATGCGCTTCGGCGCCTTCCCCGGCTGCCAGCAAGTGGACACGCAGAGGGAGAGAGCGGCCGACATGTCCGACGTCAAGACGTACATCGGCGACGACTGCGAGGGCTACGAGTGCCGCCCCCGCGCCAGTTCTTTTTCCGGGGACGCAGCCAGCGATGGGGCGCTGGCTGCCGCGAATGCCCATGATACTTACACCTATGTTACCCAGTTGTGCTATGTTTCTCCTCCTGCTCCTGATCCTCCTTTTCCCCCTTCTCCTGCTCCGTTTCCGAATTCGGGGAGCTCGGAGGCGGTCGCGGTCATGGCGCGGCGCCTTCGAGTCCCGCAGATACAGTCCTTTTCTTTGCCTCCTTCCTCCTCTCCCTCCGAATGTGCCGAACAGACTCTCTTCCCCCCCTGCCCTCCGCACCGCTCTTCCTCTTGCCTGCTTGCTTGCCCACGCCCCCGCCGACCCCCACGACCTCAGACACCTGCGCGTGCTCGGCCGCAGGACGATCGACCCCCCCACGCAGCCCACGCTTGCGTTCGACCAACGCCTCACCCCAGTACGACGCCCAACTCGATGCCTTACCCCGGCCCGACGCCTCACGCGACGCCCTACCCGATGCCCCACCCGACGCCCTGCCCCATCACGACGCCCCACTCGACGCCCTACCCAAGCACGACGCCGCACCCGACGCCCAACCCCCGTACGACGGCCTACCCGACGCCCTACCCGAACTCGACGCCCGGCCCCGACGCGACGAATCGCCCGACGTTTTACCCCAGCCCGGCGCCCCACCCGACGCCGAGCTTGGCGCCTTACACCAACCCGAAGCCCCACCCCAGCCCGAGCCCCGACCCGACGCTTCGCCCCAGTCCGACGCCCTACCTGACGCCCCACCCCAGCCAGCCGCCCGTTTCCTTTTTATCTCCGACGGCCTGTCCCGTTTGCCATGCCGCGCTGGCGCAGGGGCCCGACGACACTTCCGCGCACAAGGAGCTGACTCTGAGAGTCCCGTGCCCCAGCTCTGTGGACGACATCGCGGCCGTGACTTACTATTACACCCTGGAGTGCGCCGAGCCCGGTGGACCTGGAGGCTGCGGGGGCGCCACTGGTGATCAGTACTACGACGATGGTCCTTGCGAGGTCGCCACGGAGCTGGGCGAGCGCCCCGCCGGCTTGGACGACTCCAGTACGGCATGGACCAGCACCGCTACATATCCATCGCACGCCCACACCTGGCTCGTGACGGAGCTGGACCTCCCGCCTGGCGGCCGCCCTGGTGCTCCGGCTGCTCGCGCGCCTGGCCCGTCTCGTGCGTGTTCGTGGACCCAGGGGAGGGTCAAAATGCAAAAGGGACTAGGGCCTCCAGGGCCTACTTTCGACGATCTTTCGAGGCCTCCCCAGTCCCTCCTTGGGTTGCCACTGGTTGCCACTCCCGTCCCGAGGTCCACCCCGCCCTCCTCACCTCCCCCCCTGTGGGTGCGGATCTGGTTCGCGCTCCGCCATGCGGAGTCGTGGTCCGCGACCGCGGGGCATGAGCGAGCTAGGCTTGGGATCACTTGGCGACCCCTATCTGGCGTCATGGACTCGGTGCGTCAGTGGGGGGCCTGGGGCCTCAACCACACACGCCGTTTGCTCCCCTGTTGTGTGTCGGAGGTCTTTGTGGATCTTCTTAGGGCCTTCCTGAGGCCCGCTTTCCTGGAGCCTGCCCGCCGCCCGCCTGCTCCGCACGCCGCAGTCGGCGCCGTTGCCGCGCGGGGGCCGCTGCCTAGCTCATGTCGGTGGTGCACGTGGACTCTCGGGGGAAAACGGGGGGTTCCCTTGACCAGAGTCTCCGCGCGGATTGCCGCCGTGCTGAAGCCTCATTGGGGGTTCCGCTTTCTGTGGGCCAATCCCTTCCGAAGCTCTTTCCTTCCCGCCGAGCCCATCCCTCTTGGGAGGCACGGGAACCGGAGTGAGCGAGCCTGCGCTCTTCTGAACCCCCCCTCTACCCCTGTCCCCGCCTCTTTCTTGCCTTGTCTCTCCTCCTCCTCCTCCTCCTCCTCCTCCCCCTGTGCGGCTCTGCCTTCGTCCTCTGCCCACCCTTGCCCCCCCCTTCTCCGTCTCTGTTGCCGTGACCCTCCAGGCGTTGCGCCTTCCGCAGGTCCCCTGCAGGATCTTCCGATGGTCGTGGCCAGCGCCTTCCACGTCCACAGCGGCCACGCCAGCGACGTCGTCGACGGCCCCGACGACTCCGCCCTGCCGTCCGCCACGCCGTGCATGCGCATGGTCATCCTGATGGAGCCGTCGCTGCACGCCTCCTGCCGCATCTTCGGCATCTCCAGGGATTCCGCGGCCCTGGACGCCGAGCCAGGCATCGCGACTTCCTGGGCGTCGAGCCCGGCATCGGGCCCGGCATCGCGACCTCGGAGGGGGAGCTCACCATCCCATCCCCCCTACCCCCAGGTCAGGGCGAAAGCGGCGGGGGCCACCACCACCCCCTTCCCTCCAGAACAGCGGTCGACCCCCTCCCCTGGCACTCTCCTCACCTCAAAGCCCCGCCGTCCCGCCCCCCCCCACCCCGTCCCTCGATCTTCCTCCTTTGTTTTGGAGCCCCCGGAACACTCCGACATCGCCCTGTCCGACGCGTCCCTCATCGCAAGCCTCACCTTCGGCAGCTACTTCGGCAGCGTCGACGGCTCCCACGACTACAAGATGCCAAGCTTATGGTGCGTCTTCAACCGGAGGGGCAGCTTCACCGTCGTGGTGCAGAGCCGCATGCTGACGCTCGAGATCCACATCCAGCACGGCATCGTGACCTCCTGGGCACACGTCGCCGCGATCCAGCATCGCACGTTCGGCATCGAGCTCGAGGCCTTCCGCCTGACGACGCTGAACTTGGTCACCCACTCCGATGGCGCCGTCGGTGGCTTCTACGACTCCGCCCCGCTATCCGGCACTGTCGGCCTCGACGGGAACAACTTCTTCGCGAACATCTTCGGCTTCAACGGGACCCACCTCCTCGCGCTCAGCGCCGAGACCGCCGACACGCTGGACATGCGCAGGGCCCTCCCAATGGAGCCGCCGTTGCACGCCTCGTGCCGCAATGCCGGCCTCGTCATGGAATCCAGCGTCGCGCACTTCGAGCACTTCGGCGTCTGGAAAATGATGTTCGAGACTTTCGGCCTTGCGTTGGACCACCCGGAGGCGCACGGCACAAGCCCAGCCAGCTCTGCACGAGCACATGGGGCGGGCAGGGGATTGAAGTTGGCGCTGGGCGTCCCGTCGACCGCGACGCCTTCGCCCACACTGCCGCAGCTGGCGGGCAGCACCACCCCGACGACTACGACCTGGATCAGCGGCGCAACCGCCACCACCATAACGCGCACCAGCAGCACCACCTCAAACAGCACGACGAGAACCAGCAGCTTTTTGGTGGCGCGTGGCAGGGCTCCAGCGAGCTCTACGCGAAGGTATGGCGCAATCGGTGTGACATGGGCTTCGAACGCTGCCAATATCACGATCGGTGGACGGGCTTTCGAAGCTCCCCCACCCACGCGGCTCGCGGGGCCGGCTGAGCTCTTCTACCTCGGCCACGTGCGCAGTTGCGCAGCCACAGTCTCCTCGGCGCGCTCCACGTCTTCGAGCCCTTGCTCCCCCGCCCCGGCTGATCTGCTCCAGCAGCTCTTGCGCGTGATACCGGCCTCGTTCGTCAATGCGTTGGCCATCGGGTACCCGTTGCTGCTCCACGCCATTCTCACGCAGACGCTGCACATGATATTGGGGCCGCTGCTCCCCACTCCCACTTTCCCGTGCATCGTTCTCACGGTTGCAGGCTTTTCGCCCACACCTCTGCGCATCCTGTCGCTCGGTGCCGCCGTGCACGGCCTACCGATGCAGCGTGCACTTGCGAGCGCATGCGCCGCTGCCATGTCTACGCAGCTCCACTTCACGAGGCCAATTTGCATTACGATCACGATTTGGGCCACCTGCCTTCTCAGCCCTGTTGGGTATGGCGTGCCGCCTTCAGGGTTGACAGTATGTGGGCAGATCATTTTGATCGCCAGGGCCATCCTCACGCCCGCCTTCCCCGCAGAGGCGCCTACCAGCAGGAGCCCGCGACGGACGCCAAACGTTGCAGTACGCAACACCTTCATCGAGGTAGGCGATAGCACTGGGGCCCGGGGCTCGCCTGGACGACAACTTCGACTCGATCGCACGGAGGGCGACGAGCCGCTGCTCGAGCTCCGCATGGGCGTGCTGACCGTGGACAGAGAACGCCGCATGGAGGTCGACGCCGGCATTCCCCTCGAGGAGTCGCGCCGCGCCGCTGCCCTGGCAGAGGCACGGGGCTCAGCGGCGCCAGAGCCGCCTCCCCCCGCCGCTGCCGCCGCCGGCGCGGCGTCTTCGAGCGCCAGCGCCGCCCCTGCGCGGATGGCGGTCGATGCGGGCACCCAGCAGCCAGGGGCCGGCGGCGCCGAGATTATCTGCCCGACTTGCCACTCTGCTCTCACCTGGTGCAGGTGCCCGCGAGCTGCTGCCCCAGCCCGCACGTCGAGCCCCTCTTCGGGTTCCGGGCCCGCCGCCGCCGCTCGTCCGCCCCCGCCGCCCGCTGCCGCGGCTGGCGCCCTCCCCGCAGGCACGGCTCGACCCCCCGCCGGAGTATTCTCCCGGGCCCGTGCTGCAGCACAGAGGTCCCTCATCCCCGAGCGCTCCCGCGCCGAACCCCAGCCGCCAGCAGAAGCAGACGATCCCGCTCCTGCACATGTCCCGTTCCATGGAGGTCATTTCTGGTGCCCGTGGTGTCAGGGGCGATCTTTTCGCTCCGCTGCCGGATTCGTCCGCCACCTCAGCAGTGCGCACCCGGGACGCCCCGTCGACGAGCCAATGCGGGTGACCTTGCACGCTATGCAACGCAGCGTGTGTACAGATAGCACATGCGGCGGGCTCCGCCCCCTTGGGCAGCGGCATTGCACTCGCTGCCGCCAGACCACGCCCAGCCGACCTCCCGTCGTCGGGGACATTCTTGCCGGCCCCGCCTCCGCTGGCGCACCGCCGCAAGCCCAAGCTGCTGCTGGCGACGGGCCAGCCGCTGCTGCGGCGCCGGCCGCGGAGGGAGCCCACCTTGACGACTCGCCCGTGGTTGGGGCACCCGCGCTGCCGCTGGACTTCACGGTTCGCGTCCGCCGACTCTCACACAACACGGTCATTCATATCCCCCTCAGCTGCCGGATGCGCCTTCTCCGCATCACGCGGCAATGCTGGAACAGAAGCGCTGATGGTGACCCCGCCTGGGCCGCCCTGGAGGAGGCTCGCTCCAAGCTCCTGCTTGGCTCGGTCCCCCAGGGCATGGCGGCCGCCGACGAGGTAGGCACACGGGCCTCCAGGTGGGAGGGCGGTGAGTTCGCAGCACTCTTGGACAGGCTGGAGCAGCAACGAATCGTCATCGACCGCGCCCGGGGACGCAGCCGACCGCAAGGGGCTGACGACCCGGAACGCCGCGGGAAGCGAGCTAGGCATCTCGCCGCCGAGGGGGCCTACAGGAAAGCGGCAACCTCTCTGACCTCCAGCATGCTGCCAACCACAGCCGCCGAGGACAGGGCGCACGCTGAGGAGCTCCTGCCGCGTACAGGGCGGCCTGACTCGGCGCTGAGTGGGCCGCAGCCGCATCCCGGAGCGCCAGCGCCTGGTCCCCCTGCCGACCGCCCCGCCGACGGCACCCAGCAGGAGGACGATCCCGACGACGCCTCGGCCGACGGTGGGCCCCTCGATGGTGTGCGATGGAGCAAGCTCACCGCTCCTGGACCTTCTGGCGCACGGCCGGAGCACATCACCGAGCTATTTTCCGTGCCGCGGCAGCGCGAAGCAGCCGCCCTTCGGCGGGCCCTGGGGCGGCTTCACTTGGCCGTGCGGGGCGGCGAACTGCAGGGGCCCATGCGCTGGATCACCCGCACGCGGCTCATGTGGCAGAGGAAGCGCAACGGCAAACCAAGGCCTATCAAGATGGGCGAAGTTATACGCACGAGCTTTGCCAAGCGCTACACCAAACGGCACCTCCCTGCTCTCCGCGCTCGCTTCCGCGCCGCCCACCAGTGGGGCGTGGGCGTGCCGGGCGCTTGTGAGGCCATGGCGCACTGGCGCGGAACGGTGGAGGAGCTGGCCGCCCAAGGTGCCATCCCCGCCTTGGTGGCGTTGGACGTGGACCTCGTGAACATGTTCGGCAGCGTGGAGTGGGACACGATGCGGTCTTCGATAGACCCGACAGAGTTCCCGGAGATCGCGGCCTGGACCTCCTGGCACCAGCAAGAACCCTCTGAGACGCTCCTCCCTTCCGGCGAGACCTTCACCACGGACCGCGGCGCCGAACAGGGCGACGGCTTCGGAACTGTGCAGGCCTGCCTCACGCTTGCTGCCGCTCGCGCCCCCCACGCCGGCCCGCCCGCTGCAGGGGCCGCCGCCCCGGGCTTCTGCGAGCAATGGTTCATCGACGACGGTCAGGTATTCGTCCGCCCGCACGCGCTGGATCCCTTCCTGCGCAGCCTCGACGCCACTCTCGCGGTCTTCGGCGGCACCCGCGGGACTGTGGCTGCCGGCAC
>CAUYUJ010007034.1:0-12500 GCA_963575745.1 Prorocentrum cordatum
CCTCCTCCTCCTCCTCCTCCTCCTCCTCCTCCTCCTCCTCCTCCTCCTCCTCCTCCTCCTCCTCCTCCTCCTCCTCCTCCTCCTCCTCCTCTGGAATCTGGGCCTCTCGCCTCCCCCCCCCGCGCTCGACGCCGCACGAGCCCGCCGCACACCCCTCCGGGGCCCGGGGCCGGCCCGGGGCCGGCGTCGACGCTGCAGCTGCCGTCGCCCCGGCAGGGGGCCGCCCCCGGCCACCGCGCGCTGCGCGGCGGGCCGAAGGCGCGAGCCTCGGGGGGGGGGAGAATACGACGCGAAGATCGGGACAACATCGGATCGGGAGAACTCGAAATCTCTGAGAATCGGCGGGTTTGGGGGATGTATTGGGCGCCGCGGCCGCTCCAGAGCGTCCCGGAACGCTCTGAGAGCGCTCCAGAACGCTCTTGAGCGATTTATCCCGATCCTAGCCCTGTTTTAGGGGAGAGAACAGATGCTTTTCATGCCGCAGCGCGGCAGAGTCGGGCCGAGCGAACGGGGGGATAGGGAAAGGGGGGTCACGACTGCTGCAGGCAGCCGGTTTCGGCCCCACCGAGGGGCCCATGCCTCGATACTATAGCCGCCTCCGGCGCCGGGAGGCGCCTGGAAAATCAGCCACGTGAGCTGATTCTCAAACCCCCCTTTTCCTATTCCCCCCTTTCGCCCGGCCCGACAGAGGCAATTCGAAGGAGAGAAATCGCCATGCCGTAAACATAAATAAACTTCTGTCGCTCCGCGCGGGTGTTTCGGATCCGCGCTGCGACCCCCCAGCGGCGCCTGCGGTGCCGCCCCTGGTGCGCTCCGCGCGCCAGGGAAGGGGGGGTCCAGCGCAGACCCGAGACATCCGCGCAAGTCTATGGTTGTGCCGTTTCTGTTCCTCCAGGGGGGGGAGGGGGAGACCACACTGCCTGCACGTCGCGGCGCGGCAGAGGCAATTCGCGCGCGGCGTCCGTGCGAGGCCGGGGCACGGCGCCGCGAAGCAGGGCCCGCACCGCAAGAGGGCGGGAGGGCAGAGAGGGGCGACGGGGGCGGGGGGCGGCCGCGGAGGGGACGGGGCGAGGCGCGGGGGGCGCACCCGCCGCAGCGGGGCGCTGCGGCAGGTGCGCGGGGCTGCGAGCCTGGCCGAAGGGTCGCCAGGGGCGGAGGGCACGTGCACACGCACGGTTGCTCTCGGCATGGCCGAGCGTTGTACGGAGAGGAGGGGTGCGATGCCCCAAGAGCAGCTCCTGTTTCAGGCGAGCGCAGACATGGACGAAGGGGGCGTGGGTCGGCGACGGGCCCCGCTTCCACGAAGAATCGCGGGCTTCCGCCGCCCAGCGAGGCGGAACCGGCGGCGTTTTGGGGAGGGCACCTCCCCCGATCCATGGATTTGGCGACCGCGGGCCAACTCCATGGATCGCTAATCGATGTTTGCGCGCCCCCGACTGTTTATGTTGGACAAGACTCGTTGTCCGAGCCGCCGCGGACGTTGTTCACTGAAAATTCAAGACCGCCTGCCCAACAGCGACCGCTGTCGGTTTTGGACAAAACGCGTTGCTGGGCATTGTGCCAATGTTTTCCGTACCATTTCTGGGCGTCCAGATTCTCGGAGGATTGCAGGTTGACGCCAACACAAATAGATGGTTGTTCCGATATGCCCGTTTCTGACACGCAACACGTAGCGTGCAGAACACGTGCGTGCCAATAATTCCGTTGCGTCTGGGCTCAGCGTGTTGGCCCACGTTTTCGCTGACGTATCGCGGCATACCTACGAAGTCTTTCCATGTGTTGAGATCCGTGCCAACACGCTACATGTTGCGTATTGCGTATCGGGGCAGCTGAGCACCAATATCGGCGGTGTGCCTTCGCCGAGGGAAGCTGATGCCGATCTCGGCGATGGTAGTAATCGGAGGTTGGGGGTGAGATCCCAGTGGAACGGAGAGCCCCCCACTAGGCAATCGGTCTCTTTTTCTTTCGGGTTCGTGCCGCGCGTGCAGGCGAGACGAAGCTGCGTGGGCGGGCGAGAGGACTGATTCTGCTGTTGCTACGGCGGGGCGATACACATGTCTGAACCTCCCCCGGTGGGTGGGCGGTGATCAGGTTGTCCCGCCGTGGTGTCCTTCGATGTCCCGTCGCTGTCCCGTCGCTGTCCCGTCGCTGTCCCGTCGCTGTCCCGTGGCTGTCCCGTTGTTGACCCGTCGGTGCCCCGTCGGGATCCTGTTGGTATCCCGTCGATGTTCCGTCGGTGTTTTGGTCGGTGTCCCGATAAATGTCCCGTCGGTGTCCCGATTAGTGTCCCGATCGGAGTCCTGATGGTGTCCTGGTGGTGCTTCGATGGTGTCTCGATTGTGTCCTGGTGGTGTCCCGCTAGGTGCCCCGAGTGGTGTCCTGATGGTGTTCTGATGGTGTCCTGATGGTGTCCCGTCGAGGGCGCATCACCAGCATCTTCATCATCACGTCCATCGCAGTTGCCATCAGTAGGCTCTTTCTCCCCCAACCTCCTTCCCTCCCGAAGGGTGGTCGTACAGGTGTCCGGTCTTCCCAGGTGGCCACAGGATTACCTTCAGCACCATTTTTCCCTGGTGAAGGCACCCCGCCGTGCTGATGGCGGTGCCTATGTCGCAGGGTCACGGCCGTGGCTGCGGACTCACGCGGCCGGGTGGGGGAGCACAGCCGATGCGCTCGTGTTCCTCGAGGGCGGGTGCCCGCGCGCGCGGACCGTCATTCCCTGAGATCCTGGCGTTGCAATTTTTTCACCACGGGGGTTATAGCTCAATGTCGGGCCCCGGGACCCTCACAGATGGATGCGGCTCGAAGAATGGCGCAGAAAGACGGGGGTCCAGGGCTCTCGGCGTGATATTTGTCGCGGTGCCGCAATGTTTGACGACGTCGGATCTCAGGGTTTTGGTTAGAAACACGACGGGGGGCTTTTCCCTGCTTTCGGCCTCCAGGGGCCTTTGCCGGGCTCCGGGACTGTCGCAAAACGACTCAGGATGGAAGTTCTCGGTCTCAGGGAACTTCGCCCACAGGGAGCCACGCTGTGCGGGAGTCTCATGGGTGGCAGCCGGGCCGGGAGAGGGGACGAAACACGCGTTGAGCGCACACTGCAGGGGCGAAGAGCCACACGGGCGATCGAAGGAAGCCTGAACTGAACGAGCGCAAGCCCACCAAGCTGCAGCCGCTCTGAGCGCAGGTTGTGATGCGTTATGCCCAGTGACGCTCAGACGAGTTTCCACCTGGCGTAGCAGATGTGTGTACTGGATGGTGGCAGTCGCTTGCAGAACAAATTCGAGGACCCCCCCACACACACACACACACACACACACACACACACACACACACACACACACACACACACACACACACACACACACACACACACACACACACACACACGCACACACACACACACGCACCACACACACACACACACACACAACACACACACACACACACACACACAACACACACACACACACACACACACACACACACACACACTAAACACAAACACACACACTCACACACACACGCAGCACGCACGCACGCACGGCACGCACGCACGCACGCACGCACGCACGCACGCACGCACGCACGCACGGCAACGCACGCACGCACGCACGCACGCACGCACGCACGCACGCACGCACGCACGCGCGCGCACACGCACCACACGCACACCACACACACACAACACTACACACACACACACACACACACACACACACCACACACACAACACACACACCACACACACACACACACACACACACACACACACACACCACACACACACACACACACACACACACACACACACACACACACACACACACACACACACACACACACACACACACACACACACACACACACACACACACACACACACACACACACACACACTTTTTTTACCATGCGAACAGGCGCCCGGCGGCAGAGGGGGGGAGGGAGGGGGGGGAGGGCGGACAAGCACCGTGCACGTAATTAATCAGGCGGCCCCGGCCGGGCCCGCAGCCGCGCCTCCAGGCCGCCCGCGGGGGCAGCGCCGGCGCCCACCCCGGGCACGGCCTCGCCGACAGCTGCGCCCATCGCGCCGCCGAGGCGCCACAGCGCAGGCACGCAACCTAGCCTGGGCCCTGCGCCGCTGCGTGCACGTGCCACGCGGCGCCTGCGAAGAGGGCGCGCGCAGCCTCGGCCGGCGCAGGAGGCGCGACGACCCCGCTGGCCTCAATCGCCGCCCGGGTCCGCCGGCGCGGCGGCGGGGGAGCTGGCGCCGCCGGCGCCACAGGCGCGGGCCGAGCTCTCCTGGCGGCGCGGGGCCCTCGCGCGGTGGTCCAGCGGCGGCGCACGCGCGGGCCCTCAGGCCCGCGGCTTTCGTGATTGGCCCGTAAGGCCGCCAACTCGACCGCGGCGAGCACGCGTTGCTCCGTGGCCAGCGCCGTCAACTGGAAATCGCGTTCCAAGCAGAGCGCCGGCGGGGGGAAGCGGGCCCTGGCCGCCGCACCCGCCAGGCGATCGGCGGCCGCGTTGCCCGCCCTGTCCTCCTCGGACATGCCCTGGACGCGCGCGTCCTCGGCGTCCGTGTGGCCCTTGACCCAGCGCGCCGTTAAGAAGCCGCTCCGGCAGTGCTCCACGATGCGCTCCCAGAGGTCGGAATGCGCCCAATCGAGGTAGCACGCGCCGGCGCGCAGAGCAACCACGCCATTGCGGACGAAGCGGGAGTCCGTGATAACCTCGACTGGCGCCCCCGCAAGGTTGACGGCCTGGACGGCGGCAGCCAGTTCGGCGCGCTGCGCAGTCTGCACCCCGTCCACCGGCCCGCTGTGGTCGTCGCTCGTGCCGCGCCTCCCCTCCAGCTGCAGCCCCCAGGCCGCCCGGGCCATCAGCGGGTCCTTCGGTCGCACGCACGCCCCGTCGGTCCAAGCCCTCAGGCGCGGCTGCAACGGCGCTGGCAGCTGGGCGGCGGGCAGCGGCGCTGGCGGCAGGGCCCGGGCGGCCTCCTCGGCGAGTGCGGCGAGCCGGGCGTCCGTCGGCAGCACGCCCGTGTTCGCCACGCCCGGCGGTAGCCGCGCGCGCAGCGCGGCCTGCGAGACCCCCGCCGTTGCCAAGGCGGCGGCTCTGTCGGCGCCCCAGGCTGGGCAGACCCAGAAACGGTGCTCGCGGTCCTCGCAAGCTGCGCCGCAGTGCGGGCATCTGGCCGGCTTGCCCCACTTCGCCGCCACCGACTCCGTGACGACGTTCCCAGACAGCACTGCGCGCAAGGCCCCGGCCGCGTCCGGCGCGAGGGCCCCCGGCTCCAGCAGCCGCCTCGTCGCCCAGCGGTCCACCCCGCGCGCGACATGCCCGAAGTCAGCCCGCCTGCCTGCCAAAGCAGCCGCCTCCCGGCGCGCCCATGCCTCCAGGAGCACAGCTCGCGTGGCCTGGAGCGGCTGGTCGGCCGGGCGCCACCCGTCGGGGCAAGCAGGGACGCCGGTCCAGCGCTCCACGTCGGCGCCGAGGCGGAGCTGCGCTAGGCTCCAGGCGGCCGCGGCGACAGGGCCAGCTCCGCGGCCGTGCCCGGCTGCTCGGGCCCCCTCCGTTACCCGCCAGAGCGCCGAGGGAAAGCGCCCCCTGCGGAGCGCCTTCGCCGCCTGCCACAGGGGCGCGAGGGCGACGACGGCCGCCGGGTCCAACCGCCAGGTCGGGCTCAAGACCCCGAACACCACCTCGGCGGCTGCCCGGAGTCCGCCGCGGCAGACAGCCTGCCGCGCCGCCGCGCGCAGCCCGGCCAATTCCCTCGCGGGGGGGCGGCCGCGCGACGCGCCGTGCAGCCCTGCCGCGGTGCCGGCAGCAACGCCCAGCATGCACCGATGGCGGAACTCCAACGGGAGGCGCCCGACCCGAGCGAACCGCACCCCAGCGGCGCGCGCCCTGGTGCCGGCGACGGCGCAGCGAGGTACCCGACCAGCGGCAGCGACCACCCCGAGGTCACGGAACTGGCGCCCAGCAGGAATCAGAGGGGTCTGGGCCGCCACCCATCGGCGGAGTGCAGCGGTGTTGGCGAATTGCCGGCTCTTCTCGCGATTGAGCCGCCAGCCCATGGCGAGCTCAAACTCGGCGGTGATGGCCAGCGCACCCGGCGACCGACTCGGCCACCTCGCCGGACTCGTCACGGCCGCCCCGCGCCCAGAGCGTGAAGTCGTCCACGTAGATGCGCCGCCGGAGCCGGTCGTCCAGCTCCCCCGTGCGCCGCTGCCACGGCAGCGTGAGGACGCTCAGGAAGAACACGGCCAGCGCGCAGCCGGGCAGCATCCCACACGCGGGCTGCCACGCCTCGCCGATGGCGCGCCCGACCCGGATCCGGCGCGCCGCCGCATAGGCACCCAGCGCCGGGGCCGACACCCATCCAGGGACGCCGGCACGCGCCAAGATGCCTGGCAGGGAGGCCAGGTCGATGTGGTCGTACGCCTTCCGCCAGTCGAGTGCCGCCCCGGCGATCGTCTCGGACAGCGCCTCCGCCGCCTCCAGCTCCAGCGCGAGCTCCCAGGCCAGCTCCTCCGCGCCTCTCTGGACCTCCTCGCCGGCCCACCGCAAGCGCCACTGGGCGAACACGCGGGCCCTACCTGCCGCCCACAGGCGGTGCAGGATTGGCAGGAGCCAGATCGGGCGCCTGTCCATGGGGTCTGCGCTGCCCCCAGGCTTCGGGAGCAGGAGGCCCTCGGGCTCCACCAACTCGCGCGGCCAGCTCCCGCGGGCCTCGACTTCCTCGAACAACTCGGCGATCCACCCGTGCAGCTCCGGAGGCAACAGTCGAAGCTCCTTCACGGTCCACCCGTCTAGGCCCGGCCTTCTCCGCCGGGGCATGCGGCGAAGCAGCGATGACACCATCTCCGCCGTTTATGGCGCCCTCTCGGGGAAGGCTGGGAGGCCATCCAGGGCCTGCAGCCACTCCTCACCCAGCGGCGGCTCCGAATGCCGCTGCCACAGTGCGCGCCACGGCCCTTCGAAGTGGCGGAGGCGCGCCGCTGGGCCGCCACGGAGCGCTAAGAGCCAGCTCCGGCTTCCGGCTGCCGCAGCCGCCGAGCCGGCAGCCGGGTCGGGCACCAAATCTGCCTCGAGAGTCGACCCGTCACGGATCCATCGATAGAGGCGGCCCTGCGCGTTGGCCAAACTCTCCCGAGCCCAACGGCGCCATTCCTGCCTGCGCGGGGACCGCGCTGCCGCCTGGGCCGCGCGCCATTCGGCCTCCGCCTGCTCCAGCAAGATGGCCGGGAGCTCCACGTCCGGTCGCAGGTCTGCCAGCGCTGCCCGCCAGACTGCATGGTCGGCGTCGGCCTGCCGCAGCGCCATCAGCGTGGACAGCGCGACCTGGCGCGCCAACGGCGCGCGGCGCTGAGCGTGGCGGAGGCCGCGCAAGCGACGGAGGCGGAGGAGGGCAGCGTCCGCCTGCATGTCCGCGGCGTCGCCTGCACCTCCTCGCGTCGGCGGCCGATCGGCGGCCATCGTTGCAGCCGCATGGGGGTGGGGCGGAGCTGCTGGGAGCCCTCGCCGACTCGCCAGCCATGCCGCCATGGCCGAGCGGAGCGACTGCCATGCCGCCTCGACATCGTGCCGCCCCAGCGCGTCGTGGAAGGGCGTGCCGAAGCCTGCGACCACCGTGGCGGCGGCCGCCCGGGCCTCCCTCGCTCCCCAGCCCTCTACAGCGGCGCCGTCGAGGCGCTGCACGGGCCGCCTCATGAGGGCCCGCTCCGGGGCCGCCGAGCGCAGCTCCACCCAGAGGGCCGCGTGGGTGGCGAACCCAAGGTCCCACCTGATGCCAACCCCTTCGATGAGCCCCAGCGCCTCCGGATTGGCCAGCACATAGCCCAGCCGCGATGGGGCCCCGTCGGAAGGGATGCACGTGGGGCCAGCCGCCGCCAGGACATCACGCCAGCCGGCCATGCCCAGCAAGGCGCCGCCCAGGCCCCGGAGCCACTCGAGGCCCTCCAGGATCAGGTCGGCGTGCTGGAGGCGGCCCGGGTGCCGGCCAGAGAGGCCAGACATGGCCTCGGCCCGAGCTGAGCACGTCCCAGGCGCGTGCGCGGCCGCCAGAAGATGCTCGCCTTCCAGCTCGGGCCCCAGGTGCAGCCGCATCCCGCGGGCCCGTGCTGCAG
Source organism: Prorocentrum cordatum (assembly GCA_963575745.1). Lineage (NCBI taxonomy): Eukaryota > Dinophyceae > Prorocentrales > Prorocentraceae > Prorocentrum > Prorocentrum cordatum. Next base: position 8,127 of record CAUYUJ010007034.1, read on the forward strand.
CCACCGCCGCAGCCGCCTCCAGCTTTTGAATGCGGGCCTCCTGCACGCACCACACATCGGCCTGCGCTGCCAATGCGCCGCGCCAGCTTGCGCTCCAGCGCGTGACATTGGCCACAAGCACCTTGATCGTGCTGCCGGGGCCGGGCCGCATCGCCTCGCCGACCCGCACGCCCCTCCATGGGCCCAGCAGCCGGCGAACCCGGGAGGGCTGCAACAGCGCCATCAGCCCCGCGGCGCAACCGCAACATGAGGCGAGGCCGCCGCAGACAGCAAAGCCGCCGGCGGGCGGCACAGGCGGCCCGCGCTCCTGGGCTGCGCCTGCCGCCGGTGCACGCCGAGGGCCCTCGGCGTGCACCGGCGGCAGGGCACCCGGCGCACCATCAAACACCGCCACGGCTCCACTCGCAGCAGTTTCCCGAGTCGCGTCCAGCCGCGGCGACGGGGAGGGCCCCCGAGGGCCCGAAATCGACGCGAGAGGACGCCGGCGTCGGGTCGCAGACGGCACGTGGTCAGGCGCCGCCTGCTGCCGCCGCGGCAGGGCGCAACGGTAGTTGCCGCTGTCCGGTCGCGAGCTGCGCGGGCTGGGGGAAGAGCGGGACTCGCGGCTCCCGGGGCTCCCCGCGATCCGTGGACCGGGAGCGGTCGCCATCGTCGCCGGGGGATGCCCAGCGTTGGGACCGCGCGCCCACGGAGGCCGCACGCCGCCGGCTCCCCATGCCGTCCGCCGCACGCGGCTCGCGGCGCGGCGGGACCCCAGCCGCTCCGGCACCAGCAGCCGCGGCCGCGCCTGCACCTGCCGGCGCCGCTGCCGCCGCACCGCCTGCATGCCCGGAGCCGCCGCCCTGGCCTGGCGCTGCCGCCGCACCAGCGGCAGGCCCAGCAAGCCCTGCGCCAACCGGCGCAGACTGCAGCACCCCGCGGAGCTGCTCCAGCAGGCCGGCCACGACCGCCTGCGCTGCGGGAGGCGCAGCGGCTGCCAGCGCTGCGAAGGCTGCATCGGGCCCTCCGACGGGGGCACCGGCCGGCCCGGCCGCCTGCGGGCCCAGCGGCGCCACCGGCAGCCGCCTCGGCCCGCACAGCTGCCAGGGTCTGCTGCGCGGCCGCCTCCTCGGCCTCGGCATGCACAGCCTGCGCCTGCAAGTCCGCCGCGGCGAGCGCCGCCTGCTCGGCCACCTCCTGGGCGTCGGCGGCGGCCTGGCGCGCCTTCAAGGCCGCGTCGGAGCGGCTGCGCAAAGTGTCCACCGCCGACTGGAGCTTGCGCTCGAGCGGCCGGGCGGTGCGCTCCGCCTCCACCAGCGCCGTCTCCTCCGCTTCGTACTGCGCCACCTGCCCGGCGAACTCCGGGAAGGCCCGCAGGGCGGCAATGCGAGCGCGCACAGCCGCCCGGCGCTCCCCAGCCGCCGGCGCGGCCATCGTGACATCGGCGGCCGTCTCCGCGGCCGCAGCGGCAGGCGCCGCCTCCGCGGCTGGACGAGTCGCCGCGTCGCTCTGGTGCCCAGCCGCCTGCCGGGCCCAAGGCGCCCTCGTGGCGGGCCAGGGCGCCCGGCCCGGCTGCGCCACGCGCACGGAGGGCGCGTCCGAGCGGGGTGCACGGCGGCCGCAGCCCCGGCAGGCCGCGCGGCACGCCCAGTTGTCGGCCACCCCGCATGGGCAGCTCCACATAGGCTGTCGGGGGCCTGTCAGGCGCTCGGCAGCGCCACCATCCCCAGCACCCGCTCCACCGCGCGGCTGCCGCCGCTGCCGCCTGTTCGATCCATCCCCAGCAGCCGCACTCGCCTCCCCGGCGCCGAGCAGCGTCCGCAGCGCCGCCAGCGTCTCCCGGTCGGAGCGGCATGGCCCCCCGCCTGGAGCCTGCTGCCCGCGCTCGCGGCGGGGGGGGCATCTGGCGGCTGTGGCGCTGCTGCAGCAGGCCGGCCGCCTGGCCCAGCCGCACCAGCAAGCGCGCCTGCCCGCGCGCCCGCCGCTGCCAAGGATGCCTGGCTGGGCTGCCAGTGCGTGGCTCGTGGGCCGCCGTCGCGGCCTCGCCTGGGCCCAGCCCCGGCCCCCTATCGCAGCGGACGCGCCCCCGCGCGCGCGCTGGCCGAGAGGGCCTGAGCCGAACCTGGCCTTGAGCCAAAATGGCTTGAGCCAAAATGGCTACGGACGCACACACACACACACAAACACACACGCACGCACGCACGCACGCACGCACGCACGCACGCACACACACACACACATGCATGCACACACATGCATGCACACACATGCACACACACACACACGTACACACGCACACACGCACACGCACGCGCACGCGCACGCGCACGCGCACGCGCACGCGCACGCACGCGCACGCGCACGCGCACGCGCACACGCGCACGCGCACGCACACGCACACGCACACGCACACGCACACGCACACGCACACGCACACGCACACGCACGCGCACGCACACGCACACGCACACGCACACGCACACGCACACGCACACGCACACGCACACGCACACGCACACGCACACGCACACGCACACGCACACGCACACGCACACGCACACGCACACGCACGCGCACGCACGCACACACGCACGCACGCACGCACGCACGCACGCACACACACCCACCCACATACACACACACACACACACATTCGCACACACACGCACACACACACACACACATTCGCACACACACGCACACACACACATTCGCACACACATACACACACACGCACAACACACACACTCACACACGATGGACGATACGTTTCTTTGTCGTTCTTGGGACTCTGCGGCAGCTCATCGCCTTCCCTGGCCAGACTTCCGGCTCTCTCAGGCATCCGCCGAGTTGATGTCTTGCAGTCCGCGGCCTCAGAGGGAGGCCCCGACCCCTTCCCCGGGGGTAGTTTCTCGCCCCTGAGCGACCCCGGGTCCCAAGACTGACCCCAGGGTTCGAAGTCTAGGAGCACGACCGAGGCGGTAAAGAAAGAAACAAGAACATCGTCGGAGATCTGGCGCTTCCAACGGCAATCCCAGACCCCGACGTCATGATTCGTGCATGGCGTCGGCCCCCAGAGGTCTCGACCCATTCCCAGGCGCTCGTCTTTCCTCCTGGGTCGGTCCTCTGCGGTCCCGAGGCCTGGTCAGCGCCCCCGGAGGCCGAAAAGTCGGCGAAGAAAAGTCGGCGAAGAGCAGACTCCCGTCGTGCCCTTGGCCAATTTCTCGAGGGGGTCGCTGGGATCCTCGAGCTGCCTCGGTCCGCGAGGGCCGCGGGGACGGAGGCCTGGCGGCAGCGTGCAAGTCGGGCGCGCCCCCCTACAGGAGGAGGATATGCTAAAGCAGTGTAAGAAATAGCCTGGGGACGACTTTGTTCGATGAGTTACGTGGCAATTGTTGAAGACTCTTTTACCTTTCATTCCACATCCCCCTGCAGGAGGACACGCCCGACCTCAGGCAGAGCGCCCCGTGCGCGCAAGGCCTGCGACGCCATCCCAGACATGCGACGTCCTGATTTTCTCAGGACGGCGTCCCTGAAAGTCCGGACCCTTTCCCCGGGACCGGATTTTCATCCTGAGTTGTTTTTTGACAATCCCGGGGCCCGGCGAGGGCCCCCGGACTGATTTTTGTTCAACTTGCCGAAAATAGGTGTTTAAAACAAAAAAACTTGCCGTCTTGATTTTTTTGGTTTGTTTAACTTGCCGTCTTGACTTTTTCTTACGACGCGAGCATGTCCGGGACAGGAGCTCCTCCGGGGAGGCCTCCCCCCCCGCAGGGCCCGGGCCTGCAGCGCGCTGCCCTGCCGCCGCCCGAGGCCGCCGCCGCCCGGCACCATCCCGGTGCTCCGGGCCTCCCAGAGCTCGGGGGTTAAAACGACGCGAAGATCGGGACAAAATCGGATCGGGATAACTCGAAATCTCTGAGAATCGGCGGGTTTGGAGGATGTATTGGGCGCCGCGGCCGCTCCAGAGCGTTCCGGAACGCTCTGAGAGCGCTCCGAAACGCTCTGGAGCGATTTATCCCGATCCTAGCGGCAGGGAGGGCTCTTTGGAAGCATTTGGGCCATGCTGGAGCACTTTTTTCATTATGCTATCAGAGAGTGGGGGCGTAACCGAACGGTCCTTCACTGTCCCTGGGTTTGCGTGGCCGAAGTGGAACTCCGCGATGCGGATTCTTGTTGTTGCTTGTTGTTGTCGTCGTCCCGCCCGCGACCCGCCCCGCGACCCACCCCGCGACCCACCCGCGACCCACCCGCGACCCACCCCGCGACCAGCCCGCGACCCACCCCGAGACCCCCCCGATGACCCACCCGCGACCCACCCGCGACCCACCCGCGACCCACCCGCGACCCACCCCGCGACCCACCCCGCGACCCACCCAAAATTTCCGGCGCCTG
>CAUYUJ010007034.1:15000-49475 GCA_963575745.1 Prorocentrum cordatum
ACTCTCAGCAGCCTACTCCTCCATCCTCCTAATACGTCAATCCTGTGCTTACGCCGTCGTCATCGGGCAGAGTCGCGTCGATCGTATCATCATCCTCCCTACTCCTCCTCCTCCTCCTCCACCCCTTCCTCTCCTCCTCCTCCCCCTCCTCCCCTCCTCCTCCTCCTCCTCCCCCTCCTCCTCCTCCTCCCATCTAGGAGGCCTCCATAGGTGCCCGGGCCCTCCGCGCCGCCCCCGGCCTGGGCCGCGGATGACGCCCTGCCGCTGCCGGCCGCAGCGGCGCCGCTGCCCAGCTGGGCCGCGGAGGCAGGCAGCAGCGCAGCGGGCGCACCCGCGCCGGGATCGGGCGCGAGGCTCCGGGGCAGCGCGAGAGTTGTCTCGAGGCCTCCTGGAATCAAGCGCTGGCGAAGCGTCCTGGCTCGCCCATATGCCCACCAAAGAGTGTTCTGAGAACCTTTCGTTGTCTGCACGGAATGTTCTCAGAACATTTCTGGCTGGGATTTTCTTGTTTCAGCACATCGGGCGTGTGTTCTAAGAATTTTGTTCCTGTCATTCGAAAACGTCTGGGTTTAAGAATCTGTCGTGGTAGGCCTATTGGACTGCCGGGACCGTCGGTCCTTGCTCAATATATGGGGTCGGAATAGGTGGGGTAGGAGGAAATAGTTAAGTGTATGTCGGGGGCGGCAAGGAGGGGGGTGATGACTAGGGGGGGATCTCATGGCGAGGGCCAGGATATCTCCCCAAATTTTCATGGCGACTTCTCTTGTTTGAATACGTGTTGCTGGCAATGAATTGCGACTCCTCCTCTTGGACGCTCCCCTCTTGGCCACCCCCGAACATGGGGTTGATGGGGAATATGGTGTCGGAGCAGATGGGGTAGATGGGTCAGATGGGTCTCGCGGCATCGCGCGGCAGTATTTCGTGTCGCGGGAATCGATGCCCCCTAGATGGGGTCCGAGTAGATGGAGTGGGAGAATCTCGCCGCATCGCCGATGCTCTTCATGCCGACGTCGCCGATGCACCGCCGACGTCGCCGATGCATCGCCGATGTCGCCCATGCATCGCCTGTGCATCGACGATGCATTGGCGATGACAGTTGTCGGACCTTGTCTTCTTAGTTCTCCAAGCAGCGTGAGAACTGTCGGACGTTTTGGCGATGTATTTGCGATGCATACAGCGTGAGAGTTGCCGGACGTTCTCTTTTTCGTCGCCCAAGCAGTGCTTATCAATCGGGGGTTCTTAGTTTTTCGTGGGGAGGTGGACCTTGGTGCCGGTTTGGCGGTTCCATGGTCGCTGTCGCCGCCACGCGCCGCCTCGTCGCCGCCCGTCGTCTGGGCTCGGGTACCTGTCTGGCGGTTGGTGGTCGCCGTCGCCACCCCGTCGACGCCTTGTCGCCGCCCGTCGTCTGGGCCTGGGTGCTTGTCTTGAGGCTTCGTGGTCGCCGTCGCCGCCCCGCCGCCGCCTAGATTGCAAAACGTAGATTCTCCTTTCTCTAAAGGTACCAGGACCTACCTTCCCCCCCAGACTTAGTGGTACTTTTCTCGTATTGCAATTTGCATACGATGTGGCCCCATCGTCCATCCTGAATATGCAATCGTACCGTGCCAGCTAAAAGCGGTATCGCCCACCCCCTTTTATCACTTGCAGACAAGACTATGCGCGCCCAGTCGTTTATTTATCCGTAAGGGCTTCGCCCTCTGCCGCCGGCCCCCCTCTCGGATAATGGGCAATACAAGAGCGAAATCATGAGGTTTTGGCGCCGCCGTAAAGCAGCGTCGGGACTTCGCGCGAAGACGATGAGTAACAGGCAAGACAAATTGAGACTCGAATGGTTTCGTGTAGGTGCCGTAAGGATTTCCGTATCGAATGCCCCGCAATTGTATAAAATCCGCATGGTTTTGCAACGGGAGCTTCAACAGAAAACCTGCGCTCGCTCCCTTTTTTCAGATTCTTCCGAAAATCAGTTGCTCATCATGTTCATGTGTATTGTACCAAACGTGCCTCTCGATCGCACATGTCGAAATCGTTCGATTGCCCTTGCGTGCGCGCTGTCGCAACACTCTTGCGAAATATGTGACGAAGTGCGCACGCGCGCGCCGTCGCTCTCGCATGCGGAAATTCGTCCAACACGCTAGGTGTCGTAAGCATTTCCGAATCGAGCGTTCCGGAAACATGTAAAACATATGGTTGTGCAGCATCAGTTCCCGAAAACGCCTGCGCCCGCGCTCCTGCGACTTCTTAAGGGAAACCATAGATTCCCCAGCATGTTCATCGAATTTTGCCAGACGGGCCTCCCGCGCTGCATGTCGGATTCGTTCGGACTCCTTTGCGCGCGTGCTCGGGGTGGGCACGGTCCGTGTCAACTTATACCACGCAGGCCACTCGCGCTCGTGGGCCGCGCGTGCATGTCGAAATTTTGTCCAAAAAAAAAACTTCATCGCCGACGCGCATCATCATCGTTACGGGCGGGTGTGATCACCACCGTCGCCGTCAATGGCCTTGCCGTCTTCATCGCCACCATCGCCACCATCATCGCTACTCTCATCCTGGTGCCTACCGTTGTCAGCGTCGTCAGGATACCTTGCCCCCTCGAGTCACCGACGCAGATGGGAAGTGCCCGGCTGCCCGTGCCCAGCGGTCAGCGCCACCGCGGCCGCTTCGGTCGCGCCAAAGTAGCTGACCGCTTCGCGCGCGAGCATGCGCGGGCGAGCGCGGCCGCAGAGGTGCACCAGCCAACGCCGAGTTTTTTTTTGCAACCGCCACCGCATAGGTTTTGCAATGCAAGTCTCGGGCGGGTGGGTGCGATGTTTGCAACGGCGTGGGCATTGTCAACTCATTTGTACAAATCAAGTATCCCGTGTAAAATCCGAGTAGAGTTCACCACCCGCCCGAGGCTGGACTTCTCGGCCCCTTCATGGGGGGCACGATCCGTGTGAAGTGAAACCATGTGGGCCACTTTCGCGCGTCGGCCGCGCGCGCATGGCGAACTCTTCTCAACACCTGCATCACCGACGCGAGGGCGCCGTCATCGTCGCCGCCGCGACCAGCATCGTCGTCATCCGCGCCCGCAGTGGCCGCGCCGTCGTCTTTGCCAACATCGCCACCAGCATCGCTACGAACATCATCGCGTCTACTGGCGTCGACGTTGCCAAGTTGCCGCGCCCGCCCAAGTCGCCGATTCGCAGTGAAGTGCCCGCTGGGGTGTGCGCAGCGGTCAGCGCCTCCGCGGCCGCGTCGAGCGCGTCAAACTAGCTGGCTGCTGCGCGCGCGTGCTTGGGTTGGCGCGGCCGCAGAGATGCACCAGCCAACGCCAAGCACTTGTCGCAATCGCCGCCGCATGGGTCTTGCAAACCAAGTTGTGGGCGGGTGGGTTGGATGTCTGCAAGAAGATGGGAGATGGTCATGTTCGGTGCAGGCTAGTGAATTGCACCACATACTCCGATTGCACCACACAGAGTGCACTACGCCAACTGCAGCATAGCTTCTCCTTGCTAAACGAATGATGCAGTTCCCGCCCCCCCCCCGAAGTAACGATTCCCATTTTCGTGGTTCAATTTGCATACGTTTCTGCCTCGTGGTCCACCCCAAATAGGAAATCATACCATCGAGGGCAGGCCCTAACTGGACCCCCCAGCTCATCTCTTGCAGCAGCTATCCTACGCGCACAATCGTTTAAACAAAGGAAGATTTTTCGTCAGATTGCACCAAAGGGGGCTATGTGCACACGCGCGTTTCGTCGCGCGCGCATTCCGAACTCATTTAACAAGTTTTTGGTTTCACGCGGCAATTCAAAATCGGATGTCGCGAAAACATGCGGAACCGCATGGTTTCGCAGCACTAGTTTCCAACAAGAGCTTGCGTCCGCGGTCATGCGAATGCTTTAGGCAACATGCATGGGTTGCTCAACATGTTCATCACATGCTACCCAACGGGCCTCTCGCGCGCGCCTGTCGGAATCGTTCAAGCGCCTTTGCGCGCGTGCTGTCGCACAGATCCTTTGCACCAGACGGAGCGACATGCACACGCGCATATCTGACGCGAGGACGCCGTCATCGTCGTCGGCGTGATCGGCATCGGCGCCGTCGTTGCCTTCGCCGTCCTCGCTGCCATCATCGCCACCAACATCGCTGCTATCATTCTTGTGTCAACCGCTGTCTAGATTGTCAAGATACCGTGCCAGCCCCAGTCGCCGACTCGCACTCGAACGCCCGTTGGGAAGTGCCCAGCGGTCAGCGCCACCGCGGTCGCGCCGGTCGTGCCAAGCTGGCTGGGCGCTGCGCTCGCGAGCATGCGCGGGCTAGCGCGGCCGTAGATACGCACCAGCCAACACCAAACACTCATCGCAATCGCCGCCGCATGGACTCATGCAAACCAAGTTGCGGGTGGGGGGTGGGATGATTTCACGAGCATCGGATGGAGTTGACAACTCTTTGTCAACAGGAAATATTTCCACCATGTAGATTGCACCACAAAGGTTGTCAAACATGCGTTGTGCAACGTATACTGCAAACAACAAGAGTGTTTCGGGCCCGCGCGGGCGGCTCAGGGGCAGCGTGCAATTTCCTTGCCTTTTTTCCTAGTGCTCCTATGTGTTCGAAAGTGGTCCAGGCCCGGTGATTTTCAACATTATCCCCAAGCCCAAAGCCATTTGGCAACGAAACTTCGAGGTTCGAGGTTTGTTCGGCGGCTCGAAGGCCAGAGGAAGAAATGGCACCGACACCGCTGCTCGTCCCGGAAAGCCCTCGTCGCCACAGATGAATTATCCTTGTAATTCTGGGTCCGACCACACCCCTCGAGAGGTCCGGAGAAGAAACGCTTTCACGAACATAGACTTTTGACCGTCCATGCGGACATTCTGGATCTGCGTTTGGCCCCTTTTTGGCGCGTGGAGCGCACCAGGGGGCGGCGCCGGAGGCACCGCCAGGGGGGCCCAGCGCAGATCCAAGAAGTCCGCGCGGAACGTCAAAAGTTTCTGGTTGGGTGTCTGGCTTTCGGGCCGTTCTTAAAAATCATGTCGTGGAGACTGATGGCGGCCTCGTCCCGCCGGGGCCACACAAGCCTCTTCACTCGTGATTGCGCCTTCTTCTTCACGTCGTGTCCGCCGGCGGCGACACCGCCGCGAGTGTTCAACGTTGGACGCAGCCCCAGGATTGGTCGATGTTGAACGGCCTTGCGATTCGGAAATCGCCAATCGTTGTGGGTTGAACGATCCCTGCGATTTCAAAAGCCAACGCCGAAGTCGGCACGCCACGAATCTGCCGTCGCCGTCCTCGCCGCCGTAGTCGTCGTCGTCGTCGACGTCGCCGTCGTGATCGTCGACGTCGCCGCCGCCGCCGTCGTCGTCGTCGTCGTCGTCGCCGTCGTCGTCGTCGTCATCGTCGTCGTCCTCGCCGTCGTCGTCGTCGCCGTCGTCGATGTTGTCGCCGTCGTCGTCGTTGTCGTCGTGGCCGCCGTCCTCGTCGTCGTCGACGTCGTGGCCGTCGTCCTTGTCGTCGTCGACGTCGTGGCCGCCGTCCTCGCCGTCGTCGCCGTCGTGGCCGTCGTCGTCGTCGTTGTCGTGGCCGCCGTCCTCGGCATCGTTTCGCCCCACCCCCAGGCCGCGCGCGAGCTCGGCCGCCCCCTCCGCGCGGGCAGCGCGGGCGCCGGGCGGCTGACGCGGAGGGGGCGGCCCAGGGCGGGCAGGCGGGCGCAGCGGGTCGGGCTCCTTCCTCCTCCTCCTCCTCCTCCTCCTCCTCCTCCTCCTCCTCCTCATCTTCCTCATCTTCCTCCTCCTCCTCCTCCTCTTCTTCCACCCCCTCCACCTCCTCCTCCTCCTTCTCCTCCTGCTTCCCCCTCCCCCTCCTCCCCCTCCTCCTCCTCCTCCTGCTCCTCCTCCTCCTCCTCCTGCTCCTCCTCCTCCTCCTCCTCCTCATCTCCCTCCCCCTCCTCCTCCTCCGCCCGGGGACGGGGGTCAATGCAAACGCCGAGCAGCGCGATCAGCGCGGGCGTAGTCGTCGGCGTCGTCGTCGTCGCCGCCGTCGTCGTCGTCGTCGTGCTCCTCCTCCTCGTCCTGGTCCTCGTCGTCGCCGTCGTCGTCGTTGTCGTCGCCAGCGCGGGCGTCGTCGTCGTCGTGCTCCTCCTCCTCCTCCTCCTCCTCCTCTTCCTCCTCCTCCTCGTCGTCGTCGGCGTCGTCGTCGGCGTCCGTCGTCGTCCTCCTCCTCGTCGTCGTCGCCAGCGTCGTCGGCATCGTTCTGCCCTGCCCCCCCCCCCCCAGGCCGAGGCCGAGCTCGGGCCGCCCCCGCTGCGCGGGCAGCCGCGCGGAGAAGCCGCGCGGCTTCTCCCCGGGGGGGGGCGGGCAGGCGGGCGCAGAGGGCGCACAGGAGCGCGGGCGGAGGGGGGGGGGGATTGGCTGGAGCCAAGCATGGAGTCGGGCCCGTCCCTCTCTGCAGACGGAGGGGGACAACAAGTGGCCTGAACAAAAAACTCGGAGGTCCGCGCGGAGTTCTCGCATCGGCGCTGGGGCCCCCCGGCGGCGCCTCCGGCGCCGCCCCTGGCGCGCTCCGCGCGCCAGGGAGGGGGCCCAGCGCGGATTCGAGAAATCCGCGCGGACCTCCGAGTTCTTCTGTTTATGCCACTTTTCGTCCCCCTAGGTAAACAAATAGTCGGGGGGCGATCTTTCGATTAGTTTTTTGTTGCCATGTTTGAGTAGTTTTGGTGTATGTCTAATTGGTCGCCCAAAATCCGACCTAAGTCAAGCAGTGGCGAAGCGTCCTGGCGTGCCTATAGGCCAACCAAGCAGTGTTCTGAGAACCTCTTCTGTGGTCTCGACGACATGTTCTTGGAGCGTTTCTGGCTGGGGCTGTCCTGTTTTGACACATCGGTTTTATGTCATAAGGGCATTGCTTTTGTTCTTAGAACATTTGTGTGGTCTAAGATCATGTCGTGGTAGACCTGTAGGAGTGCTGGGGCGGTCGGTCCCTGCTCAAATAAGATGCAGTCGGGATCGATGACCCCAGACCCCCTCGGGTAACGAAAACATCGCGGCGGAAGGTTTTTCGCTAGATTCTGGGGCAACGATAGGGGGGATGGGATGCATCGACCCCCAATCGCCCATTGATCGCTGATAGGGGCCCGATAGCCCCAACCTGCCCAGGCCCATCGATCTATCGGCGATGTATCGCCCTTTCGAGGTCGATGTTTCCCCCCCTGTGCCAGTCCCCCCCATATCGTTGCCCCTCATGTTTTCGGCCTCTGGGAACCCGTGCCGGGCCTCGGAGCCGTCAGAAAACGGCTCAGGATGAGAAGCCGGTCCCGGGGAATGGGTCGAGACTTCTGAGGGTCGACGTCGTAAAAACAGGCATGACGTCGGGGGTCTGGGATAGGGATGCGCATCCGTACACGTCGGTCGTTGGATTTTGGTGTTTCGGGGTCGCCAGATCCCCGTCTACAGTCAGGCCGCATACTAAGGATAGCCCGTTTTCTAAGGGTACCCTTGCATCCTTGCCTCCTCGGTCCATCCTTGGCCACTTTCGCTGGCCACGTGCCGCCCGAAAAGCTTCGAAACGACCTGCTAAGAGTGAGATTTTTGACCGCGCGGCGGCGGCTCAAGCGATTGGCGCCGCCGCGGGTGATTGCCGCTGCTTTTCAGACCGCATGGAATGGGCGGTGCACAGCAAGGCGCTTCCGACAGCGAGATCAGCCCCACGACATCTGCATGCTGGGGTGCAACCTGGCGGCGAAGGGCAGCGCATCCAGCACTACTGCAGGTGCAGCGCTGCTCGCCGATTGCACACCGCCTCGCTGCGCAGGGAGTCCGAGTGGCTGCTGCCGTGGTGGTTGGGTGCTCGCATCCAGCAGGCGCGCGACGACGCCAGGCCCAATCTCGCGGCGCTCGGCGTGTACGCCGTCTGCCGGGCGACGAACGCTGCGCGGCAGGTCGGCGGGCTGTGTCCCGCAGCAGCGGAGCGCGCCCAGCAGCAGGCCCTGCGGGAGCCGTCGGGCGGGCACGCCCATGCACAGAGGCGTCTGGGCCGCGCCTGGGCGCAGGGGGCGTGGCGGGCCCGGCGCCAGTCCCGCAATTTCCGCCCGGTCGCCGTCGCCTTCCTCCTCTCTCCCTCCTTCCCATCTGGCGGGAGACGGCTGTGAGGTCTCACCCGCACTTGGCGCCGATGCTAATCGTCTGCTCTTTGCGTGTCTGTGCGCAGTGGTAGCCAGCGGGCGCCGCCATCACCTGACGGCCGAGGCGGCGAATCGGGGGCGCAATCCAGAAGTCCTTCTGGCGGCCCGCTGCATTCTTGGAACATGAACACCTGCTTTGGCGCATGCTGTCGGCGCCGCTGCGCTCTCGTCTCCTCGGCGTCGCTCGTGTCGTCGCCAGCAGCCACGTGGCAACTGCCCCGAGCCTCCCCCGGGGGGGGGCCCCACGCCCTGGAGGGCAGGGGCCCGCTCCTCTTCCTCCCCTTCCCCTTCCTCCTCCTCCTCCTCCTCCTCCCCCCTTCCTCCTCCTCCTCCTCCTCCTCCCTCCTCCTCTCCTCCTCTCCTCCTCCTCCTCCACCTCCTCCTCCTCCTCCACCTCCTCCTCCTCCTCCTGCTCCTCCTCCTCCTCCTCCTCCTCCACCTCCTCCTCCTCCTCCTCCTCCTCCTCCTGCTCCTCCTCCTCCTCCTTTCCTTGGTCCTCCTCCTTCTCCTCCTCTTTCTCCTCCTCGCCGTTGTCGTCGTCGCCGTCGTCGTCGTTGTCTGTCGGTCGTCCTTGTTCTCGTCGTTGTCGGGGGGCGGCCCCTTGTCTTCCTCGGGCTTGTGGCCCGCCCGCGGGGGGGGTGGCGCCCGAGGCATCGGTCTCCGAATCCACTCATTGACGCCGCCTCTGGGGATCTGGCCGGCTGGACGTGCCCTCGTGTCCACGTGGGGTCGGCGCGAGCGTTTGCAATCGTGCTCGCAAGTGTTTGACCTCTCGCAGTCTGTCCTCTGCTCCTGGCGGGTGGGTGGGACGTGCATGGTGGCGTTTACCCGGCCGGTCACTCTCTGGCCGTCCTCCGCTCTTTTAGCCTGTTTGCTCTTCCGCGTGTCTGGCGAACCGAGACCGTGACAGCGTAGGGGGGGCACGATTTGTCCGCCCTTGGGTCGCCTCGCGCATTGCCGGTACAGTTCGCAGTTGCCGCCTTGCGCTGCCATCGTGTTTCACCGCAGTGCCGACTGCAGATATCCACACCGGGCGCGCGCCAGGCGTCTGCGCGCGCGCGCTTCCTCCTCCTTCCTCCTCCCTCCACCCCTGTGCCTGCGAGGTGCCTGGCTGTTCCGATGCATGTGCGTGTTTTTTGTTTGCGTGAGCGTGGTCGGAATCGTCCTCCCGCTGCGCGTGCCCGCCCCGCACGCAGGCCAGCAGCTGCAGGGTGGCGGCGCCCACCGTCCGCCGAGCTTCGGCGTTGGAGGTCGCCGGTCGCCGGGGCCCTCCTGAACTGCATCTTCGGTCGGCCTTAGGCATGCAGGCTGTGTGCATCGGGGCAGTGGGCATGAGGCTGAGCTCGTGCTCCACATCAGGAGCCGATCTATGAGCAGCAACTATCGCAACGCGCGTCATGTGTTAACCTGTTGCGCCGTGTGCTGGCCGCCCATGGTTTCGGCGCATCTGCTTCGACACTGCGGCTCTGCAGTTTTAGTGTTTATCGTTTCTCCGCCTTTTTTGTTCGCCCTCCTCCCCACTTGCCTTGGGCACCAATGCGAGTCCCGCCAGTCAGCCTGGTATGGGTTACGCACGCGCCAGTTTACACTGCAGCCACCATCTTCCTGATGCATCGCATTCGCGAGTTTAGTTGTTTTCTCTCGTTGTTCTTCGCCTCTTTCCGTCCTGCCCTTCCTCCTGTCTCGACCGCTGTTCGTTTTGAGTTGGGCTCCGAGAGCATGGCCAGACTTGCAATATGTCTCAGTTTTGGTACGGGTGCTTCCTTTGGTTGCCCTGGTGCCTCTTTTGACGGCTCGCGTGGTCATCCGTTCAGTCCGCTTCTTCCCGTCAGCTTTCTTCTTTCTCCTCCCACAACTGAGCGAACAAGTTTATGTGTTACCAGTGTCGATGGCCAGCACCGCTCGAAGCGCCTCACTATGGGCGTACAAAGGGGTTTGCACCCTTACCGCGCATCTTTAGTATCAGTGTTGACTGTGGGATTGTCCGCCGTCGGGAACGCCTGTCCCAAGGCGGCTGGGGAGTTCGTGCATCTACGCCCGCACGTCAGGGTGTGAACTTTCCAGCCGCCCTGGAGATTGCGTCGCCGAGGGCGGGCGAGTGAATTCCCCACATCTTGAATGTTGGGCTCTTGTTTTTTGTCTCATGCCCATCCTCCTTCCGGCGCCTTTCCTCCTCGCACGCATGCTTGTCATACCCAAACCGTTCAGACTCAGTGTTCATAGTGACGATATCATGCTTCCGATTTCGCATCGCTCACACCCAGCCTCACTCAGACTCGGGCACACACTCCGACTCCTTCACATTCAGGCTCAACACTCAGACGCACTCGGCACCTTGCCATTTTGGCTGAAGCTGCCAAGCTCCATGTGTGCCCCCGTGTACACCGCTGGTCCGCGGGTGGCAGGCCAGCTCGCCTTTTCGGCATCGTGCCCGACTCCCTTGCCCGCTGCGGGCTCGTGCGGGCGTCGGCGGCAATCCACGGCGGAGGCGGGTCGCCCGAGCCTATGGGGAGACCTCAGGGCACGGTCGTGCGGGCGCTGTTGGCCAGAAGGGCGATTTGGGCTGGCGTGGGGCCCGACGCGCCTGCCGGCACAGGGCCGCCCAATTAGGGACCCGTGGGCCTTCGCGGAGGCGTTGCTCGAGGGCGGCGGTCCCCCCACGGTCAGCACGGACGCCAACGAGCGTGAGCAACTCAGCAGGGAGCGCCAAGCTCAAGGCCGATTTCGCCAAGCTCAAGGCCGCCGCCGAGAAGAAGCACGGGCCAGCTGAGCTAGAACCGTCGGCGGTGGGGCCCAGCCCATTGGAGAGGGCCCTGGGCCAGCGGGAAAGTTTGGAAAGCCGCAGCCGACGGCAATGCCGGAGCTGCCGCTGCGCAGCGAGCCCTGCCGAGCGACGCGGCGCGCGCCCGCCGCGGGGCTTGGCTCCGTTGGAAGCGGCGCAGCGAGTGCAGGCGGACGCCCATCAAGCAGCCTTCCAGCGCCGCAGCCGGCGCGTGTGGCGCGCGGCCCGGCGAGGGGCTCGAGCGCGCGCGCGGCGTCCGCGCCGGGCCTCGCCGCCGCCGGCCGCGCCCCCGCGGCCCCGCCTGCAGCTCGGACGCTCCGGGGCGCCAGCGCCGAGCCCGTCGTCGCCGGCGCCGTGCTCGCCGATTTCTCCGCGGCCGCGCTACCTCGCGCGTGGGGCCCGGGCAGGCTTGCTGCATGCGCTGCGGCGAGAGCGCCTGCTGGCGCGGGGACAGGCGATGCTGCTCTCAGGGGCCCCGCTCTGGGCTGGCGGGCACGTGGTGGACTTCGTGGGGCTGGCTGCGCGCCGCGGCGCAGTTGCACGGGGGGGCTCCACGCCGGGCGTCGGCGATCGCGCCTGCCGCCCGCTGTTGCGCGTCAAAGAAACACCTTCCCGCGGAGACGGCAGGCCTGCCCGGCGAGGCGGCGGCCGCTTCGAGGCAGGTCGCCGAAACCGCGCGCCGCGAGGCGTGTGAACTTGGAGCCGGCCAGGTGCAGCGCGCGAGGCGGAGGAGGCACCTGGGCGCCTGAGACCGCGGCGGGATCCAACGACAGAGCCGACGGGCCCAGTCCAGTCCAGGCCTTGGACGGGGCGGCGGCTGGCGCGACCCTGGCGGCTGCTGCGGCGGCCACCTCGGGCGAGCAGCATGTCGAGCATGGCGAGGGGCCGCCAACGATGCGCCTGAGGGCCTGGGCGCTGGCGCAGGCGGGCGCCCGCGCGGCGGGGGGGGCAGCGGCAGGTCTGACCGCACGGCTGCGCTAGAGTGGACGAGCATTAACTAGTTATTGGCACGTCACGTGCGTGGCGCGTGAGGAGGATGGCCCGAAGCGCGCCCAGGGGCTGGCCAAGGCGTGCGAAGTGGGCGTCGGAGAGGCCCATTCATGCAGTTGGGCGGGTGTCATCAGGAGAGGCCTCACCCGACGACAGTGAAGCCACTGGCTGGCCGCGAGGCAACCTGAGAGCGTCCGAGTGCGAGGTGTCGGGCGGCACGTCTGGGCCGATGCGACCAGCGTTGAGGCGGCGGGCGGCGATGCTGGGCTGGTGCAGCCCCTCGTCTGCTATCTCTTGGCGTTCGGCCCATCCTGCCACCGCGATTGGGTTGTGATTCGTCGGCAAGTAAGATGTTCGCTAGGACGTCGCGGGAGGCCTCTCTGGGGCCTCCTGGGCTCTAGTTTGAAGCCTCTTGGGGGCCGTTTGGAGGCCTCATGAGGCCTCTTCGGGGCCTTTCCGGGGTCTCCTGGGGCCTCTTGGGGTGTCCTGGGCGCTTCTTGGGGTTGAAGGATTGGATGTGTTTGCTAATGTTTCCCTTCTCGGGCCCATCTTAGGGCTGTCTTTGGGCCCTGTCGGGCTGTCTTGGGCGTGGGGTTGTGTTGGGTCCCTCATGGGCCAGCTGGGGGCCTCCTTGGGGGCCCATTGGGCCGTTTTGGGGCGGCTTGGGTGGCCTCCTGGGCCCCGAGGACCCTACAAAGATTGAGCCCCTGGAAGGAAAAACAATGATGTTGGCCCGTCAGGGCCCTCTCGGGAACGCTTGTTGGGCTCTCTTGGGGCGCAGCGAAGGCTTCGTGGGCCGTCTTGGGGTCATCTTGGGTGTTTGGGACCGATCGCGCGGCGACTCGGGGACGACGAGACGCGACGCACCCCAGAGGGCACGCCGGGAGCCCCAAGAGATTTGGCAATTTGGGGCCGGGGCCCCAAAAGAATCTTCAGGCTTGTGATCTGAAGCCAAAGGGGTTAGGCCAAGGACCTGGGGACACATAGCAACTCGTGCTTCAGGGCTTGATGGCGGATAAGCTCGACGCGAGCCGTGCAGTACACGTCGCCTGCCTGTCGCGAACCGTGGTGGTGGGCCGAAAGGGCAATGCGCGTGGTGAGCAGGCCAGCGGTGCTGCGATTGTCGAATCGTCTCTGCCGCCACTCCGTGCTCGAAGATTATCTGAGACTTTCGCGTGCTAAGCCGAGCAGTGCGGGGGGGCTGCTGCGGCAGCCTAAGCCGTTCGCCTGGGCGCAATGGGAACATGCGCTTGGGAAGCGCGAGGGCACACCCACACACAGAATTACACAACCAGGGCGCTTACACACTCAAAGCCACTCACATCCAGATTCCCTCACAGTCAGACACACTCGCGGTCAGGCTCTTTTACACAGACCTCACACTCAAGCCTGCACCGAACACATATTGTGAAGATGTCATGGGCGAGGCGATGGCTTCAGCTCCCAAAGGGGAGCCGCCAGGGGTGGTTGCACGGCTCCGCTTGTGCCAAGAATGCGGGGATGCTTCGGGCGGTATGCCCGTATGAGCTGCGGCGTTTTCAGCACAGCATGCCCATGTCTCGAGCGAGGCATTGTGCCCAGCACCCCCAAGGAGGGGGGCCAGAGGATATGTCAAGTGCCCGCTCGCGCCAAGATTTGGGGGATGTTTCCAGCGGTCTGCCTGCTTGGTAGTTTGGTCTTGGCTCTGAGAACATATTGTGAGGATCTCTCGAGCGAATCGCTGGCTTCAGCACCCAAGGCGGCCAGATCGAGGGGACGCATCGAGTGAAGTGTTCGGTTTTGCACCTCCAGCCCCCGGATCGTTTCGATGTACGGAGAAGGGCGGCCGCCAGGACGGAGGAGGGAGGATGGAGGAGGAAGGGGGAGGACGCAGGACGAGGGAGAATGGAGGGGGGAGGAAACGGAGGGAAGGGTCACGACGAGGAGGAACAAGACAACAGAGGACGCACGTCTATCTGTGAGTCGTCGTCGTCCCTCTCCCTCGGCGTGGCCGCCGCCGTCGCCGTCGCCGCACTCGGCGTCGAGTGGGACTCGCGCTCACATCCAGACGCTCACGGCCAGACGCTCACCTCGGGACGAAAGGCGCCCATCGGGGGCGCGAAGTTCCTCGCGCTTCGCCCCTCGGCTCCGACTCCTCCCCATCCCTCCCCTCCCCTTGGGAGGCGGCGCGCGGAGCGCGAAGCTGCTCGCACTTCGCGCTCCGCGCAGCGCGACGCGCGAAGCTGGGAGCCCCTGGGGATGTGCCCCGTGCCGGGGGCCAACGTCGGCTGCACACGTCGGGAGCTCCGCGCCGCGTCCGTGCGTGCCGCCCCGCGCCCGCCTCATTGTAAGGACGCCTTGCGCGTGAGCCCACCGGCCGTGGAGCCGCCTGAGAGGGGGCCGCGCGGGCTGCTGCTCTTGGGAGTTGCCGCGGGCGACGGCCCGTCCGGCCTGCGAGCCGCAGGCCGGCAAACGATTTAGCCGGGCGAGCAGAAGCTCTGATTTGTCGAGAGGGGCGATGGGGGGAGGTGTTTCGCGGGCGGGGAGCGGCATAACAAGACCTGCTCCGTCGCCAGGGGCGCCTGTCCCAGGGCGGCTGTGAAGTTTATGCCTTGGCGTGCCACCAGAAGGATCTAAACTTCCCAGCCGCCCTGGGACAGGAGCCCCCGACAGCGAAACAGAGTTTTTGTCATTCCTTTCTTCGCCCGTGAGGGTATGCGTTCCGTGTTGCATCTCGGAGCCGGCTGAGGGGCCGGAGGTGACCCAGCACCAGTTCCGACCTGCAGAGAGGGGGGACAATGGTCAAGCAGTGGCGAAGCGTTCTGGCGTGCCTACAGGCCCACCGAACAGTGTTCTATGAAGCGTTTGTGGTTTGCACGAAATGTTTTTCGAATATTTCTGGCCGGTAATGTTTAGTTGTTGCTTGCCCTTGCTTGCATGCACTTGATCCCTGGCTCGTGCTTGCTTGTTACTGCTTGCTTGCGCTTGCTTGGTTCCGCTCGCTTGCTTGCGCTTGCTTGATTTTGCTTCTCCCGTCCTCCGCCCCTCCTGCTCCCCTCCTCCGTCCTCCTCCCATCCTCCTCTCGTCCTCCTCCTCCTCCTCCTCCTCCTCCTCCTCGTCTTCTTCCTCCTCCTCCTCCCCCTGTCCTCCTATCTATTTGTAGTCAACGCTGGCTGATATTTTTGTTCTTAGAACATCTGTGGGTTCTAGGAACATTTCGTGGTAGACCGATAGAGATGCCGGCCCGGTCGGTCCCTGCTGAAGATGGGGCCCTCTTCGCCGCCACGGCGGGACGCGGCTTGAAAGACTGGTCAGCTTCGGCTCCAGGAGGGGCCCGCGGGCAGATGAGTGGATTTTCGCGTTCGCCCCCTCCTCTGGGCCGATCTTCTCTGGGCGCATGCGGCTCCGACGCCCCAGCCGCCCCCGAGGCGCACCTCTGCACGCCGAGAGCTCGGAAAAGAGGGGGCCGAGGAGCGGCCCGTGCGGGCCTGCAGGTCCGCAGCTGGCCTCCCATGCGGGGCCTGCCGCTCCGCCGACGCCTCCGCGCAAAAGGGGTGTCAGAATGAAGGCGGCCGTGGGGCACCCCTTACAGTCGGGGCGCTGAAGGAGGAACCCTTTTCGTTGGGGCGGGGCTCGGTGCTCTTTGATTGTTTCAAAGTTTGCCTCGGGCTTTCCCGAGGTTTTCCATGGGAAATCGAGGTTGAACCTATGGGAAAAAGGGGCCTCGTTCCTGATTTGGGGTTCCTGAGGTCAACGCCTCGACTGTAAACCACACCAGAGAAAAGCCCCAAGCCGTGGACGTTTTGCACTGGGATCGATGGAGAGATCGAGGAGGAGATCGACTGGGGACCCCGGGGACCCGGGAGCCCAGAACCCACCGAAGTCGGCGTGGAACCAGTGACCGGGAACCCAGTGGACCCGGATATCCGGGCACCCGGGAACGCAGCGGGCCACCAACATCGGCGGGAAGTTTTTCGCCAAGTCCTTCGATTTCCGCGAGGACCCCGCCTCCAGTGCAAGCTCTGATTTGGGGAGTCAAGACCGCCGCGGGACACTCCGAAATCAAACGGGCGCCGACGAGACGTTGAGGGAGGCTTCTGCTCGCCTGCGCAAAAAGTGCGCCCGGCAGAGGGAGCGCGCCAGGCCCGATCGCTCCGCCAGGTCTCGATGCTATATGCTATGGGCCGGCGCAGTATCGGGGAAGCGTAAGACTCGAGTGAGCCGGAGCTCGAATTTGCCGACGTGTTTTGGCGAGCGCGTCTTGGTTTTTGACGGTCCACTTTCCATGGGTTGCTTGCAGCGGGAGCCCGCGGCAAATTTCAGATTGGGTCTCGTCATTTTTATGATGACCCCGTCAGGTCAACCCGAGTCCCCCGTACCCGACTCTGACGTCTCCCCGATAGTAGGCACTTCTCATCCGTCTCAGGGCTCTTCTGCGCGTGCGATACAACTTGTCCTTGTTGTTCATCTGCGTGTGCGTGGCACGCTTGCCTGGACTGATTGACCTGCTCGAGCTCCAGCGGGCCAAAACAACGGTGGGACTGGCTGCTCCTCGTGTCATCTTCGTGGCGGCCACTACGACGACGGGCGGCGGCGACGACGCCGCCGACGACCAACCGACTGACACGAGGACCTCGTTCGGTGTTCGCTCTTGCTTGAATTCTGACGGGAACTCAGCCGTGGCGACGAACGCGCTCAAGGGGGCCAACAGATGCCCAACAACCCCCAAACCATTTTTTGTCTTTCTCTCTCTCTCTCTCTTTCTCCATTTTCGTCCTCGTTCTCCTCCTCCCTCCTCCCCCTCCTCCTCTTCCGTGGCCATTCTGGCTCAAGATGCGTGGCTCTTCGCGGGGCCCCACGGATACCGCTAGTCCGAGGCCAGACCACCGTCCCTCTCGGCCTGTTCGCCCAGGTCTGCATCTTGTCTCACCAGCGTGGGGCGGGACGTTTCGGCCCCTTCCTCCGCACCACCGCGCGGAGCAGAGCAAGTACCAGCGGTTCTGCATGACTTGTGTTGTCCCGAGAGGCCAGCCTTGGTTCAACTATGCGGACGCGAGTGTCCGTTAGATGTGCAAGCTTGGCAAGGGGGTGTGTTTCAAGTCGTATCGTACTCCAAGCACTCTTCCGTCCTTCCGTGCATGGCGCTCGGCTTCTGGCTGGGCGAGTTCGGTTGAGGTGCAGAAGCTCAGGCAGGCGCTGGCAGCCGCCAGCGCAGAGCTCCGCCAGGTGCCGTCCAGCGGCGGCACGGACACCCCCGTCGAGGGTGGTGCTCTGGCCGACGAGAAGGCCAAGGAGCGGCTGCGCCAGGTGGGGGCGCTGCCCCAGACGGTCAGCACGTGCGGCGGCCCCTACCGTCTCAAGGCCAAGAGAGCGTACACCGCTGAACAGGCGGAGTTGCGCAACAAGATCCGCGGCCGCCCGACCTCTCGGGCAGCGACTGCGGGACTTGGGCGCGCGGATCCACAAGCAGCAGGAGTTACGGACTGACCAGGATCGGAAGCTCACTTGCATTCGGGGGCTGACTGGCGCAGCTGCAGGGGCAGGAGGCTGCTGCCGTGCGTCAGTTGGCCGGGCTGCACAAGCAGACGGAGGAGCTCCAGGAGCAGCAGCGTGCGCTTCAGTGTGAGGCGCCCTTGCAACCCCGTGTCTCCACAGAGCCTGGTGCACGACTTCCTCGACGAGCCGATCAAGGGGCTCAGCATGACGTTGGGGGGTGTTGGTGGGATCCTTGGGGCGCTGGGGGCTGAGCATGCCCTGTCGGGGCGGCTCAAGGCGGACCTTGAGTAGCCTCGCCAAGTGGAGGCCCAAGCGCGCGAGCAGCAGCATCTCGAACGTGAGCGTGCGGAGCAAGCTCGTCACGGGCAAGAAAAACAGGCAGCCGATTCCCAGGACACCGCCGCCGACGACGACATGGCGGAGGCTACTGGCGAGGCGGCCTTCGTTGAAGAGATGGTACAGGCAGGAGGTGACAATCGCAAGATGGAGGAGGTGCTGGCCAAGCATGGGGCCAAGTGCAAGAAGCAGAAGGCCCACGCTTGGCGGGTCAGCGATCCTTTTCTTCTCTTGTGTGTTGTGTTCTCTGCTTGGCATCACGACGTCGATAAGAATCGCTAGCCTCAACGTGTCATCCTGTTGTCCGCTCATCGACTATTTGCAGGACTGCGGCAGCATGTGTGTCGCAGTGCAGGAGCATTATTATGGCCGGCTCCCCCGCCCTGGCGAGGCTGCAGCAGGGCGCTTTGGCGGAAGGCGACCATGGCATCTGGGAGCCTGCGTTGCCTGGCCAGGGCGCGGGGAGCCAAGGCGGGTTTGCCGTGTGGCGCCGCGTCGGGTCTTGGCGACGGCGCCGCCAGCGCAGGACGGGCCCCCTCGAGCCTGGGCGCATGATGGCGGCGCGTTGTGGCGGCAAGCGCGGCTGTGGAATGATTCTTGTGTATCTTAGAGAGGGCGAGCTTCTTTCTGCTGAGAATTTGGCGATTTTGTTCAATCTGTATCAGTCGGAAATTGGGGGGTGGGATCGCAGTGGAATGGACCCCCCCCAGCTGGGAAATCGTTTCGTTTCGCTAGTGTCGTGCGTGCGGGCGAAGCGAAGCTGCGTGGGTGCGTGAGAGGAATGAACCCGCCGTTGTTAGGGCGAAGTCGAGACAAATGATTAACCTCCACCCGCCCGTCCGGCGGTGGCTCGCGGTGTCCCGCGGTGTCCCGTGATGTCCCGTGGTGCCCGCCGTTGCTAGGGCGAAATCAAGACAAATGAGTATCCCCCGCCCGCCCGTCCGTCCGTCCGTCCGGCGTTGTCCGGCGTTGTCCCGTGGCGACCCGTTGAGTGAGCTCGATCGTGAGATTGATCGTGAGATCGATACTAGGATCGATACTGAGATCGATACTGAGATCGACACTGAGCTAGCTGTGGTGCCCCGAGGTGTCCCGTGGTATCCGAAAAAGTGAGATCGATAGTGAGATCGACAGGTGTCCCGTGGTGTCCCGTTGAGTCCTAAGGTGCCCCGTTGAGTGAGATCGATAGTCAGGTCGATAGTGAGACCGATAGTCAGATCGGGAGCGGTCCCGCGGTGTCCAGTGGTGTCCCGTGGTGGCCCGTGGTGTCCCGTGGTGCCCCGTTGAGTGAGATCGTAGTGAGATCGACAAGTGCCCCGTGGTGTCCCGTCGAGATCGACTGTGCCAGATGACAGTCCCCCCCCCACGCAACCTCCTTCTCACCCGAAGGGGGGTCGTATAGGTATCAGAAGGTGTTCATTGCACGCAGTTGCTGTGGATTGTGGGAGGCGGTTTCAACGTGGAGTTGAAGCAGGTGGGCTCTTTGGCAATGTCCCTCATCCGTCAATGTCATTGCGATTGCCCCGTCCTCTCCCACGCGTGCGCAGCCGCTTCCAGGCCGTGCCATCGACTACTTCTTTATTGCGTCTCAGCTGGTACCTCGACTGGGGCCTGAGGCTGTCGGCGCAGCGGATTCGTGGCCACGCTTGCCCGTGGCGGCTCAATTGCGCGCCACGCCCCGTGCGATGTGGATTCGCCAAATTGTTCAGCCCGAAGGTTTCACGAACGCACCGAATGTGACCCCTCTTGCAGCAGATAGAGTTGGCGACGTCGGCGTCTGATCTGGCACTTGCATGGGATCAGCTATGTTTGGCGTGGAGTTTGAGCTGCATGGGCGCTACGCCATCGTGGGGAAGTCTGCCGAGCAGTTCTCCGCCCGAGTTCTGATGGGCCACGTTCCATCCGAAAGTGCGGGGGTCTTGGAAGCGGACGGCCCGTGAAGCTGCAGCTTGGCTCGCGGCTGCCAGGCGGGCCAGACGTTTCCGCGGAGCACGTGCCTCTTTGGCGCATCGCGTTCAGTAGCTCATTGGACAGCCGACGTCTGCGCTGCCAGGTATCGAGTAGGAGGTCCGGCCCCCGACTGCTGAAGGAGACGGCGCGGGGTGCGCAGGGTCTCCCACGCTTGCCGTCGTTGCGCCGCGCGCCCCCGACCTCCTCTTCGCTGAGTGCGGTTGTTGTCTCTGCATGAGCTGGCTCGCGCGTTGCGCAATCGTCGGCAGCGGTGCCCAAGCACTACCCAGCGGAGCTGCGCAGCTAGACGGCCAAGCATATTTTGGAACTTGAGCTTTTCCGGCAACGGATATGGCGCTGTTCTTCTGCGTGGAGGCATTTGGGCAAGTGGCGCCCGATTTCTTGCCCAGTTGGATGGCCGCCTCTGCCGATGCGGACTTTGAGCTGCTCGTCGACAAGTCGTTGGCTAAGGCTGAGGCAGTACGGCGACGACATAAGCATAAGGATACGGCATCTTGGAAGGCCTGGGCGGAGGCTTCTATCGCTGGATGGGGGCAGTCGGGCCCGCGGTTTGCCCCAGCCATCGACGCTGCGGGGCATTGTTGATTGCGGAGCGGGCGCGCAGCTTGCGCGCGAGCTAGCCGATGGGAAATCTTGTATTCTGGGATGGCTTCTGGTAGACGCATGCGGGGCTACCCGCGACGTGGCCTTCCGGCGTTGTTGAGTAGGGTCAGTTGCCAACGTTGCGCGGCGACGATGCGCGCAGTGCCTTTCGGTCTCTCAATATACGGGAGTTGTTCAGGTCAAGATGGCGCCGCGTCCGCTCGATCAACTTTCGGGCGCGGCCCTTCGCGCCATGGCCTGCCTGCGTTGCAAGTGTGAGCAGTTGTTCTTGTGGCCCGTGGCTCGCCCCATCGCGAAGCTGGTCAGGCCCCGCAAATCTTGCGGATGCGAGCGGCCCATCGCTTTGCCCAATTCCCTGATCTGCGCGCGGGGGCGCGCCAAACGCCCCATGTCTGCCCAGTGGGAGAAAGGTCATGTCAGCGAAGAGTTCTGGGTCCACGTTGGAGGCCGCTCTTCCACTAGCGCTGCCTTAGGCTTGGCTGTTGAAGTGGAAACTGCGCAGTTGGTGGGGGGGGGGGGGTGGGGGGGGGGCATGCCTTGGCGGCGCTGCTGGACATGCAGATGCGCTACGAGGTGGTCCGTCAGATCGCTCGGCGGTTCCCCCCCCAGGAATGTTCCCCAATCAGAGCTTGCCTCCGCGGGGGTCCTAGCAGATTCACATGGTCAGGCGAGGTTTGGCGCCGATTTCGGCGGCGCGCCCGGGCGCCCGGGCGCCCGGGCGCCCCGTTGCCTTGCGGCCCTAAATCCCATGCAGCCTTATAGCCTTGTAGCCGTATAACTTCATAGCCCAATAGACCCATGGGGGGCGGAGTCACCATGCGGAGCTGAACCAGATCGATCCTGGCGCAACGGTGATCGCGACGATGGGGTTGGCCAGGCCTCGGGGCAAGGCGCGGCATCAAGCGGAGGAAGTGCGGTCACGGAAGCGCTAGCGGCAACGCCAGCAGCGGCGAGAATCTGGCGCAATTTCTCGAGCGAGCAGCAGCTTTGATCGGCGATGGCAGCCTGGGAGAGAATGTCGAGACGCTCCGAGCCGAATCAGAGGGCCAACCGGATTCTCTTGAGACTCGCTTACATGTTGGTTCTTCTTCATGAGCAGTTGAGGACAGCGCGTGCTCGTTCTTTTCCGGAGGCTCGTCGCGTTTGCCAGGATAGCCTTGCTGAGTGTACGCGCGACGCGACGCGTTTGGTGACGCGCGGAATCAAGTTGATCTTTTCGGTTGCTGAGGAGGCGCGCCCCCGCGACTGGGCGGGCGACTTTGCTCTCTTTTGGATGGGGGATGGCCCGAGGGGGTCGCGCCTGATCGCCGCGGCCGCAAATGTTTTATGTTAAGCAGCGCGGCTTTTGGGCCTTGTGGTGCAACTCGATGAGTCTGGTAGTTTGGCCGTCACGCGGCAGGCCGCCTACCACTTGGCCACCCGCAGGTGGCCAGCGCTACGGCGATTATGGATGACCGTGTCGTGGCCATGGACTTGCTCCGCGCGCGCCCCAGTGAGGCGAGGCATTTGCTCTTTCACAGCATGGGGCGGCGGCAGAGTCATCGCGCCCTGAGTCATCTCACTGAAGCGCCACCTCGGCAATCTGGCGGACTGCGCCAGCACATCTGGACGCGAGCTCTGCGGCATGGCCATCTGCGGCGGTTGCCCAGCAGCCTCCGCGGGGCACTCGCCAGGCTGCAGTCTGACGGGATGGGGCCGCTTGCCCCCCGCCAAGCTGCGGGCTACACGAATGGCAGCTCTCTTGACTTGCGCGGCCGCGTGCCTGCCGACCTCGAGCATGTCTTCTGCTTCTGCTGCGCCCGCGAGCAGCGGGGGGGGGCGGCGAGCAGGCCCCCGACCCCGATGAGGCGCTGCAGCTGCGGAAGCACATGCGGGATCAGGGCCTCGCATGGGCTGGAGCAGAGCGCGATTTCGTTGCCGCCGACAATCTCTTCGCCATTCCCCTGAGACCCGCCTTTCGGCCAACCGAGCCCCAAGTCTTGCCCGGTGAAAGATGGATTGCGCGCCCCCCCCCCCCCCCCCTGGCCTTGCATACTTTTTGGAGACGGTTCTTGTCTCGAGAGTGACTTTCCAGAGTCCAGTGGGCGTGGATGTGCTGCGGTTGCTTCTGCCCCGCAACCGCTGCCTGTTGAACAAGACTTTCAGAGGCCTCGGGGGC
Source organism: Prorocentrum cordatum (assembly GCA_963575745.1). Lineage (NCBI taxonomy): Eukaryota > Dinophyceae > Prorocentrales > Prorocentraceae > Prorocentrum > Prorocentrum cordatum. Next base: position 37,474 of record CAUYUJ010007034.1, read on the forward strand.
CCGATGCACACGGCTCCAAGGGCTGTTTTCTTCGGGCAGTGGAAGCACGTCTTGAGCAATATTGGCTCGAGATCGAGGCCGCCAGTCCAGACCCAGATGCGATCCTCCAAAACATGGACGAAATTCTGAAGGACATGGTGGCCACCTTCCGCACGCGGGGCAACCTTCCATGCATTTTATGGTCTCTGTTGGCCGCTAAACGTCTTGAGCTCTTCGCTCGCCGTCGGGAGTTGCGTGGACATGTTGGCTCTGGGCTGAATCTTGCGACATTCGCTGCGTGCTGTACCGAACTGCATGAAACAACGAATCCGAGCAAAGCTCTTGTAGTGCTGATCGTCGTTGCAAGCAGGAGCAGTTGGTCGAAGAGATTCGGTCGGCACCCAAGATCAGGGACTTCGCTTCTGCGCATCGTTTGTCGCTCAGGCTAGCCGGAGGCAGATGCGGAATGCGACGCAGAGATGTGTCACAGTTGGACCGGGCGTTGCCGACTGGAGCTGAATACTTGAAGCTTCTGTTTCTCCCATATGGCGTAGGTGGCCTAGAGGCATCGCAGTTGACGTTGGCCGATCTGCAAGACAGGAAGGCATGTTGGGTAAACCCGCCGCCTCCAGGAGAGCAGCATAATGAAGGGTTTCAGCAGGTGAGGGCTCGTGCATGATGGGATGTTGAAATGTTAGGGCGATATGCGAAGCGTACCCAGGAAAGACGAGGCGTGCCGACTGGGCCCCACCTTTCAAACTGTGGCATATGGCACTTCACAAGCCTGCTGGACGCGCTGACGATGAAGCGAGAGCTGGTATTGGCGCAGACCTGGCAGTGACCGGCGGCATTCTCCTACGCAAGACAGCTACGATGATCCTATTTTGTGGGGGGTCACCCCGACGCAGTGGAACTGCAGTCAGTGCTTCGCGATCCCGAGGACGGCAGTGCCAGGCCCGTATGTCTGCGAGCTCCAGGTCTGCCGGTTTCGATGGCTGCAGGAGTCCATCCGCAGGCTGGGTGCACACAGGCAGACGTTTCATCGATGTTCGGGCCCGTTCCTTTCGACCCCCACGCCGTTTTCACTGAGAACGGCCCCCTCCACCCTGATGCGAATCCTCGGGCGAGACAATTCCAGGAAGATCTGGAGAAGTTGGTGGTTTGGAACGCGGGGGTTGTCTCATGTTGGGCTCGCGCGGGCGGGTCTTTCTCGGGGCCCTTCGAGTCCGAGGTCTCCCGGGTCTCCGCGAGGGTGGACGCCGGGATCCAAAGGAGTAGGCACTTCGACGTTTTGGCGACCCCCACCCCTGGGCTCGACTTCGCGGGCCCCGAGGCCTCCGAGGAGGGCGCCCTCAGCATCTCCCTGGGCCACGCGTGCCTCTGGGCCTCCGAAGATGGCCCCTGCGGGGCAGCTTTCCCCACGCGCAACGGTCTGGTAAATCATCTGGGAGTTGTTCATCATGTGTCTAAGATGTCGCAGATTCTGATGGGTACCAATCAGTGTGCCTCGTGCCGTGCAGTATTCTGGGTTAGGAAGTCGGGTCATAAACATCTTTGCGGTGCTCTGCTCCATGGGCGGTGTCGCTCGGAGAAGGCATCTGCCCTGCGGTCCCTCGTCGAGCCCACTGGCGTCGTCCGTGGCCTTCCTGGCTCGAGTTCATCTTCGTTGATGTTGCGTTCGGATCGCGCGTGCATCCACCTCCCGTTCAGGCGCGTTGCATAGACGTGATTCTCTTCGACGAGGATCGCCCAGCCTGGGCCGCGGCGCCGCGCGAGGTCAGAAGGCCTCGAGCGGGCGGAGAAAGCGGGCCCCCTGCCCAGAGGGCCCGCGGCCAGGGGTCCGACGAGAACGGCGGAGATTGTCGCGGCAAGCAGACGGTCCTGACCGACGCAGATGCCAGGCTGGCGACGGCAACTTCGCGCGTCGCTGCCTTCCACGACGCCAGCCCCACGGGGGCGCACCTGCTGGTGAACGCGCGCGCCGCGGCCACGGCGGGGCTCGCAGCGCAGAAGTTCTACATGGGCAGAGCCAGCCCTTCGAAGGCGGAGAAGAAAAAATGACGAGGATGCCTAGCAGAGCAGCCAGCCTCGCCCCTCCGTTCGCCACGGTCTTCTAGATAGTCATGAACGCAGCGAAGAAAGCCGCGCAGAGTGCGGGAGTGGAGGCAATGCGCAATATCTGGGACGCGTGCGCGAAGGATCAGCCGCCGGCGCACGTCGCCTCGCGCTTCGCCCACTTCTCGGTGAAGGCGCCGCGAGGGGGATCGCTCGAAGCAGCCTCATATTCGTTTTCCACCTGAACGGCGCGCGCGCGCGCCCCCATGTTGCGGCAGATGTTCGATCATATTCCATGTGAAGAAGCAAGCGCCGAGAGACTGGTGGGCCCCGGTCGGGAGGGCTCGCTCGAGAGGCAGATCTAGGCACTCCTGGACACGCGCAAATAAGACTGGCTGCTGCCGCAGAAGGCGAAACACATTCGGACTGATGGTGCGGACCCGTTTTAGATGCTGCACAATAGCCAACGATTCCACCGGGCAGTGCGTTCTTCGACCAGGGGGGCGTCGGAGGCAGTGTCTCGTGGAGGCCGTGCTATGTCAAGCTCTGCGAATGCGGGGAATGATGGTAGAAGGGCGATGTATTGTGGACCGTCCCAGATGTTGACAGCAGCCAACTTTCGCCGGGCAGTATCATCGCCAAGCCGTGCAATTTCAATTTCGATTGTGAATGTGGGGCCAGATGGCATGATATATGATGCATGTCGAAATTTGGGCTTCACCCCCAGTGCCTTCCGCACCCTGTCCATAGATGGCTTTGCCACGCGAGTGGCGAGGGCAGGATCCAGTTCAAGGCGTGGACCTTGCGGGTTCGAGCTGGAACTTATGGGCTCTGAGGGTGGCCAGGTCTCTCTCCCCCCCATCTCCTCCTCGCCCTCAGGCTTCAGCCCGCGCGAAGTCGCAGGCTTCTGGGCTCCACCTCCGTCCTGCTCTGGCCTCCAGCATGCGCCTCGCGCAGCTGGTCAAGCGCGGGATCTTCCAGGACGTCCATGCCGCGGGGAGGGACGGGTGGGTGGGGAGGTCGTCTGTCGTCTGGGAGGGGGAGAATGAGGATTGTAGAGTGGCCGCCGCCGATGCTGCTTGGTCTCAGGGACCAAGTTCGGCTTCGACGGGGGGGTCGGTTCGCCCGCGGCCAAAAGTTCGAGGGGTCAAACATTCGAGACAACGAGTGTAGTGTAGGCTGGTGCCCGTAGGCAACCCCTTTTCGTGGGCATCCGCGCGCACGGGGTGCGCCTTCGGGGCCAGCGGGGGTGACTCCCCCCAGCGGGGGGCCCCCTCATACTCGCCCGACGTACGTGCCATTTTCGGTTATCCCAGGCAACCCCCAGCATGTGCCCCAGGCATATGACTGTAGTTGGTACCCTGCGTCGTTTGGTCCTGGTCTTTGTCCTCCTCCTCCTCCTCCTCCTCCTCCTCCTCATCCTCCTCCGCCTCTCCGCCTCCTCATCCTCTCCGCCTCCTCCTCCTCGTCCTCCTCCTCCTCCTTCTCCTCCTCCTCCTTCTCCTCCTCCTCCTCCCCCTCTTCCTCTTCCCGTTCCTTTTCCTCCTCCTCCTCCTCCTCCCCTACTTTTCCTTCTCCTCCTCCTCCTCCTGTTCCTCCTCGTCCTCCTTTTCAACCCCCCCTCCTCCTCCTCCTCCTCCTCCTCCTCCTCCTCCTCCTCCTCCTCCCTCCTCCTCCTCCTCTCCCTCCTCCTCCTCCTCCTCCTCCTCCTCCTCCTCCTCCTCCTCCTCCTCCTCCTCCTCCTCCTCCTCCTCCTCATTGGTCCCTCCTTCTCCTCTTCCTCCCGCCGGGCTCGCGCCCTCGGCCCCATAGAGGCACGTCCCCGCGTTGGGCGACGCCCTCGAGAGCGCGGCGGACGAGGCGCTGAAGGAGACAGGGAACGACAGAGGAGGTAACAGGAGCGGACGAGCACAAGAAGAGAGACAGGACGGAGTCGTTTTTCTTCTTCTTCTCCTCCTCCTCCTCCTCCTCCTCCTCCTCGTCCTCGTCCTCCTCTTCCTCCTCCTCTCCTCTTCGTATTCCTCCTCGTCCTCGTCCTCCTTTTCCTCCTTCTCGTCCTCCTTTTCCTCCTCCTCCTCTTCTCCTCCTCCCCCTCCTCCTCCTCCTCCTCTCCCTCCTCCTCCTCCTCCTCCTCCTCCTCCTCCTCCTCCTCCTCCTCCTCTTCATCCTCGCCGTTTTTTTTCTACGTCCGGCCAACGTGAGGAACGAGCCTGTTGCGTTTATACGTCCTCTTCTTCCTCCGCCTCCTCCTCCTCTTTCTCTTCCTCGTCGGGAAAGGAGGAGGAGGGGGGCGGTATGGGGCCAGGTGAACAGGGCGCAGCAGGATGGCGGCAGGGGGCGGCAGCCAACGAGCGGCAGCCAGGTCAACAACAGCAGGGAACTGTACCCTTCCTGCGTACACCGGTGCTGGCCTGACCGGTCGGGGGCCCGGGATCGGTACGTACGGCTTCGTGCCCATGTCAGGAGGCGCATAACCGACCGTGGGCCCAGCCTGGCCAGGCCGATCTGGAGCCCCGGATCGGCCTGTGTGGTTTTGTGCCCAGGCCAGGAGGCTTGCAACCGACCCTGGGCCCAGGATGGACCTGGCCAGCGGCAGGGGGGCGGCAGAGGACGGCGGGCAAGGCATGAGCAGCAGGGAGCGGGGGGTCCCATACACCCCTTCGTACACCGCTCGCGGCCAGGCCGATCTGGGGCCCGGGATCGGCACTTATGGCCCCGTGCACAAGCCAGGAGGCCCAGAACCGACCCTGGGCCCAGGATGGGCCTGGCCAGGCTCGGGTGTTAGTGTTAGGTGTGCAGTTGGTGCCCTCCGGGGGGGGGGGGACCCCAACCCGCCCGCCGAAGGGGGTTGGGGGGGGGGGGCGCTTCGGGCGGTCATAACCGACCTTGGGCCAAGGAGGGGCTGGGTCAGGATCGGTGTAGGTTTATAGTTGGTGCCCTCCAGGGGGGTGGGAGACAAGGTGTTACTGTGGCCCGTTGGTTGTTAGTGCGGCCCGGTGGGTGTTAGTATGGCCAGGGTTCCTCCGGAAGGTATTAATCAACGAGTACGGTGAAAGGGGGGGGGGCGGCGTCTCCGCAGAGCCTCCTCCCACCCACCCCCTCCGCCGAAGAGCCTATGGGGCTATCCGAAGAGCCTCTTGGTGCCGCCGAAGAGCCTCTTGAAGCGGCCGAAGAGCCTCTTGGGCTCTCCGAAGAACCTCTTTGGCTCTCCGACGAGCCAGTCGAAACTCCCTCCATGCCGCTTTTCGTTGCAGACAGGTCTCCGTTTTGAGCCTACGTGTTGGGCCGCGTTCCGTGTGGCGTGTTGCGTAGCGGGGCAGCTCAGCCCAGGAGTCCACGAAAGCGTCCCCCAGAGGTCCCCAAGGAGCCCTCCAGAGGCCTCCAAGGAGCCCTCCAGAGACCTCCCAGTCCTCCGCACTCCATCGCCATCCTCGGCACTCCTCCGCACTCCACTCCATTCCTCCTCCCCCCCCTCCGCACTCCTCCCCACTCCTCTGTATTTTCCAGCACTTCACCGTGCTCCTCGGCATCACTCCCCACTCCTCGAAACTCCCTCCATTTTGCTGTTCGGCGATCCTCCCCACTCCTCTGGAGTCCTCCCCACTCCATGCACTACTCCGTCCACCTCCCCATTCCATGGCACTCCTCCTCCTGCCTCCTACTCATTCCTCCTTCGCTCTCCCTCCTCCCTCCTCCCTCCTCTCTCCTCTCTCCGTCCCTCCCCATTCCATTGCACTCCTCGGCACTCCTCCGGAGTCCTCCCCACTCCATTGCCTCCCTCCGTCTCCACATTCCATGGCACACCTCGTCATCCATCTTTCTCTCTGAATTTCCTTCTTCTCCCTCCCTCCTTCCCCCTCTTTCCCTCCCTGCTGCTACTACTACTACTACTACTACTACTACTACTTCCACCACTACAACTATTGTTTCTGGAACTACGAACTACTAACTACTACTACTACTACTACTACTACTACTACTACTACTACTACTACTACTACTACTACTACTACTACTACTACTACGACTACTACCACGACTACCACTACCACTACCACCACTACTACTACTACTACTACTACTACTACTACTACTACTACTTCTGCTGCTACTGCTACTGCTACTGCTACTAATACTAATACTACGAGTACGACTACTACTACTACTACTACTACTACTACTACTATTACTACTATTACTACTACTCCTACTACTACTACTTATACTACTACTACTACTACTACTACTACTATTATTACTACTACTACTACTACTACGAATACTACGAAAACTACTACTACTACTACTACTACTACTAGCACTACTACTACTACTACTACTACTACTACTACTACTTCTACTGCTACTGCTACTGCTACTGATACTAGTAGGTCTACGGCTACCACTACCACTACTACTGCTAGTACTAGTACTACTACTATACCAGTACTACTACTACTACTACTACTACTACTACTACGTGTTTGACAACGACTACTACTACTACTACTACTACTACTACGACTACTACTACGACTACTACTATCACTGCTACTACTTGTTCTTATTGTACTACTACTAGTACTACTACAAGACTTACAAGTGCTACTACTATTACTACGACTACGACGACTACTACTACTACTACTACTACTACTACGCCCACGGCTACGACCACTACTATTTCGACTGCTACTACGACTACTACTATTACTACTACTACCACTACTATTACTACTACAACTACTACGACGACCGCTACTACTACTACTACTACTACTACTACTACTACTACTACTACTACTACTACTACTACTACTACTACTACTACGACTACGACTACGACTACGACTACGACTACGACTACTACAGTATTACTACTACTATATTTGCTTTTGCTACTACAACGACGACTACTACTACTACTACTACTACCACTACTACTACTACTCCTACTACAACTACAACTACTTCTACGACTACTACTATTACTACTACTACTACTACTACTACTACTACTACTACTACTACTACTACTACTACTACTACTACTACTAGTACGACGACTACTACTACTACTACTACTACTACTACTACTACTACTACTACTACTATTTCTACTACCGCGTTTACTTCTACTGCGACTACTACAACTGAAAGAGCATGTTCTACCGCTGCTGGCGGAAAACTGGGGGGGGGTCACTACCGGTTCGAGCCCCTCCCCCCCCCCCCTCCGGAAAACCGGGGGGGGTCACTACCGGTTCGAACCCCTCCCCCCCCCCCCAGCTCATCATGAAAAGGGGGGGGGGTCACTACCGGTTCGAACCCCCCCCCCCCTCGAAAACCGAGTGGGGGTGCGGACAGTGGTGGGGACGGTGTTGGTGGGGACAGTGGTGAGGGGACAGCGGGACAGTGGTGGGGACAGTGGGACAGTGGGACAGTGGTGGGGACGGTAGTGGTGGGGACAGTGGTGGGGACAATGGTGGGAACAGGGGGGACAGTGGACAGTGGTGGGAACGGTGGTGGTGGGGACAGTGGTGTGGGGACAGTGGGAATGAGGTGGAAACACTGGGACAGTGGAGGGTACAATGGTGGTGGGGACACTGGTAAAGGCGGTGGCGAGGACGGCGGTGGGACAATGGGACAGAGGTACAGTGGGGACAGTGGTGGGGACAGTGGGGACAGTGGTGGAAACAGTGGGACAGCTCAGTGGGACAGCGGAGGAGTCAGTGGGACAGTGGGGACAGTGGGGATAGGCAGTGGTTGGGTCTGTGGAGACAGTGGGGAGAGTGGAACCGTGGTGGGAACAGTTGTGGGAACAGTGGGGACAGTGCGACAGTGGTGGGGGCACTGGTGGGGACAATAGGGACGGTGGTGGAACCAGTGGGGACAGTGGTGGTGAGGACAGTGGTGTTGGGAACAACAGTGGGGGATGTGATGCGAGCGGCGGTAGGGACCGGGAGTCGTTTGCTGGCGGTGTGTGTGGGGGGGGTCGAACCGGTAGTGACCCCCCTCCGGTTTTCGAGGGGGGGGGGGTAAGGTTGATAAAACCGTGTGTGTGTGTGTGTGTACCACCTCGGTTTTTGGTCTATTACTTCTCATTTGCTTGCTTTCCTGTTGATTATGCTTTTCGCCATCTTTAAAGGGATTGCTCAAAGTAGTGGAATGCAGAACGATTCCTGTTGTAGCAGATTTTAAATTGAGTTCTTTTGTGGGGAATTAAAAGGGAATTCTGTTCATGGTGAATTGCAAATTGTTTCCTTTTGTGGCGGATTACAAAAGGATTCCTTTTGTGGAGGATTACAAAAGAATTCCTTTTGTGGAGGATTACAAAGGGATTCCCCTTGGTGGAGGAATACAATGGGATTCCTTTTGTGGAGGATTACACATTGATTTCCTTTGAGGGCTCTCCTAGAAGTGAACCAGGGGACAAAAGAAACAAAAAAATAAAAAACAAAAAAAAAAATCATTGGAAATTTTTAAAAAATTGCAGGTTTTCAATGATTTTCCAATGTTTGGAAGCAAAAACATATAAAAACACAGCATGCTCAGAATCCGAATACACAAATGATGTTTTTTCATATGGTTTCGGCTCAAAACCTTGGAAATGCTGTGTTTTTTATATGTTTTTGCTTCAAAACATTGGAAATTCACTGAAAACCTGCAATTTTTTTAATTTTCAATGATTTTCTGTTTTTTTTTTTATTTTTTTTCTTTTGTCCCCTGGTTCACTTCCAGGAAAGCCCTCAAAGGAAATCAATGTGTAATCCTCCACAAAAGGAATCCCATTGTATTCCTCCATCAAGGGGAATCCCTTTGTAATCTTCCACAAAAGGAATCCTTTTGTAATCCTCCACAAAAGGAATCCTTTTGTAATCCGCCACAAAAAAGAATCATCATGTGATCCTCCACAACAGAAGTCCTTTTGTAATTCTCCACAAAAGGAATCCTTTTGTAATCTGCCACAAAATAAAACAATGTGTAGTTCACCACCAAAGGATTCCCTTTTGTAATTCAACAACAAAAGGAATCAATATGTAATCCGCTAATATTGTTTGTTTCGGGCCTCCGGAGGCCGGAGAATCGAGATATTAAGGCTTATTAATCTCTCTGGAACGCGCTTCGGCGCTCACCCACTGGAAGTAACAGGGGTGAGGAGGAAGAAACGGCGGTGGAGGCGGAGGAGGAGGAGGAAGAAGGGTACAGAGAGGATAACTTTAATCTGGTGGGCTGTGCTTCCCACTCGATTATGCTCTGTGGAACTCATTATGACAACGCATTGCTCCCAACGCATCTCGTCATCACCGTCATCATCAGCAACATCTTGAAACGCATGCTCGTCATCACCATCGTCATCAGCAGAATCTTGAAACACATACTCATCATCATGATCGTCATCAGCAGCATCTTGAAACACATGCTCGTCGTTACCATCGTCATGGGCAGCATCTTGAGACACAGACTCGTCATCATCATCATCATCATCGTCATCCGCAGCATCTTGAAACACATGCTGGTCAGCACCATCGTCATCAGCAGCATCTTGAAACACATGCTCGTCAACACCATCGTCATCAGCAGCATCTTGAAACACATGCTCGTCATCACCATCGCCATCAGCAGCGCAATGAAACACATGCTCGTCATCACCATCATCATCAGCAACATCTTGAAACACATGCTCGTCCTCATCATCATCGTCAGCAGCATCTTGAAACACATGCTCGTCATCATCATCATCGTCATCACAAAAGACACCCACCTCTCATATAATCGTACTACCGATGGATCCACTTCCGAGAGAATCCTATTACATATGGATCCACCTTCCATAGAATCCGATTAGGAATGGATCCACCCCTGATAAGATCCCACTACAGATGGAACCACCTTAAATATAATCTTATGACATATGGATCCGCCTCTAATAGAATCCAATTAAAGATGGGTCCACAACTAATGGCATCACATCAGAGATGGATCCACCTCGAATGGAATCCTGGTACGGATGGACCCACCTCTAACAGAATCCTTTTACAAATGAGCCCACGTCTGATAGAACCCCATTACATATGCGCCCACCTCGAATATAATTCTATTAACGATGGATCCACCCCTGAAAACACCAAATTAGACATGGATACACCTCTAATGGACTCCAATTACATATGGATCCACCTCTAATAGAATCCTAATAAGATGGTTCCATCCCCAATGGCATGCTATTAGAGATTGGCCCACCTCTAACAGAACCCTGTGACAATTGGATCCATCTCGAATGGGATCCTATTAAGGATGGACCCACCTCTAGTAGTATCTGATTAGAGATGGATCTAATGGAATCCTAATGCGGATGGAACCATCTCTAACAGAACCCCATGACAGATGGACCCACCTCTAATATAATCCTATTACATATGGGTCCACCTCTGAGAGAATCCTATTAGGGATGGGTTCACCTACCTCTGATGGGATTCTACATGACACGAATCCACTTCTAATAGAAAACTATTACATATAGATCTACCTCCTAATAGGATCGTAATACAAACGGGTCCACCCCCAATTCAATCCTACCAGAATCCTGATACAGATGGGTCCACCTCTGATGGAATCCTATTACATATGGATCCACATCTACTAGAATCCTGGTACAGATGGATCCATCTCTATTGGAATCCGACTACAGCTGGATCCACACTTGATGGAATCCTATGAGAGATGGGCCCATCTCAACTGAAAGTCTAGTACAGATCGATCCGCTCCAAATGGAATCCTAACAGAGATGGGTCCACCTTTTAATATAATCCTGCTACACATGGATTCACCTCTAACAAAATCCTATTACAGATGGATCCACCTCTAATTGAATATTATTAGAGGTGGGTCCACCCATAATGGGATCCGACTAGACATGGATTCACCTGTAATGGAATCCTATATGAGATGGATCCACCTTTAGTGGGGTCTTATTAGCGATGAATCCACCTCTAAGATCATCCCATTCCAGATGTTTCCATCCTAATAGAATCCGATGACAGATGGATCCACCTCTCATAGAATCCTAGTAGCGATTGACCCACCATTTACACCCCCTCCCTACAGAAGTTTTTCTTTTTGTGGCGGATTACGAATTGATTCCTTTTGTGGCAAAATATACAGTGATTCCTTTTGTGTCGGATTACAAATGGATCCCTTTTGTGGCGAATTACAAATCAATTGTGTTTGTGGCGGGTTTCAAATTGATTCCTTTTGTGGCGGATTTGAAATGTATTTCTTTTGTGGCGGATTACAAATTGATTACAAGGATGATGATGATGATGCTGGTGATGGCGATGCAACGCAGCAAAACGAGGTGGTACGCATACACGGTTTTATCAACTCCACGGGGGGGGGGGGGGGTCCCAACCGGTAGTGACCCCCCCAGTTTTCCGGATCCGGAAGGGGGGGGGGGGGGAGGGGTTCGAACCGGTAGTGCCCCCCCCGGTTTTCGAGGGGGGATGGGGGGGGAGGGGGAAGGGTTAGGGGAGGGGGGGGTTTTGCCGGGAGGGAGGGGGGGGGGGAGGGGTTCCACCAGCAGGGGGGGGAGGGATTTTCGGAGGGGGGGGGGGAGACCCCCGGGTTCCGGAGGAAAAGATTGGCAATTTTCCACAGTAAAGCGGCGGTGGATCACGCTCTTTCCTACAACTACTACTCGTACGACGAGTACTACTACTACTACTACTACTACTACTACTACTACTACTACTACTACAACTCCTACTCCGACTCCTACTACTAATACTGCTACTACTACTACTACTACTACTACTACTACTACTACTACTACTACTACTACTACTACTACTACTACTACTACTACTACTACTACTACTACTACTACTACTACTACTACTACTACTACTACTACTACTACTACTACTACTACAACTAATACTACTACTACTACTACTACTACTACTACTACT